>JARFIW010001444.1:5000-605000 GCA_036346225.1 Platerodrilus igneus | reverse complement strand
TAACAACACAGACACGGAACCCAAATTTTACCTCTCATTCAAACAAGGGTGTATTTTTCTAAAATTTCTTGTCTAACATTTTTCAAGCGATCCATAATCAGACTCAAACCTGGGACCTTGGAATCAGCAGTCATACGCGAACAAAGGCTTAAAACCACCGGAAGAAGTCAAGATTTTCGAGGATATTTACTGCACCAGTGTGTCGGAGCAGACTTACAACACCTATAACTGTGGATATTTAATGTTAAAGGTTCCTAGTGAAAACGGTTAAAACAGTGTTCATGTTTGAGTATGGTAACGTTATAACAACGGGGCCCATTTATTCAGCAATTAAATTGAACAAGGGGGGAATACACTTTGGGTTTAATGGTGTTATATACTTGTAACACTGTGCAAAACGTACACTCTGGGAATAATGTTTTATACTTTAAGGATTTAGATCAACATAAATCATTGAATCAGGTTTGTATAAATTGGAAGAAGTAAATGTATATATACAGGCGGTGTTCAAACAATGGCTCAGTAAGGTTTCAGAGATTAATGAGAATATTGATAATTTTTTCAAACTAAGTGCGAACAATAATATGTTAAAGTGTTCTATACGATGCAATGAACCGATCGATTTGGAAGCAAGTCGTAAAACAGTATTGGAAGCATTGTGGGTTCTTCCAACCACAAACTACCTGCAAATATGTTACATATCACAGACCTTCAAGTAAACATAATTTCTGTATCAAACATTTTTGTGGAAACCATTATTGCCCTAGGTCATTTAGAAATAATACTCTGATTCACAGTATATTAGAATTCAGTCTTTCTGTGCTGCCTGAGTATAATCTGGGAAAGGAACTTAACCATGTGATATATTATTCATTGGGTGTTTTTGAGATTGATAACATCACAATCAGATCACACAACTTTTCTTTGATTTGAAAACGCTTTTACAACTTTTTATAGAGTTGATAAACACCAGTGGAACGAACCTTCAAGAACTCGGCCTGGCACTTTTATCGAATTACAATACAACACCCGAAATTACTAGAAACAAGTATTATCAGTCAAAAATTGAGCTTACACCAATAGTTCAACTATTAATCGGCCGGTCTGCCAGTTTGACATCACTATTGTCCAGGCATGAGTGAGGAAGTTATTGTTAATGAGTTATACAAGCCGACGCACAAAAATTTTCTGCTTCAACATACAGTGGTTAAGTTTATAAAAGAGGTTTCTTGTAATTTTACTGGGTTGAATTTCAACGCTATGCTAACATGAACAATGGATATCGATACTTATTAATTGAACTGGACTGCTTTACAAAATATGCTTTCATTCGACTGCTAAGAAATTAAACTGGACCAGAAATAACTACTGCAATGACAAGTATATTGAAGAAAGTGTTGTAGGATAAGAAGGTCTTTGCAACAAAAATTAATTTGCAAACGAATTCTTGAAAAGAATTCTATAACAGCTGGTTTAAAAACTCATGCAAAAATATAGACTAAATCATTATTCTACCTGTTCTGCGATCAAGGCCACTATGGCCGAAAGATTGATAAAGACAATTAGAATCAAGTTGCATGGGCGATTTCACTTGCAAGGAAGTTACTGATGCGTAGAAATTATGCAAAAATAATTGGAGAATACAAAAATATCAAGCATCATTTGATAGAAATAACACCCGAGAAGCAGAAGAACGTCTAAAAATAATAAAATGTGTAACTACCAACAGCAATGCTGTAAATCGGAAAAAGTTACTACACATTGAAGATATAGTTCACATTTTCAGATATAAAGCGGTTTTTGGTAAAGGCTACCACCTCAACTGGAGTACAGAATTATTTAAAATTATAAAAGTGCAAACAACACATCCAATTACTTTTTAGTGGACGATTTGAACGGTGATCCAGCAAGTTCTAGCGCTATGGTTAAATGATGGCAGTAGCTGGGCCCCATCAACAGATTTGCTTTAGTATATAAGTGGAAGTTTTTGGAAGTTTGGTTATTTACGGTTTGGTTCTCGAAAAGGAAACATGGCATATATTTTGGCTTTTCAAGGCTTCCGGTACAAATCAAGTGAATTTTTGTTAAAGAAATAACAATACAGGATGGCCAAATTGGTGTATTGTAGCACAAGATTTTAGATATGCCCATGACTAATGCGAATTTAAGCAGTGAATTTCAAAAACAATTTTTGTACACATCACCTACATGGTCTATAGTGGGACACTCCTACCAGTGCAATATCTGCAGTATATTTGAATCTGTTTTTCCAGGAGATTATATCTGCAAATGCCACCGTTTATGTAAAAGGGTTGCAGAAACAACAAATTATTTGTAAGTACTTGCCAGCAAATATTGTCAGAATATGGAAATACCTGTAGTTTTAAATATGAAGAATTTAATAAAAAACTAATCATTGTCTGTTACATTTAAACAATTTTTTAAATTGTGCAAGGAAAATGTAGTTCTGATACAAAATGTTTTGTTTTAAATAAATTCTTTTAATTAAAATGGGTTTACTAAAGTATGTATTGAGAGCGCATACTATACAAATATTAAAGTGTTCTTTTTAAATGTGCGTAACCGAATAACAATAGAAAAATTGCAGTTCTAAACATGCAAGTTTTAAAATACATATTTTTTTAAATAAAAATTATTGTATGTACATAAGCTTTAATGTTAAAATTTCAACAACACTTAAGGCACTAAATTATCACGTTTTTCTGCACAGATAATTTTGCTAGTTTTAAGTTTCTTTCGTATTTATATACACATAGAGAAGGTATAATTAACTGTTTTTACGTTCACACAATTTTACAATCAGGGAATATTGAGCATTGTTTAGAAAATACCTTCAAATTGAGTACTAATTAGTTTAAATGTCATTTATTAAACGAGTGTAATAAACACAAATCCGGCTTATGAAAGTTGAATGGTGTTGGAAGTGGACTTTTGGGGCTGGAGGGAAGTGGATCTATACAAAAAGGGAAAACACAAGATAACATAATTATAAGCATTACTCTTTCTATCAGGACTTGCATATTACACCAGTTAACATAATAAAAAACTGTGCACATGTGACTACCAGCATATAAGACAAGAGAGCTATTTCTCGAGCCTTATTTGTGAAGAATCGTTGAGTTGATCAAAATTACAAGTTAAAATAGATTTTTCTAATGTTGACGTCACAAGCGATGTAAGAGTATTGCAGTTAGATCTCAACTAACTAATAAGTAAGACCACCTATGCATTAGGTGATTTTAGACCAAATTCTCACCACCACAATGTGTAACTTGGGTTTGATTTACATGGTCGTTTTCAACCTGTCATACAAATTGTTTGCTGCAATGGTATTTATAGAAATAAATGGGTTACTTTGAATGAAGGGATTTCTGTAATTTTTGGATGAAATTTAGAATTAGACAATTTGCCCAAGGCACACATATCAGATTGAATGGTGTAGGTGGTGTAGTAGATGCCGTAGAATTACAATTGGATCATGAATTCAAATTAAAGCCTTGTACTGATACATCTAATATAAGTGTATAGATGGCAAATTTCAAGAAAAATTTTTATTTAATATGGAAATTGAAAAAGATCAAAATGTTATTGTTTTGAATAAGTACGAGTGCTTCAAGCTATTAAACATGCTGAAATTAATATGTTATAAAATGGAAGAGTTGAATTGTAGAAGCTTTCTTGAATTTTATGAAAATTTTGTAGGTGTCATAACAAATGTAAGTGGAAGTACGAAAAATAAAAAACGGGTTCAAATGTTATTAGAAAGTAAGGGCCGTGCGAGCAATTGTTTGTTTAATGATAGCAGAAATAAGAACTATTTAACCATTCTGGTAGTAATCATATACCACTCCAACCAATACTTAGAAGATGTAGGTGTTGGAAAATTGCTTATGCAAATGTTAGAGATTTGGTTATTCTCGATTCCGGATTCTAGTTAAGAAGACATGTCTATAACATTTAGTAAATTTTAAAATAAAAGATTAAGTTGGTTTATAGTCGAAAAGGTGCTACCCATAAGATACAATAAATAATATGAAAATTAATTTAAAATGATTTCGCTTTTAAACAATGTTATACGATTTCTTCCTTATAATGAACCTTTCATAAAAAAATTTATGGATGACATAATAACAGCTGTACCTGAATATGAAATAGACGAAACGCCGCAAACATTTAACAGTTATAATTCCAACATACAATTCATAATAGAAATTGAAAACAACAACACAATTCCATTTTTAGATATATTATTAATAAGAAAGAACAATTTAATAATTACAGATTGGTATCAAAAAACATATAAACCATATAAACTAAACAATTTACAATATTTTGGCCATTTTAAAAGAAAAGTATACAATGTGGTATATCAAGAATTTATAATTTTTTCCTTTATTTAACACTGCAAAAATCCAATATGGCGTCCATAAAAATAAAAAAGTTGACAGTCACATCTCTGAATATAGAAGGCTTAGAAAAATTGTGATCACTTCGTTGAATTCCTGCTAATGACTTATGTAAATGAGCCAAGTTTCACATTTATGGCTATAATGGTATAGGAGTTATTTAACATTTTTGAATTTGGTAACTTTTGGTTTTTACGCCATATTTTTAGAACGGACAGGGATAATTTTTTTTTCTTTTTAGTTTTAAATTGAGCTTATAATTGCACAAGTTTTTCCCATTTAACCAACTTTCTAACTCTTATAGTTTCCGAGATCCCCATACTGCACATTGAAATATTTTCCCACCCTGTATATATTTGTAAAAATTGATTACGATTACTGAGGACTGAAGTATAAAAAATAAAAAATAAATTGAATGCTGACGTTATTTACATTATCAAAGCTATTAGGTTTTCCGTTTCAAAACTGGTTGGACACTTTATTACACCTCCACTTATTTATATTCTGATCTAGCCTACATAGTTCCCTGAAATTCTCACACAACATGTATACAGCTCGGTTCCTCTTCTATTGTTTTCTGATTATATGCCCTATTTCACCAAGATTCAGTGAAGGGGGTTAAGCAGCCTGTGGCTGCCAAGATCCCCCAACACTTAGACATTTGCCGAATTAATAGTTTTCCAGTAAATCCTTTCACACAATTAACATTATTCGAGAATATTGCCCAACCAATACTTGTAGTTGCTTATAGTAATCATCATGTTTAAGTACAGTTACTTTTTTCGTCATTAAATTATCCATCTTGGAACTGGTTGGATGCGTTCTTCCATTAATTTCTATTCTGAGCTAGCCTACACATTTCCCTGAAATTCTTACAGCTTACATCTTTCACTATCTGTGTGCAGTGGTCTAACCTAGGTCTACCTTTACTTTTCTTTTTTCCTATCTCCGCTTCTAATATATTCCGCACTATTCCCTCATGCTGTAGTATGTGGCCTATCATCCTATCTCTCCTATTTTTTACTGTTTTCCACATATTTCTTTCTTTCCCTACCATTTTTAGTACCTCTTCATTCTTAACTTTGTCTGTCCATGATATCTTCATCATACATCTGTCCAACCACATTTCGAAGGCTTCTACCTATTTCTTGTCCGCTTCTCCTACTGTTCAGCCTTCACAGCCGTACAGTGCTGTGCTCCACACATATGTTTTAAGCAATCATTTCCTTGTTTCTATGTTTGTTGTCTTTGAACACAGTAGTTGCCTTTTCTTGTTAAATGTAGCACTACCTTGTGCTAATCTTTGTTTTATATCTTTTGCGCTTTTCCCATCTTGCGTTATTTGGTTTCCTAGGTAGCAGAAATCCTTAACCTCTTATAAGTTTGTGTTATATATTTTGTATTCTTGTTTTTGATTTATATTCCCCTCCTTTGCATACTATTACTTTAGTTTTAGTTTTGTTAATTTTCATACCGTATCTCTCTGTTAGAACCATTTCCATTTCATTAAGAGCAGCTTCTAACTCTTCCTTGCTAGATGCTAATACCGTTATATTATCTGCAAATTTAAGCATATCAATTTTTGTCCCTGCATAGTAATTCCAAATGTCTTCCTGCATTTGACAGTATTCATTGCCTCTTCAATGTACAAGTTAAAAATTAATGGGGATAGGGCACATCCCTGTCTCACCCTTTTCCTTTCCTAATGTTTACTTCTCTACGTTCCTGCTCTAATTGTATTACTACTGTTTGCTCTTTGTATAAGCTATGTACTATTCGTCTATCCCTATAACTCATTCCAATTTTTTTGAGTATTTCAAACATTTTTTCCATTTTACATTGTCTAATGCTTTTTCCAGATCTATAAACCCTATATACACGCTTTCCCCTTTTCTATTGTTTTCTCCATTATCACTCTGAGCTAAAATAGCCTTCCGTGTTCCCTTGTTTCGCCTAAACCCAAATTGGCCCTCTCTTAGTATTTCTTCAGCTCGTTTTTTCATTCGTCTTTGTGCAATTCTAGTTAATATTTTTGACACATGTGCTGTTAAACTTATTGTTCTAAAATTTATACATCTATCCGCGCCTTTCTTTTTTGATACAGTTACTATGATGTTACGTTTGAAATCTTTGGATATCTCCCCTGTCTCATACATATAGCTTACAAGTTGGAAGAGACATTCTGTTACTGCTTGTCCAGCGGCTTATATAGTTTCTGCTTGCACCTTATATGTACCCGACGCCTTACCATTTTTCAGACCCTTTAATGCTAATTCAAACTCATCTTTAAGTATAGGATATCCCAAGTCATCATTTTTAATGACTAATTTCTGTTCTAATGCAGTTAGTTCCTCTCTTGCATATAAATTTCCTATATATTCTTACCATCTACCCACTTCCTCTACATTTTCTATGATGACGCTTCCTCCTGCGTCCTTTATATTTTTGCTATACGGTTTTATATCCTTAAAATTGATTCTAATTAGTTTGTATGCTTCATCTGTCTTTCCTACTTCCATCTTAGTTTGCACCTCTTTGCACTTTTCATCAATCCATTGTTCTTTAGCTTTCCTGCATTTTCGAATAATTTCCCATTTTATGGCTTTGTATCTCTGTTTTCCTATTTCGTTTGATTGACTTTTGTATCTTCGTCTTTCTTCTATTAAATTTAAGATATCCTTTGTTATCCATGGTTTCTTATTTTCTTTTTGTGTATACCCCAGAACATCTCTGGCCGCCATGTCTAGGTTGGATTTAATGTTATTCCATTCTGATTCTACTTCCTTAGTGTCAGATATTTTCCCGATATTTTTCAGCAATTCATTTGACTTTTTTTCGAATCTTTTTTGAATATCTTAATCTTTTAGTTTCTCTAAGTCAAAGTGCCTTTTTCCGTTTCTTTTTTTCAAATATTTAATTTTAAGTGCGGCCTTCATAATTACGATGTTGTGGTCAGTATCTATATCTGCTTCTGGGTAGCTTCTACAGTCTTTTACTTGATTCCTAAACCGTTGTCTAACAAGAATTTAATCTATTTGATATCTTCCTATATCTCCTGGCATCTTCCACGTATATCGTCTTCTAGCATGATGTTGAAATAATGTGTTCGTGATGATTAAATTGTTCTTGTCGCAAAATTCTACCAGCCTATTTCCCCTGTCGTTTCTTGTGCCTAAACCAAATAAACCTACTACCGCTCCTTCCGTACCCTCACCTACCACTGCATTAAAATCTCCTGTAATTATTAAATTTTCATGTCCTTTTACGTATCTTAATATATCTTCGATATCTTTGTAGATCGCTTCTACCTTTTTGTGACTGTAGCTAAAGGTGAAGGCGGCTCCGTGGCGTAGTGGTATGTGTGTGACTACTACGCCCTAGGTCCCGGGTTCGAATCCCGACACGGTCCGCTTGAAAAATGTTAGGTGAGCATTTTTCGCAAAAATACACCCTCGTTCGGATGAGAGGTAAAATGGAGGTCCCGTGTGTGAGTGTTGTCACGCACGTTAAAGATCCCTACCTTGCTTGGAACAGCAAGGATTCGGCAAAATTCAAAATTTTCCAGGTAAAAAAAAAACTCGCTTCCTGGCCAATGTAGTACCTTCAGGTGGAGCATTGGAAAATCACATGTAATGTAGCTAAAGGTGGGCATGTATACTTGTATTATTACTGTGCTTACCGGTTTAGAGTCTAATCTAACCTTGAGTACTCTTTTGTTCTTTTGTAAGTAATTTTCTACACAGTATCCTATCTTTTTCCGCATAACTATCCCCGCACCCAAATTTCCTTCCGCTGCTCCTGTATGATCTATCCTGAAGTCTCCACTCTAAAAATTTCCCGCCTCTGGCCACCGAACTACGCTGATCCCTACTATGTCTAGTGCTAACCTATTCATTTCGATTTTTAGGTTCTCTAGCTTACCTACTTGCTTCATGCTTCTAACATTCCATGCTCCGACTCGCAAAATGTTCCCGACTCTTATTTTGAACTTTCCGATCGCATATTCCGAAGTTGTCCCCTCCCGGAGATCCGAATGGGGAACTATTTTAACTCCGGAGAATGCTATCATTTTATTATAATTTAGGTGCGCTGTGTACTTGGGAGGTAATGTGGTGGTTTCCCGTCGCCTTCCACATCGCGGTAGTGTGTCTTTAACTGCCTTACCGACCCCTATGGTATCTGACAATCTAAGTACCGAAAAAGCCGCTGCCCTCTTTCGGGGACTTGTCTTAGTCTGGTTCCTCACTAACGACCCTACTACTTTGGTTGGACCTGTAGTTTGGCTCTTTAGCTCATTGGAACACGCAAGCCATTTCACCTGTTCTAGTAATCTAGAACTTCGGCAAGGTGCAAGTCCATTTGAAATAGTAATAATGATAATGATAATAATAATAGTAATAAAATAATAATAATAAAATATTTGAATAATCCAGAACATTTTTAATAAAAATCTTGGGTGTCTGAAATATTTAGGAGTTTGCAAATAATTAACAAGGATTAGCTGAAGATTATTTTAGTACATAAGTAGTCATAAGGTACATTTTCTGTCTAAAGTTAAGCTGTAAATTATATCTATAAGCGTTATTTGATCTGTGTATGTAAGAGATTATTGAGATAATGTGTATAAAAGAAAGATGTATTTGAATGTATAGAAGATTGTTCATAGGTGTTTCTTGAGATTTCTGTGTTTCATTTCATTTACATAAAATCCACAATATACTTTCCACTGAGCTAGCCAGGCAGGGAAAAGGGCACAGCAAGGTAAAAATTCATATTTTCTATTGCATCCTTACATCGATACAGGGCGGCTGTATTCAATTCACAGCTTTATTTATGTTACATAATAGTATCTTTAAATAGTATAGTACGCAAGTTAAAATCCGTAAAAATGCAAATCATTCCTGCTACGAAATACCGATTAAAACGCGTTTCAGAGCATATTATGATGGTTGAGAAAGCCATGAAAATCCTCTACTAAAGCGTATTAACTAAAACGCAAATATCCGTGCTTCTCTAAATATTATTTAAAAACGCGAATTATGAAATCGCCACATTAGGGTATTTAATAAAATTAGAATTAAGAGTGTTAATAAAGTATGCTTTTCAAATTTTACAAGAACGATCATGAAGAACTGAGTTCGCTTAAATTAATTTTAAGTTTATATTGATTTATGGTATCAAGTATTCCAATAACGCATAACTAGAATTAACGTAAGAAGGGTATTTTTAATTTTTATGCAACAATTAATTTGAACGAAAAGCTTTAACAAATTTCAGATTTTATTAATTATATTTAAGAATTAACTGTAGGTTAGGAAAGTACAACAAAGTTGCAATCAACGCTTACTTCCGTTTCAAAGATATAGTCGCCTATTGTTTTGTATTTAATGTATAGCATAAAACTACAACGTAAGAAGCTTTTGCTGCAGTTTATCAATTATTATGAATAATACTTTATTGTACTAAAGAAATTGTTTTAATAAAAAAAAAGACTTGCCATCCGTATGCGAGCACGTGAGAGTTCGATGACATGCAGTTTCATTAGATTGTAATACAATGTATTAGTAATAATACGGTCTTCTTTCTAATGTTTTATATTATATTAAGAACCTTATATATAAGCAAACTATCTTAGTCATTAGATAAACAATAGAACGCAATTGATGTTAGTTATATAAAAAACGCTGTTTTGCGCTCAAGAGGTTAGACTTAAAAGTTAGTTCAAAGTTAGTTGAAAATGAGTTGAGGGTAATTAATTAATGTAAAAGTGAAATTGAAGTTCAAGTTACCGTATTTGTCGTTGTTGTACACAGAAACGAACAGAATTAAAGCTTATTATTAAAATTTAAATTAACAGTGAAATGTACCTTAAACAATAAATTGAAAAGATTTTGCTTTTGAATTTTTAAATATATTGCAGTAAGTGAAAATAATAGTACTGAAACGAATAAAAGTATAATAAAATATTTAAAAAAAAACCAACATTAAGGGAGGAAAACTTAATTCACGTTCTATTCAGAAGTTCAGATACCAATTGTCTCTTTGTAAGTCATATACTGATTGATTTTTTATCGGTCAATTACGAATAATATTTTGTCAATAAATAAAGTTCAAGTTCGCGTTAAAATGTTTATCAAGAGCAATATGTTTTAAAGTTATGAAGTATAACGATCTACGTTCAAAGTAATTTTTATTAAAAGATGAACCACTCAAATTGGAAGTAAATCCACAATAATATATATATATATATATATATATATATATAAATTAGTAGTTAATATATATATATATATATATATATATATATATATATATATATATATTACTGTGAATTTATAGGTTATAATAGATGTTAGAAAGGTCAAATAATTATTTATTGCAGGGTAGTTCATGTATATAAGAGTCAAGTGGAGTTTTTCCGAAAGATAGGATAAGAATTTACCAATTTTTATTAAATATTAGGGTAATTGTACGTAGTTGTAAAATTCACTGTAAATATTAATTATAATGAGGTAGGAAACGTAATTTCGTAGAACGTAGTTAAGGTTTTAAAATTAAATAGCGTGTAAATTTGTTAATACGTAAGCTTTTATGTTTGTAGCATAAAAATCAATAATTGAAGAGGGTGTATTTATTTAGTAACGCATATTCAAAGCGTGATTTATTTATTTGTGTAACTTAGGGTAATATAAAGCGGGAACATGTATAATATTTCTAGAAAGGTTTAGCATAGCAAACACGTTCTTTGTATCGAATTTAAAGCCTGTCAATAAGTATTAGAATTTCTGGTAAAAGACCGTTGGGAACAAACACAAGTCTATGTTTGTTAAAATGTGCACGTTACGTACGAAAATATCGATAATATAAAGAGAAAGACGGTATTTTACATGAAGTAGCAAAAAATGGGAGATAACATATGGTTAGGTATCGTTGACTTTGAAACGTCTGTTAGACAAGGAAATTTAAAGGCAAATAAGCGAGACAGAGACGCGATGTGTTTTCTGAAGATATTGGTTGGAAAGGGAGTCAGAAATCCAGTAGAGGGTTGCAAACAGAGTACGGTTGTTAGATTAGGTGAACAAAAGCAAGATAGACGATAGTATCGATCGGTTAGGTAGAACAGAGCTTATGAATAGCGAGGATAGAAACAACGAGCTATAACATACGCGTTAGACGAAGATAAGAGAAAGGCACAACGAATGTTGAAAATTAAGAAAGGGAAAAGACAAGAGATGGAAGATTTTAAATACAGGTTATAGGGAAATGACATATACGCGTGCATTAGAGGCATGTTTTGGAGGCTAGAGTGCATGGCAGTTATCGACAGATTTCGCCGAAAGTGACAGCCGTTGACGATTGTTTGTAACTGAAAACTCCAAGATTTTTGAGACGGTTTGAAAACGGATGAGAATTTTACATAGAATAACTCGAGGGTAATGGTTAGTTTGTGCAATAAAGTGACCGTTTGTTGTTGTGTATGGGTTTCTGGAACCGGTTGACGGTTTGAAAACGTTACTAATATAGTGTGTTATAGGAGTGGTGAGAATAGATTCAAGGAGGCAGTTTTGGAGGCTATATAAACCCAGGGGAGGTGGTAAAGGCTCTCTTTTCCTTTCGAACTTCAACCAAGCTGCATCCAAGTGTAAATGTAAATGAGTGTTGACTTTATTAAAAATTAATATGCACAAGTTGGTGCAAAGTTATATGGCTATTGTGAAGTATATAAAATCCTGTATCGACGCTGAAAGCAAAGTAAATAGAATTTTTACTACTTGTGGTTGGAGGTGTTTGGTGTACTCTGGGTACAAGTCAAGTATATGGATGGACCAGTAGCAGATGTACGGAGCATGGAAGTATCCTGCATTAGCAGCTGAAAAATCTGGGTAGAAGCGGGCAGTTCCGGAAGGTGAGAGGCCACCTGGAGAAATTTTTGAACGTGCAGTCGAGTGGGATGATACGTTGGAGATGGTTTCCACGTAGAGAGCTGGTGGTGCTACAATTCAAGTAATTCAGTTTTTGTAAAACTTTTGCTTATTGTGATTTCGTGAGTGATTATGACAATTCGGTGGTTATTGGTGTATTTTATTGTATTGTAAGGACATTTTATTTGACGATTTACCTTCAGAAATGAGTATATGTAAATTCATTTATGTACTATTTGGTGATATAAAATGAAGGTGTAATATTGGCTTTTTGTACAAAGTAAAAGGGTTTTTGGTAATTTCAATGCAGTAGTTTAGCACAAAGATAAAGCTGCCTTAAACCACTTGAATATGCGCATATTGATGAGTATAGGCTTGTAAGTAACTTTAGCAGACAGATTTCTTCTCATGGGGGGAATGGCAATTTACTGAAGTCTAAACTTTAAATTGGAAGACATCTCATCTTTCTATAATTTGAGAAAGGAAATAAATTTTGAATTTTTGCATGTGTATAATAGACAAGGTAAGCTGCATATTTTATCAGTTTATTACTCACCCACTGGTAGCATTGACTATTTTCTAGATTCACTGGACACTATATTAAACGCACTGACAAGACAAGTTATTGTAAGGTAGTGGTAGCGGGAAACTTTAACATTAATTTCAATAATACTACAGTAAACATACAAGTAGACTGAAACAAATTCTACAATTACATAATATGACAATGCAGATACCAGGAGACACTAGAGTCACTGGTACCACGAGTTCATGTACTGACTACATAATTACAAATATCCCTAATACCTCCATTATTTCAACTGAGATAATAAGTAATGATCTGTCTGATCACAGCTTTATCTTTTTTCAACTCTATCTTAAGTCAATAATAAATTCGGCGGCATCTTTGGCACGTAAGTTTACGGAGGAAAACATAGGTCATTTCAAGTCTTTATGTGAACTAATACATCTTCCGACTACTTCTAATGAGTTAAACTGTAATTTTCAGCTCTTGGTAAAAACATATCAGAAGCATTTGATACTTCCTTCCTATTTATTGACAGGAAATAAATTAAAAGATAAACACTGGCTAACTGAAGGAATAAAAACTTCAGCAAGAAACAAAAAATTTCTGCATATTATGTATAAACATTATAGTAATAATGCTTTTGTTAAGACTTATTATGTTAGATACAAAAAAATATTTAAGGCTACAATTTCACTGGCTAAGGCTAAATTTTTATCAAATCGTATTTGGCATTCTAAAAACAAATTGAAAGAATCGTGGAAAATTGTAAAGGAACTGTCAGGAAACGTGGAAAAAAGATGACTGTTTATATATAAAAATGTTTATATGAAAAAACCGCAGATATCCTAAATGCTCATTTTGTTACAGCTGCTGAGAATCTATTAATCGACAATGACTTACCTGTGTTGTAATCCCTGGATTTTTTAAAATACGGTTCTCTTGCATATCAAAATTAATTGTATGTTCTTCCCTACGGACCACTATGAAATTATAGACTTGTTGAGTTCGTTTAAAAATAAGCATTGCTCTGGCGAGGACAAAATTCCAGCTAAAATATTAGCGTTATTACCTCTAAAATTAATTAAATATCTTGCGGACCTAATCAATGAATCATTCCAAATAGGTGTATTTCCATCGTGTCTAAAGCATGCAATTGTAATTCCTATACATAAGGGAGGTTCTCACTCTGTTAACGATTATAGGCCGATTTCTTTATTGTCAGTGTTCTCAAAACTAATCGAATACCTAGTAAAAACACGTATTACTAGGTTTGCTAAAAAGTATAACATTATAACTCCTGCTCAATATGGGTTCTGTGCCAAAAAATCCACAAACGATGCAATTCATAATTTCCTAAACAATATTTACCAAGCAATAAATAAGAAAAATACATTAGTAGCAGCAGCCTTCATCGACATTAGCAAAGCGTTCGAATCGGTTAATCATGGTATACTTTTAGCCAAACTAGAATATTATGGTATCAGAGGAATTCGAAACAAATGGTTTCAGTCATTCTTACAGGGAAGATCACAGTCAGTTAGAATCAATGACGGAAATAGGCTATCTAATAAATTAGATATAAACCTGGGAGTACCGCAGGGTTCTGTCCTTGGCCCTTTATTGTTCTTGTTCTTCATAAATGATTTTGTTAGGTCTACGATATTTGCAAATTGCACTGTTTTTGCAGATGACATAAGTCTTAGTTGGGATGCCGCTTCCGTACCTGCTTTAGAAAATAATATTAGTGCAGATTTAAAATCTACGTATAATTGGTTTAGCATAAATAAACTGGCTGTTAATGACCAGAAAACGTGCTTAATGATTTTCAAAAACCAAATTATTATAGAGAGATTATCGAAAAATTTATCTTGCATCCAGTTGTGTCATATAAATTTTTAGGTCTAATTATTGAAATAGGGCTTAATTGGTCAAAACATGTCACTGATTTAGCTGCAAAGTTATCCTCTGCTTGTTTTGCTATTAAGGATGTATCCAACGCAGTATCGAATGAATGTGCTTTGAATGTGTATTATGTACTATTTGAATCAAGGATGAGATATGGTATTGCCTATTGGGGTAATTCAACTAGCGAAAATATAACAACAATTTTCAGACTACAAAAGAGAGCCATACGAATTACAGCCAAAGCAGCAAGGGATTGTCATTGTAGACCTCTATTTATAAAACTAAATGTTCTAACTAATGCCTCAATTTTTATTTATGAAACCCTTATACTGTTTTTTAAAAAGCAAACAAACTTCAGTGCTCACAATAGTTTTCACAACCATTTTACACGATCAGCTGGGGATATATATATATATATATATATATATATATATATATATATATATATATAAGCCTAGACCTTCATCTTCTATGCTCATCAAAAAGTCGTTTATATACACAGCCTCAACATTGTTTAATAAACTACCTATTAACATCAAATCTTTAAAGAAATTTACAGAATTTAAATCTGCTCTATTATCTTTGCCGTGCAAGCAAGGTAACTATTCATTAGATGAGTTTCTAGAGATAACTTTGAAGATTCATGATTAATTAATAAATGATCTTTTAATTTATACACATTTTGTATATGTTATTTTAGTTCCTTTCATGACCAACTTACTTACTTACTTATATCGAAAGTATGTGGGTGACTGTCATAGAGCAGCGTCACATCTAAATATACATCTAATAACACTAATCTACAAAAAAAAAATTTCTGTAACATGCGATTCTATGAGATATGTCTTGTAGTATATTTTGAACTGCTTTTAAAACTCTAATTCGCCATTGTATAGGATGTAGCGTTTTTGTATCTTTGATTTTAAAAATATGTGATGTTTTGGAAATTCTGTGTAGCCATAGCATGATATTATATGTTAAGATTCTGTAATATCTTTTTTCTTTGGTTTTCTTCTGTATTCAGTTTCTGGATTTCCCCCTTTGAATGTCTAGTAGTAATCAGCAACAATATTTAGTCTCCATTTTCCCTGGTAGCATTGTTGATATATCTTGGTGAAAGCATTCACTGAGTTCATTGCTTACACCGTAAAGGTTTGGTGCAACATAATTGTTTTTAGAGACACATTGTATTCCACGTTTTTATAACTCTCAAGAAGCTCGCTCACTAGTTGTACATAATTCTCAGCCTTTGTTTTGCCCACATATGATTTCACAATATTTTGAAGTGACACCCCTGATTGTTTTTCAGTTTTAGTCAAGCTCCACCTAAAGGCAGAATCATTCATTAATTGACGTATCTGTGGTCCAACAAATATTCATTCTATGATTTTTGCTTTACTGATTCTCGGAGATTTGTTCTTAAAATATAAGAATTCTTGGTTGTTATGATCCATTGCTTTTCTGAAATTTTTAGTCAAACAAAGTTTTATGTGTAATGGTTGGAAAAACACATTCTTTGAACTAACAAGAGATTCGTAATAGAGGTTTCAGACTTTTAATCTTGAAATCATCAATTCTGACTGCAGTTTATAAAAATTAAGATCATGAACCAGATCAATAAATTCTCGGAGAATAATTATGTGAGGTTGAAGGTTATCTTATTGGAAATGTGGATTGTCTTCTTCATCACTTTCCGCCATAACCTTTTTCATTCTCTACATCTTTAAAATTCCATTACTGTGGTGGAACTGGAACAGGTAACTGTTCCCTGTGTAGAATAGGTTTTATCGCTGATGGATGACTAGTACATTGATTTCTTTAATTTGCTTAAAATTCCTATAATTTTTGTCATAGAAAATAGTGTGATCCCTTGGCTTTCTCCATACCATAGGAACAACAAACGGCATATGTCCCGCCTTTCCATTCAGTAAACTGCATAGTAAAATCACACAAGAATTGCGGCAGACATGAGAAGCCCAAGACTTGTCTTGATTTTCTACTTTACGACCAACATAAAGTTCATACACTTTCTTAATTGTGATTTTAAAGTTAATTTATCACATACATAGCAAAAATGTTAGGATGTTTATACAAGTCATTTATTTATAGATTACTAACTGTACACGTTACACTGTACACTAAAACAATATGAATGCTTATGTAGTTTAACAAAAATAGTGCACTTTCGTCTTGAAACAAGTAGGAAAGAAAATACCTAACTTACAATCCTATGTACATGAAATCCATAACAAAACTGACATACCGAGATGATTGATAGGTCCTGCGGCATGAGATCTCTTGATTGACAGGTACAAGACTTTGCATTTAAAAGGTTACAATAGGTACATTCGAGAATTTGACTATGTATATAAATTATCGTGATTAGCGTTGGTAAGTCAGTTCTGATTTAAGTTTTGATTACAATATGTTCTAGTTTAAAGCTTTGAAATGTGTGGTATAAATGACTGTCAATATAAATGTGATATGAAGTACTGTAGTGGCCATATAAATTAATAATCAGTGCTTGGGTAGTTAATTATCATGCTTTGTTAGGAAATAATTTAGAAAATAGCATCATAGCACTTAGTTAAAAATAAATTGTTGTGAGAACTTGTTGAAAAGTTTGTATAATCAGTTTGAAAATGAAGAACTGTTGTTATTACAAATAGAGTTTTCGTTAGAACATCAACAATGACCTCATTAACACATGCTATGTCTTTCTATAGCTATGATTTCATTTTTATAGAAAGATTGAGACAGTGATATGTCACTCTATGATTAAATAACATTATTTTTACCCTGATTACTCTTTTAAATCATTCCCTGCCGATTCATTCTATAAATGTAATTCACTTATCAATATATTCAGACATTCACATTTTACTATTATTAATATAAAGGTTAACTGAAAGCAGATTTGTATTCACAGGTGTTCATCTTAATTCATAAAAATTACATATTTTTCTTATTTTAATTTTTATAAGTGCATGTTACAAAAAAAAAGAAGCTTGTAGGAGAAATTTTGAGGTCATATTTGGGTTCAGCATCAAAAATACATAAGAATAAGTCAAATATATGTGTATTGCTCAAGTCTTGTAGACCAGTGTAATTAATAATCAATATACTTTATCAGTCATTTTGCTTTGTTTTAATTATATTTATTAGAAAATAAATCTGTAGTGACTTTAAACTTGGGGGTTAACACATAATAAAATTTTTCAAATGAAATAGGGATTTACTTACAAGGTAATTATTTTCATCTTATGTATATAGGTTCTAGACGATTTCTGTTTCTTCTCCGGATTTTTTCAAGTTTTAAGTGTGCAGGTTTTGGACGATTTTTGTTCTTCCCTCAATTTACAATTTATTTTGTAGATATTTTACAAATTGCAAAATTTTGTGATAAATTTGTAAGGAATGGTCGAATTGTATACAGTTTATCGTAACCTGTTTAATTTTTTCTAGCATCAAAGCGTCATACATATATAAATTGATAAGGAGCAAATAAAATCATTTTCCAATCATTAATTTATTTATGTAAATATGCTATGTTAGCAAAATTATTTTTAGAAAGTTTTTACTTTTTTATAAATTAAATAGTATACAAACCTAAATAGTACAAGCATCAGAAATCAGAAATGTTTGAGTATGTCATATGCTCACTTTGGTATACCTAAACTTTAAATTTATTTAATTTTGCAGTTCAGTTGCTGCCTACTAGGGTGTTCCCTAAATACAATCAGGTTAAATTATGGATATGTGTTTGTAGAGCTGTTTCAAAATCTCAGCGACCCTGGGATGCGCAATGGAGGAAGTGAGAAACCTCTAGAAAAGGATATAACATGGTATTTTCAGTTCAACCTAAAAACATCACGATTTACTAAAATAACCCTTAATGTAATGTCAAATTATTAATGTGCAAACAAATAGCTAACCTTACTACTATTCTATGATAAAAAGCAAGGCGTATTCATTTATGAGTTTTATATTACTTCTTGGGACTAAGTGAATTAAATAAATCATATAAAGAAAGATTATGGGATATTCGCTATAAGGTCAAAGTTACTATTCCTTTCGAACAGGAGGAATAAACTGTCAAGATAAAAGAACTGAAAAATGAACTTAAAATTCTTCAAATATCATTAAGAACCACGTTTGAAGTATGAATTTTTCAAATACGTACAGAGTTTATAAGTGTGGATAAAATCCATTGTAAGATCTGCATCAAAGGATTCAGCATGAGCATAACATGCAGACTTACTGTTCTAGAAATGGGCTAATCTTAAATTTTTGTAAAGCAACAGCTGTATTATTTTCAACTATGTTACGTGATCATAATTTGTTTATAAAAAGCTCAGCTAATAAACTTCTGAGCCAGGAGTTCTGCGTTCGTTTCTTAGGAATTGAAGTTGATTCATGTCTTAACTGGTATAATCAGATTGCATTGCTGAAAAATAAACTAAAGGTCAAATGCTTTATTATATGGAGATTACATGAGGATGTTTAAATATTCTGGTTTCTTATTACTATGCATATATCCATTTAATGTTAAATTATAGCATAGTTGCATGTGAAAACTCACGAAAGGCTAGGGAGATATTTATACTTCAAAAGAGAATAGTTAGATTAATGTTATTCAAGAAATATAACCATTTCTGCAGGGACTTGTTCAGGCAACTCAAAATACTTAGTGTTCTCAATTTATATCTTAAATGCAGTAATGTATATAAAGAAGTGCCCCTACTCATTGTATAACTTCAAATGAGATATCATCCTACAGACTTAGGGTGGGAAATACACTAATATTTCAGCAGCATCATCTTGAAATGATTCATAGAAGTAGTCATATTTTCAATAAAACTCTATAATCACATACCATCTGCGATACAAAATATAAAAAATGTACATCAATTTAAAAAAAATTTAAAGAATAACTTGCTATTCTTTTGCTTGTACTCAGTGGATGAAATTTTCGCTATAAATACTGCTGACTGGGTTTTGTAGTGCTTCTAATTGTATTATGTATAGAAAAGAATAAAGGGGATTGTTTGTATTATTCTCTTACCTTAAGTATTATAAATGTTTAAAATGTAATGTATATTATAACATGGCTTGATGTACAACTTGTACCTTATGAGCGCAATAAACTTTAACAAAGAGTAGATTTCTACGGAACTTCAAAGATTTTAATTAGAACAATCAATTAAAAATAAAACTTGGAATATAGGTTGTTTATTGTTTGAATCTTGAAAAACTATTGGTAACATCAAGCACGGTTTTAACAATGGAGAAGAAATTCATAGTTATGGAGACATTGTAGATTGTAGGCTTGGATAGCAAAAGTAACTATAGTACAAAAAGTTATTTTTATACAAATATTTCAGTTAGATAAACACTCAAAACAGTTTGGGCAAAATAGTAATTGTATACACTGCTTGAACTTCACCCTGAGCTATCTACATTATATAGTCATAATAATTACTTTAGAGAGCATGATTGAAATTTTCATACAACTCGTAAAATGATTTCAAATAAATTTAATAAAACCTTAAATATATTATTTAGATCAGACACTCAAGTAAAATATTAGTTATTAATATTATTAAGTAATGTAATAATGTTGCTTATTTAAATGAATAACAATATGCACTACAAACAAATTGAAAATGCCTTATAGCATACACAATCATATTGCACGTTACTGTAATGGTTTGCAACTAAAATCATCATCACTATCATCATCAGGCAAACTCAAGTCTGAACAATCACTATCGTAGTTAATATTTATTATTAGTTCTTCTATGTCCTCTATATATTCCCTACTAAGGTATTCTTTTTCTGTTTTCTTTACACGAGAACAAACATTTACCCATTCTTGATGACCAACGGTATTGAACTTATTTTCAGCCAACTTCCATACATCCTCTAATTTAAAAGTTGTGTTATTTGCAGCAACATGATTTTTTACCATTGCCCATATTTTTTCAATAGAGTTGAGTTCCGGATGATATGGGGGCAATCGCAACACTGTATGACCATATTCAGCTAAAATTTTATCAACAACGTATTGCTTGCACGGAGGCTTATGTTGGTTAATATTTGCATATAGTTCTGATTTTGTATCTTTAAGCTGAAAAGGTATGTTTCTTTTCATTAGCCAACACCTCATGTCTTTTTTTTTGCAAGTAGTAGTTGGATTTGGTTCCTCGGTCGCATTATGATATGATGCATTATCCATCACTAACACAGAGTTTGGTTCAAGGTTTTGTAATAATTTATCTTGTAACCATTTACAGAAATTTCTATGATTCATTTCATCATAATAATCACCAGTTTTAAGTCCAGACTTAAAAATTAGCAATCCATTCGGAACAAAACCTTTTCTGCCACCAGCATGTATAATAATTAAACGTTTTCCTTTAACTAACGGTGCTTTTGAACATTGATTTAAACCATCGTCCCACAACCTCGATACAGTATGTGAACTGTGGAGGTAAGTTTCATCACAATATATAATATTTTTTCCTTCTTATCGATATTGTTGTACTTTTCGTAAAAAAATCGACTTGTTTTGCTCGGATTTCTGGTTTTTCAATTGACTTTACGATTGTCTTGGCACTTCTTCCAACGAAATCCCATTTTATGCACCAATCGTCTAAACCAATTGATTTTTCCACAAAAATTAACTGCTTCAGATTTGAAAGCTTCAAATACAGCCTGCATTGTAGGTTGTTTATGGTGTGTATTCGGAAATCGATAAATAATTGTGCGCACAATTTCTTCTTCAAATTCATCTAATGTAGACTTTGGACTACCTTTCTTGATAGTTTTCCTTGGTGAGGTAAATTGTAACTTAGCACCAAATGACTGTATTTTGCCTTCTTTAATAATTTTCTTAACAGTTGTTAACCCAACACCACTTGCTTCAGACACTATTTTGCTCAAATTGTTCAGCAAAATCATATCTTGGCCAGCATCCTACTGCTCTTTCATATAATTGTAAAGATTATATATAATCTCACGGCCTTGGCTATGAACATTTTTTTTTAGAATTGCTCATAATGAAGTCGAATCCTACCTAAAATAAAAAATATGTACTTAAGAAATATTAAATTTAAAAACGTTTACATACAATTTCAAAATAAACAACGAAGTGTAGTCTTGAAAAAGACTGTTTTATAAATATTATTAACAAAAGGAAATTAAACAAAATACAAGAAACAGAAATAGGCAGAAATCGCAAATGTCAAAATTAAGTGTCTAGAATATGCAGTATCGACTCGGCGATAAGTTAAGAACATAGATTACATAAGGTTAATATAGATAAGCCACTTTCATAATAGAAGCACATGACTTTTTGTTACATTAATAAACATAGATTTAATCAAAATAATAAATATGAGTTAGAACAGAGTAATCTAATAAATATTAATATAACCCGTAATATGGTGTAGTACAGAACAAATATTTTTTAGTATGAAAAATGTATAAAAAATATTCATATGGTAACATCGTGGAGCCAGGAGTATCATTCCACAATACTATATTTTCACTTTGGTCTTTAGTTTTGTCAGTAATATTCGGGATTTCTGTGCAGGTCACTGAGATTTTGAAAGACCTATACATATAATATTTACTACGTTTATGTCGGAATAGTGAACCCGATTGAAAAGCGACCCGATCGAATTTGAACTCGATACGAGCGTAACCAACCCGCTCAATTGACCTCTCTTTCGATCCGCTTTGAATTATGTACACAACTTCAGACATGTGATTAGCTCTAGGATAAACATAACCTTTTGCGCGGGACGACATATTCACAAAGGTACTAAATAACGTAACGTAACCTCATTACACGGCCAGTAACTAGAATAAGTTAGCAGCTACCGTAATTCGATCCACTCCGACCGTGTATGTCATCAATTTCGATCCGTAAATTCAACTCAACCCTCTTGTTTAAATGGGTTGAGTTCATTGCTTCGATCCGGTCGAAAAAGTATTTATATCGATCATTTCAACCCGCTAACTTTGATCCGGTGGACTTCGACAGGATCGAACGAGATAAACGTAGTAATTGTTTTTTTTCCTGTTTTTTAAAATCGAATGCGTTGACGTAAGTGCTAGCTATTTTATTTTTCATGCGCAGTTCTTTTATATCCACATTTCAGAGAATTGTGGAGCGATAAGAAATACATCGGCTACACAAAGTCAATTTTACCTTCTCAGAAAAGGTAATTTAAATTTGGCTCAATTAGCATATAATGAATTGTTCTTTATTTATGCCCTACATAAATTTGTTTAGACGTTACGTTTTTCTCTTCATTGCGTTAATTTTTTATTTGAAAGGTTGTGATTAATAATTTTTGAAAACTTTCTAGGGACACAACTTCATTGTACAAATGCAAAAAACGAGGAAGGCGTTTTAAAGGTTCCATATCTATTCAATACTAAACACTACTCGTAAAATATACAGGGAGTCCGGTAAAAAGTGGATAATCTTTTAGCTGTTGATGAAGGGCCTTATGAATGATTGTTCAGAAAATGTAAATTCATGTTCAGTAAAAGTCTCACGGTTTTCAAGACAATTGGACTTTTTTGAGATTTTGTAAAATTGACTCCTTTGCTCACTTTCTTTGATGTCCTGTTCACAAATGATATAATTCACGCATTCTCATTTTTTAGTATTATTTTTGAATAATGGTGTTAACAGAAGTACATTACTATTTTTGCGTCTCTGTTGAAAGTTTTTTAAAGGCGAAATCTTAAAATTTGTGATTTCAGAATTATTTCTTCTAAGTTTAAGCTTTCGTGGTGTAACAAAAATGTATGTAAATCCGGGTGACCAATTGGTATAAAAGTGGCCCATATAATAATGATTCTAAAATGATACAACACATGTTGTTTTTTTTAAGAAACTACGATTATTGCTATTAATTTGGATAATGGGCTACGTTTACCATACTGCCACAATATCAAATTCATTACTTATTTCAGTGTACCACTGCATTTAGTAATTGTTTGCAAACTATGCATAATAAATGGCGATTCAAAAAAGTGTGTGTGTGTGGGGTGGTGGTGGTGGTGATGAGGTAAAGTTTAAAATAAAGATCAAAATAAAATAAAATATCTTTAATTTCCACTATAATAGATGTTCGAATTGTCTACCGTCTACCCGGATGCAGGCTCTACAGCATCCCATAAATGATCTTCGAATCTTCCGCGAGGGTCCGAATTCACAAATTTCAGGAGCAGCACACCCCACTCACACTTTCTTCAATAGCTATTAATTATGTATAGTTTGCAAACAATTATTAAATGCAGCGGTACACTAAAATACCTAATCAATTTGATCTATTATGGCAGAATGGTAAAAAGAGCTCATCCCGATTATTGGGTTTTTATTACAGTGCACAATCCGTATTGCGAACGTCGAATTACCGGTGGCGGTGTGGGTGGTGTTTGCGAAGGAAAGCCCGCGCATGAATATGACGAAATTGTGCTGGATGAAATTGAATCCTATTTATCAACTTCCAAACAAACCATAGCACGACGAATCGGAATAGGAAAATCAACTGTCCACGAAGTCCTACAAATAAATCAACTGCATCCATTCCACATCACACGGGTGCAAACCCTTCAAAGTAGAAACTATCTGGTGGAGTGATTGTTTATCGACGAATTCTTACTAAGTTAGATGAAGATCTAGAATTTTTCAATAAAATTCTGGGGACTGATGAATTGTACAGAAAGATGGGTTTTTGAATCTTCATAATGGACATATCTGGGAGTTAGAAAATGTCCACCTAATGTGAGAAGACAAATTCGAATACCGTTTTAAAATAAATTTGTGGACTGGGAAATGACGAGGAAATAGGCCCATATGAATTACCACAAATTTTAAATGGCCAACGCTATTGAAATTTTTTAAAAATGAACTTCCACTTTTATTAGAACAAATGTATCCAGAGAGGGGGATTGGTCGTTTGGATCTAATATTGTGGCCCCCGTGCTCGCCAGACTTGAATTATTTGGACTTTTTTATTGGGGCTGTCTAACAGTAAAATGTACTGCAAACCAATAGCGTCTTTGCGAGATCGTATACAAGCATCTCCTCGTGAAATTTGTGAGCGCAGACACTTACGTATGATTCAAAGATCATTTATAAGACGATGTAGAGCTGCATCCGGGTAGGCGGTAGATAATTCGAAGATATATTGTAGTGAAAATTAAAGGTATTTTATTTTATTTTGATCTTTATTTTAGACTTTACCCCACACACACTTTCTTGAATCCCAATTCATTGTGTATAGTTTGCAAACAATTACTAACTCCAGTGGTACACTGAAATAAATTATAAATTGAATCTATTATGGCAGAATGGTAAAGGTAGCTCTTTATCCAAATTAATAGTAATAATCATCGTTTCTTAAAAAGAACACGTGCTATACCATTTTAGAATTTCTATTAAATGAGTTCCTTTTCCATTTCGAATGGACCTGCACCTTACTGAAGTTCTAGATTACTGTAACAGGTGAAATGACTTGCGTGTTCTAATGAGCTAAAGAGCCAAACTACAGGTCCAATCAAAATATAGCAGGGTCGTTAGTGAGGAACCAGACTAAGACAGGTCCTCCGAAAAAGAGCGGCTGTTTTGATACTTAGATTGGCAGAGACCATAGGGGTCGCTATGAGGGTCTAAGACACACTACTGCGATGTGGAAGGCAACGGGAAACCACCACATTACCTCCGAAGCACACAACGTACTTAAATTGTAATAAACATGATGGCATTCTCTGGGGTAGAAGATTCCGGAGTTAAAATAGTCCCCCATTCGGATCTCCGGGAGCGGACTTCTTCAGAGGATGCGATCGGAAAATTCAGAATAAGAGTCGGAAACATTTTGCAAGTCGGAGCGTGGAATGTTAGAAGTATGAAGCAAGTAAGTAAGCTAGAAAACCTGAAAATTGAAATGAATAGCTTAGCACTGGACATAGTAGGGATCAGCGAAGTTCGGTGGCCAGAGGCGGGGGTTTTTTGGAGTGAAGACTTCAGGGTAATTCATACAGGAGCAGAGAAAGGAAATTCTGGTGGGAGGATAGTTATGTGGAAAAAGATAGGACACTGTGTAGAAAATTACTTACAAAAGAACGGAAGAGTACTCATGGTTAGATTAGAATCTAAACCGGTATACACAGTATTAATACAAGTATACATCCCCACCTCTAGCTACAGTAAGGAAGAGGTAGAAGCAATCTACAAAGATATCGAAGACATACTAAGATACGTAAAAGGACATGAAGATCTAATAATTACGGGGGATTTTAATCCAGTGGTAGGTGAGGGTAGGGAAGGAGCGGTAGTAGGTTTATTTGGTTTAGGCACGAGAAACGACAGGGGAAATAGGCTGGTAGAAGTTTGCGACAAGAACAATTTAATCATCACAAACACATTATTTCAACATCATGCTAGAAGACGATGTACGTGGAAGATGCCAGGAGATATAGAAAGATATCAAATAGATTATATTCTTGTTAGACAACGGTTTAGGAATCAAATAAATGATTGTAGAAGCTATCCAGAAGCAGATATAGACACTGACCACAACATTGTAATTATGAAGGCCCAACTTAAATTTAAAAATTTGAGAAAAAGAAACGGAAAAAGGCACTTTAACTTTGAGAAACTAAAAGATAATTAATTAATAAAAAATCAAATGAATTGCTGAAAGATATCTGGAAAATATCTGATACTAAGGAAGTAGAAACATAATGGAATAACATTAAATCCAGCTTAGACATGGCGGCCAGATATATTCCGGGGTATACACAAAAAGAAAATAAGAAACCATGGATAACAAAGGATATTCTGAATTTAATAGAAGAAAGACGAAAATACAAAAATAAATCAGACGAAACAGTATAACAAAGATACAAAGCCATAAAATGGGAAATTATTCTCAAATGCAGGAAAGCTAAAGCACAATTGATTAATGAAAAGTGGAAAGAGGTACAAACTAAGATGGAAATAGGAAAAATAGATGAAGCATACAAACTAATTACAATGAACTTTAAGGATATAAAACCGTATAGCAAGAATATAAAGGACGCGGGAGGAAACGTTCTTATAGAAAATGTAAAGAAAGTGGGTAGATGGCAAGAATATATAGGGAATTTTATATGCTGGAGAGGAACTAGCAGCATTAGATGTGAAAATTTTCGAACAATAAGTTTGACAACACACGTATCAAAAATATTAGCTATAATTGTACAAAGACGAATGGAAAAACGAGCTGAAGAAATACTAGGAGATTATCAATTTGGGTTTAGACTAAACAGGGGAATACGGGAGGCTATTTTAGCTCTGAGAGTGATAATGGAGAAAACAATAGAAAAAGGGGAAAGCGTGTATATAGGATTTGTAGATCTGGAAAAAGCATTCGACAATGTAAAATGGAAAAAAATGTTCGAAATACTCAAAAAGATTGGAATGAGTTTAAGGGATAGACGGATAGTACACAGCTTATACAAAGAGCAAACAGCTGTAATAGAATTAGAGCAGGAACGTAGAGAAGTAAATAAGAAAGGCGTGAGACAGGGATGTGCCATATCCCCATTAATTTTTAACTTGTACATTGCCGAGGCAATGAATACTGTCAAATGCAGGAAGACATTTGGAATTATTATGCAGGGACAACGGATTGATATGCTTAGATTTGCAAATGATATAGCGGTATTAGCATTTAGCGAAGAAGAGTTAGAAGCTCAATGAAATGGAAACGGTTCTAACAGAGAGATACGGTATGAAAATTAACAAAAATAAAACTAAATTACTAGTATGCAAAGGAGGGGAAAATAAATCAAAAACACAAATACCGATAGGTAACAAGAACTTACAAGAGGTTAAGGATTTCTGCTACCTACGAAGTCAAATAACGCAAGATTGGAAAAGCACAAAAGATATAAAACAAAGATTAGCACAAGGTCGTGCTACATTTAATGAGAAAAAACTACTACTGTGTTCAAAGACAACAAACAAAGAAACAAGGAATAGATTGCTGAAAACATATGTGTGGAGCACAGCACTGTACGGTTGTGAAGCCTGAACAGTAGGAGAAGCGGACAAGAAAAAGGTAGAAGTCTTTGAAATGTGGTGTTACAGACGTATGATGAAGATATCATGGACAGACAAAGTTAAGAACAAAAAGGTACTAAAAATGGTAGGGGAAGAAAGAAATATATGGAAAACAGTAAAAAATAGGAGAGATAGGATGATAGGCCACATACTACGGCATGAGAGAATAGTGCGGAATATATTAGAAGCAGAGATAGGAAAAAAAGAGAAGTAGAGGTAGACCTAGGTTAGACTATTGCACACAGATAGTGAAAGATGTAGGTTGTAAGAATTTCAGGGAAATGTGTAGGCTATCTCAGAATAGAAATCAATGCAGGTACGCATCCAACCACTGCCAAGATGGATAAACTAATGATAAAATAATAACTGTACTTAAACATGATGATTATTATAAGCAACTACAAGTATTGGTTGTGCAATATTCTCGAGAATGTTAATTGTGTGAAGGATTTACTGGAAAACTATTAATTCGGCAAATGTCTAAGTGTTGGGGGATCCTTGGCAGCTACATGCTGCTTAACCCACTTTACATACCTTACATGTGATTTGCCAATGTTCCACCCGAAGGTACTACATTGGCCAGAAAGCGAGTTTTTTTACCTGAAAAATTTTGAATTTTGCTGAACCCTTGGTGTTCCAATCAACGTGCGTGGCAACATTCACACACGGGACCTCCATTTTACCTCTCATCCGAACGAGGACGTATTTTTTTGAAAAATGCTCGCCTAACATTTTTCAAGCGGACCGTATCGGGATTCGAACCCGGGACCTTGGGCGTACCTTCCTTCACTTACCACTGAATCTCGTTGAAATATGGCATATAATTAGAAAACAATAGAAGGGGAACCGAGCTGTATATAGACTGTATGGGAATTTTAGGGAACTGTGTAGGCTAGCTCAGAATATAAATAAGTGGAGGTACGTGAGCAACCAGTTTTGAGACGAAAAACCTAATGACGAAAAAATAAGCGCAGATAAATCTAATGTTTATTATAAACAACTACAGATGTTGGTTGTGAAATAGCTGCAACTAATGTGACTGTGAAAAAAAATATATTGGAAAAATATTAAATCGGCAAATGTTCAAGTGCTGGGGGAACTTGGCAGCCACAGGCTGCTTCCCCCCTTCACAACCATTGAATGTCGGAGAAATAGGGTATATAATTGTAAAACAATAAAAGGGGACCGAAATGCATCTATCAAGAAAAAACATCGTCTATGATGAAAGACAACAAACATAGAAACAAGAAAAAATTGTTGAAAGCGTATGTGTGGAGCACAGCACAGTATACCTATGAAATACGAGCAATAGGAAAAGCAAACAAAAACGGTAGCAACCTTTTGGAATGTTGTGCTTCAGATGTATGAGGATGATAGCATGGACAGACAAAGTTAATAACAAATAGGTTATAGAAATAGTAGGTGAAGAAAGATATTTGTGGAAAAAACAAAAGGAGAAATAGAAGGGCAGAATACGTTCTAAGGCATTTTTGGGGAATAGTAATGGATATATTACAAGCAGAGATAGGAAGAAGGAGATAGATGTAGACCTAGATCAGATAGTGATAGATGCAGACTGTGCAAATTTCAGTGAAATGTGTAGGTTAGTTCAGAATAGGAAACAATGAGGGTACGCGTCTAACCAGTTCCTGGACTGAAGACCTAATGATGATGAGTTACTTTTATACCAATGGGACGCCCGTGATTACATACATTTTTTTTTATACCACAAGAACGTAAAAATGAGTAAATTACATCATTTGTGACCATGATACCAAAGAAAGCGAGCAAGGGAGTCAATTTTAGAAAATCTTAAAGAGTTCAATTATCTTGAAAACCGTGAGACTTTTACTGAGCATGAATTTACATTTTCTGAACAGTCATGACACCCTCCATCAGCAGCTAAAGGATTATCCACTATTTACCGCACACTGTATATAGAGCGATATCCGATTTGCACTTGTTTTTAAAATAAATAATCTTGATCCAGTATAATCTGTTAAGCGAATTTCATTTCGTTATATTAATGTTTACTTGGATCGTTGAGACACCATTCACACAGTCTCAAATAAGCATTTTCAAGAATTGAAATATATGCGCATGGTATCCTGGAACGACAAACGCCTGTGCTATGATTTCGAATTACGCACCGATATACTATTGCGCACTTAGGAAGTCTTAAATTGCGCAGAAAAGAGGCATAATAAATTAGCCATATTTAAAATATTCGTGTTACACTTGTCACGCCTGAATTTTTCTAATACTTAAAAATTACTGAGAAGATAATTTTTATTGCAACAACTTCGCAGAAAGGCGTTTTTTATTAATTACTTGCTCACAAACTAATTGAATGCGCATTTAATGAAGCTTATAATTTAAACTGATCATATATTCGCCCTTGTCGTCTTTATAAACATTAAAGGCATTATTTCATTAGTTTACTAGAGCAAAAAAACATTTATTTAGTAGATGTTTCAACCTTCCACCCAATACTTACAAGATTCAATTATGATAAGCCTTCCTATTCATTTCTTATCATTTAATAAATAGCCTGTAAATGCCTCCTCTTACGGTGCGTCTCGTGTTTATCATGTTCTTGCGTTACCACCGTTGTTTGCTTATTATTTGTTAATATTATAATTTTGAAAATGAAATATTGTTCTTTCTTCTTTAATTATATGAAATGCGGTTTGGATTTAACCTTCGTTGTTAATGAACATGAACAATGTGTAAGTTTAAAGCTTAATCATATGGGAAATCGTAGAACTGAGAAACTTCATTTTACTCTTATGAATTTTATGAAATGTAAGAATGTGTTCGGAAAAGAAGGCAATCTTAAATTATTTGTAACCTTTATAATTATGGTTGACATTTAAATTACTAGGTGCCGTTATAACTGCTTTTACTGTAAAATATTTATTAGTGATGGGTGATAGGTCGACCGAACAAAAAGGCGTGGCTAGTTCGGCCCAGATTTAGATCCGCCTGAACCGTCGAACTTCAAATTAGTCCCAGCGAATAATTTTGCTCTTAGAATTAGTCGTTGGGCCTGGAACAAATTGTTGAGCACACAATAAATATAAAACTTTATTTATTTGTGTATAATGTCAATGGGAGGCAAAATACCGCGTGTCCAATAACGATGTTCCACTTTACATGGGATTGACTTTTATTTTTATAACACACACTATGTACACAAGTCCAAATGAAGCTGATGCACTCCCTTGACCTGTATTCTTTGGTTCTCAACACATGTACGTAGTCTTTTCACTATACAGATCATAGCCAGTTCACACCTTTCCGTAGATTTAGAGCGGATAGCCATTGTTATACGTTTTTTAATGTCAGTAGGTCTTGTATCATACGCGCGTTCTCTCACCATTCTCCATAGCCATAAATCACATCGAATCAAGTCCAGCGACCTTGCTAGCCAAGCCAAAGTTCCAACTTTTCCATTCCAGTGTCTACTAAATGTTTCACCCAGGCTTGTCGAACCGTTTGAAAATAATGTAGTTGTGCGCCATCTTGCTGAAAGTAACCAGCGGTTATGATACGAAAGGGAAGATTGTCTACAACAAAATTGTGCAACATATTTAGGTAGAAATCTCCCGTTAGTCTGATCACTAAAAAAATAAGGACCAAGTACTCCAAACTTCGAAATGTCATACCATTCGTTAACTTACGGAGAGGACCGAATGCCGTTTCTTAGTTGATGGTGATTGCCTGTACTCCAAATAACGCAACTATGCTTATTCACGTTGCCGCTGACACGAATTGTGGCTTCATCCGACATAAAGAACACAACATTAGGGTCTACGCGCGTCATTTCTAATAACACTGCTGCAGCTCGTACACGAGTAATTTTATCAGCATCAGGAAGGGTATGTATAATTTGATTGCGGTACGGTTTCCTTACCAGATCTAGGTGGAGAATACTTATAACACTCCGGTTTCCAATGATAATTTCGCACTTGAATTTCCTGAGCTTCTAATCATTTTGCGTTGAACATTTATGATGTTACCTTCCGCTCGAATACTTCTGAGACCCCACTGTTTCGTTTATAGTCATTGTGGCGATGTGTTAGACGCCTCGGAGTTGGCAACGTGGTGAATGCCTTGGATATGATGAAGTGATGGACGCCTTGGAAATGGCGACTTTGTGGACGCCTCGGAGATGACGATGTTTTGGATGTCTTGGAGATGACAACGTTGTGAGTGCTTCGGAGATGACGACGTGGTGGACGCCTTGATAATGGCGACGTGGTGAACAACTTAAAATGACGAAAACGCGTTGGTGATGACGAATCGCAGGACAAAATGAGGGGCTTAAGTGTCGCGTCGATAGTGTCAAGATTACCCCAGACTTCTAGACGGTGTTGCCACGAGGCCTCTGTCTGCCTACTTCTTGTGGTGCTGAGGGTGCCCTGGACTTGCACGTGTGTTGCCACAAGACCTCAATCTGCTTACTCTGTATGCTGTTAATCGTGTGGAGGCTTGTTCATTTAGTGTCAAACTTGGACTTCAATTGTGGATGCGTACGAGCCATTACTGCATTGCGGAGTGTCAGCTGAAATGGTTCTGTGTTTTCATCTGCGTAGCATATGAGGTAATTCAGTTCTCTGTGACTAATTTCGTTGATTCGGCTTTAGATTGCTTCTCCTTGATTGTTCGCAGAATGTCCACCCTAAGCACAAGGTCTTGACATGTCGTCAAACAACTATAAGATTTGTTAGCTGGCTTTCACTCCGATAATTGAGAGATCCGAAGTGAAGTTAATCTTCTTGGGAGTAGGGGGAGGGTTGATGGGGAGTTAAGCTTTTCGTGGGATAAGCACAGTTTTGCGACGGGAAATGGGATATTTTCGTCGGGAATTGTTGGGATTTTTGGTTCTGTGGTTACATCGTGCGTTGCTTGTAAGAAAACCCCGATTTTCCCGAGCATAAAAGCCGAACGCACAGTGCAAAAGTCTCGGTAAGGTGTCAATCCACACGAACGTGAGAAGAACGATAGGGGTGGTTTCCGAAATTTGTTTCGAGGCTTTATATAATACCTAATATGCTCGAGAAGATTCGATAATCGATTTAGAATCCATATGCGACACAGTTTCCACGTAAGAGGTTAATATTTGGAGAAATTTGCGAGTAAATACATACGAAAATATTCGGCGTCTGTCAAAATTAGCTTACGAATGTCGACTGACGAGTTCAAAAGTTTATCGACATAATCTATGGGATCACAATTTTTTTTAAGTTCGAAAATTATGGCGTTGTAAAATGTCTAATATGTAGTGTAAATCATAAAAATCGATTTAGAATCTAATTTCGTGTCGATTTCTGTATAGAGGGTCTGTTTTTAAAGAAAAAGTATTAATTTCTGGCCGCGGACGCGATCGAATTCGCTTGATTAGTTACACTCGGTCGTGAATTTCTCAGTAAATTGAAGCATTTTTGCGTGGTGTTAGAAAACACATGCGTAAAACATTTGTCATTTTGACAAACGTCTGGCACGATATTCCAGTACTAATGCATTCGAATAGCATGCACCTAGTCCTGGGTTTGATGCCGAAGTTGTTCCTTTTTTGACTTTTCAAAGGACAACTGACGCCATCTATCTTTTCGGCAGTGGTCGCGATCGAATTTTGTGGAAGTTTTTATACGGGAATCGCGCATGCGCCGATTTGCGCTTGATTTCACATTTGTTAATTATCTGTTATTCAAGTTATTAAATTTAAAATTAGGGCGCTATATTAAATATTTGGTACATGCTGGAGGACTTAAATTACATTTTATGTATTTTTGTACTGTTTGAAATATAGGTTTTAAGTTTTGAGAAAATGTATTACAAACTCCAGAAGGTCAATGAACGAATACGCTTAAAAACTTGAGTTCAGTACCTGAAATGTTATTTCTTATTTTTAATAGACAAGTATGATACTAATGTATAGTCGGACGCCTAGAAATCGATTTCGCATCACATTCTGTGGAAATTTCTATTATGTGAAGTCTAATTTTTAAAAAGAATTAATAAAATTATATCAAATTTGATATACACTTTTTCTCACGAACGTAAATATTTATTCTTTTAAAAGTATACCCGACGCCATCTTGCATCAAACCACTTTCCGGAAGAAATCCAAAGCTACGGAGACATGCATTTGAACTATGGAACATGATTTTTTAATTTCACAAGTGAACGTAATACTTTTTCTAATTTAAGTTCATTCTTAAACGTAAAACAATTACCTGCATTAATACAATAAATAAAATCGAAATGTTAGTTTAGCTTTATTGCTACTTACTTGATAAAAAGTTTAAGCGACTTTTACATAATTGGTCGAACGGGGGCGCGTGAATGCGTGGACGAACCAATACTTAAAGAAGGTTGCCTCGAGCACAATGTGTGAGAATGCGTGCACAAACCAATACTTAAAGTAGTCGTAAATGTATATAGCTATATTGGTAGTCACGAACGTAAGCAGATACGATGTCTTCAAAGCGGGACCGGGCGAAAGACGTCCGTGGGTAAAAGGTTCTGAGGTGAAATGTGTTCAAAGACGAAAGAGGTTCCTGGACGAAAGAGTTCTCGAAGCATAAGAGCTCCCCGGACGAGAGGAAATCAGTCCCGTAGGGACTGAAAACAGATTTTAGTAACCTAGTAAAGTTTGACGGGGTGTAGTCAGGTAGCGGTGTTCTTGCGGGTTCTACGTATGAAGACCATTATTGGAATAGCTGTATTCCATAGATGGGGGTTGTGATTGGTTGCAAATACTCATTAAACCCTGTTTGATTTTTCGTCTGCACCTCTCGGCGGGATTGGATTGAAGATGACACACCGGTGTGGTCCAGTGATGGGCATTGCATCGGTGCATGGTTCTGTCTAAAGTACTTGCTCTCCGTGGTCCGCTAGCACGGCTTTTGAATAGCCGAAACGGAGGAAAGCTTTTTGTTTTAGGACCTTTGCTATGCTGGCTGAGTCGACTCTTGCTACTGGAAATGTCTGACCAGCGTGATGACTACAAGTAGTTTATTTCTTTGTCTGGTTTCGCTGTAAGGACCCATAATGTCTACGGGGATCGCTTTTTAAGGATTGTCTTGTTGATATGGTCGGAGCGAAGCCTTCTGTTGAAGTGGCTCTATCTTTGCGGCGGCACAAATCCAACTACTTTGTCTCACGTACTGTTTTATGGCATCGCATACCTTCTGTCAGAGGTAGCGTTCGCGGAGTACTCTATATGTTTCGTCAGCACCGGGGTGTCTGGCGAGATTGGTGTCGTGGTGCGTACACGACATCGGCATGAATTACTTGCGGAACAAGTAGTCGGTTTCTGAATGGTCGCCTTCGCCATAGGTACACCCACCTTCAACAACGTAGTCACCTAACATTTCCTTCTCGTGCGGTGCATAGACTTTAATTGGCGTGGATGGCTTCCTATGTTCTAAGCAAGCACTCAATGGCTTAATTTTGTTGCTGAGTCTCTTTAATTTGATCAACTAGTTCGGCCACTTTGCCATAGGCTACCTGAAGTGGTTCTATTGGGTCACTTCTTCGGGAATACCGCCATCAATTCGATGTCGTGACAAATGATCGGGCAACTCGTTGTGGGTCCTTGGCCACTATTCGATATCAAACTTGAATTTGTGTAGCACGGTGCGAAGGGTATATTGTGTGTCTTCTAAATATGGCATTTGTTTTTTACTGACCCACATGACGGCCAGTCATTTCTGTTTGTTAATGTGTTAATTTCTTTCAGCTTTGTTTAGCTTGACAAATGCGTAGCTAACAATGCTTTTGGTATCGTCGGATTCTTGGTGTAGGACGGCGGCAATCCCAATACTGCTGCGACGTAAGTTTTTTGCTAAAGTCAGGCCGGTGTAGTTCTAAAGGTTAGTTGATGGCTACCTGTATTGTTTGAAACGATGTTTCGGTTTTGTCTGACCATCGTAGCAGGTGGATTAGTGGAGCCTGGATTTCTGTACAACAGAGAATATCGACTCGTAGCCAGTCGCAAGAACCTGGGAAGGATCGCTGCTGACTATGAATTTTCTGTTTCTCGGTCCCATTGATCTATTCGATGTGTTGTGATAATGGTTGCATGCCGTCAGTGGAGATAATCTGACCCGAGTACTCTCGTGTATTTACTCCGAATTTGCATTTGTCGATAGCCAAATGTAGTCGATACCGCGGGAGTCTTTCGAACACCAAGTGCAAGAGCTTGAGGTATTCTTCCCAGCTATGCTAATATATGATCAGGCCATCTAAAAAGACTAGGGCGAAATTTCTGAGATACCCTGGTACTACCTCTTACACAATCAGTTTTTGGAAGCTTACCGATGCGTACTTAAAGCCAAAGGGCATGGCCTTGAACTGGTAGCCATCTGGCGCGCTGAAAGCAGTGTACTGTGTTGAGTCCCTTGCCATGGGTACCTGCCAATACTCAAATTTCATGTTCATGATGAAGAGCTCTCTGTCTGTGTTGAAATTTCGAAGAGTCATGAATAACTGTGGGGTTTCGGCTTTGATGATGCCATTGAGTTTGCCATAATCAACGGAGAAGTGGCACCGTGGGTAAGATAAGTTCGTATATGACTACCAATCCCAAGGTCAAGGGTTTGATTCCCGACACGAACGCATTGAAAAATGTTAGGCGAGCATTTTTCACATATAAACACCCTCGTTCAGATGAGAGATAAATGTAGGTCCCGTGTGTGAGTGTTGTCTTCTTTTAACGGCGGCTCCGTGGATTAGACAGGTTTGCGTATCACTGCTGATCTCAAGGTCTCGAGTTCGATTCCCAACACGGACCGTTTGAAAAATGTTAGACGAGCATTTTCTCAAAAATACGCCCTCATTCCAATGCGAGCTGAAATGTGGGTCCCGTGTGTGACTCTTGTCACGCACAGTAAAGATGCCTACCTTGCTTGGAATAGCAAAAGTTGAGTAAAATTCAAAATTTCCAGGTGAAAAACTCGCTTCCTGGCCAATGCAGTACCTTCGGGTAGAGCATTGGAATGTCAATTTTGACTTTACAATTCTCAACTCAGAGGCACTACATTGGCTAGGGAGCGAGGTTTTTGTTTCCTGGAAAGTTTGAATTTTGACGAACCTTTGCTATTTCAAGCAAGGTAGTGATCTTTAACGTGCATGACAACACTCACACACGGGAACTACATTTTACCTCACATCTGAATGAGGACGATTTTTTGTGGGAAATGCCCTAACATTTTTCAAAGGGTCCGTGCCAGGAATCGAACTCGAGACCTTGAAATCAGCAGTCATACACGTACCTGTTTGATCCACTGAGTCACACATGCCCGAATACCCCTACATTTCACTTTTCAATGCTCTATCTGAAGGTACTACATTGGCTAGGATGCGATTGTTTTTACCTGGAAATTTTGAATTTTACCGAACCCTTGCTGTTTCAAGCAAGATAGCGATCTTTAATATGCGTGATAACGCTCATACACGGGACTTACATTTTACCTCTCATCAGAACGAGGACATATTTTTGTGAAAAATGTTTGCTTTACATTTTTCAAGCGGTTCGTGGCGGGAATCGAACCCGATACCTTGGGATTAGTGTCATACGAATCTATCTAACCCATGGAACCGCCTACGTCCGAATACCGTTGGATCAAGTTTTTAAGTTATGCCGTAATTCAAGTTGCTGGCGTGGTTTCGCCAATTGATACAATAACTTTACGGAGCACCCTTTGGTGGGTGGTTCTTTCTCGACATCAACACACCCCACCAGGTGAACAACTGAAGAACATTCAACTATTGTTTTCTTCTTTAACACGATATCGTAGTTGTTGGCGTTTAAGATCGTAACAGGTGTACCATCCATAACTTTGATCAGAGTCTTCCCCACAAGCACGTTTTTTTAAGTTCGAGTTGGTAGAATAACCTAGCCTAGATCCGATGCAGCTGTCAGGCCCGGGCACAGATAGTACTTAGTTAAATGTAATTTACAATTCAATATGACGGTTTGACCAAATTTAGTTGTAATTTAATATTATTGTTAGGATTAATATAAATTAATGTTGTTTTTACTTCTTCTTTATATATGTTGTTGCAACAAGTTGTAACGTTAATTTTTACTACATAAATGCTAATATAAATATATAATATAATCAAATTGGATTACAACATTAAAAGGGCTTTTATACTAATTATTATTCATACCGGTTTTAAAAGTAGCAACTCGTTACGTAAAAGTAGGAGAACATTTTTTCAACTATAGGCAATTCCCGCCCCACGAACTGCGAAGGAAAATTGGTTTACACTGTTATAAGCGCTTTTATATTAATTATTATTTATATCTTTTTTAAAGGTAACAACTGGATGTGTAAGGCAAGAGAACATTTCCTCGACTAATAATGCAATCCCCACCCCCCACGGATGGTTGCTAAGGAAAATTGGTTTACACTGTTATATAAGCGCTTTTATATTAATTATTATTTATACCGATTTTAAAAGAAACAACTCGTGTATAAGCAGGAGAACATTTTTTCTATTATAAATGCAATTCCGCCCCCACGTACGGCTGCTAAGAAGAATTGGTTTACACTCTTAAAAGCACTTTTATATTAATTATTATTCATATCTCTTTTGAAAGTAACAACTCGTTGTGTAAAGGCAAGAGAACATTTTGTCGACTATAGGCAATTCCCGCCTCCACAAACTGCTAAGGAAAATTGGTTTACACTGTTATAAGCGCTTTTATATTAATTATTATTTATATCTTTTTAAAGGTAACAACTGGTTGTGTAAAGGCAAGAGAACATTTCTTCGACTAATAATGCAATTCCCACCCCCACGGATGGCTGCTAAGGAAAATTGGTTTACACTGTTATATAAGCGCTTTTATATTAATTATTATTTATACCGATTTTAAAAGAAACAACTCGTGTATAAGCAGGAGAACATTTTTTCTATTATAAATGCGATTCCGCCCCCACGTACGGCTGCTAAGAAGAATTGGTTTACACTCTTAAAAGCACTTTTATATTAATTATTATTCATATCTCTTTTGAAAGTAACAACTCGTTGTGTAAAGGCAAGAGAACATTTTGTCGACTATATATGCAATTCCTGCCCCTCACGGACGGCTGCTAAGGAAAAGTGGTTTAAACTGTTAAAAGCCTTTTTATATTAGTTAAAATTCATACGGGTTTTAAAAAAACAATTCGTTGCGTAAAAGTAGAAGAGCATTTTTTCGACTATAAATGCAATTCCTGCCCCCACGCACGGCTGCTAAGGAAAATTGGTTTACATTGTTAAAAGCGATTTTATATTAATTATTATTCATATTTGTTTTAAATTAATTATTATTCATACCGGTTTTAAAAGAAACAACTCGTTGGGTAAAAGTAGGAAAGCATTTTTCGAGTATAAATGCAATTCCCGCCTTCACGGACGGCTGTTAAAGAAAGTTGGTTTACACCGTTAAAAGTTCTTTTATATTAATTATTATTCATATCTGTTTCATGAGTAACAACTCGTGTAAAGGCAGAAGAACATTTTTTCGACTATAAATGCAATTCCCGCCCTCACGGATGGCTACTAAGGAAAATTGGTTTTCACTATTATAAGCGCTCTTATATTAATTATTATTTATACCGGTTTTAAAATAAACGACTCGCGTATAAGTAGGAGAACATTTTGTCGACTATCAATGCGGTTCCCGCCCTCCGCACGGCTGCTAAGGAATATTGGTTAACAGTGTTATAGGCGCCTTCATATTAATTATTATTTATACCGGTCTTAAACCTACGAATTTTTTTGAAAATTTCTTCTTTATGTTAGACTGCCTTCGCTGTATTATTAATAACAATTTATTGAGCCATGTCAATATTTAAGCTTTACACTTGTATAGCAATTCTAAGAATACCATTATAGCTCGGAAAGTGATCAAGTGTCACATTGAGGCGATACAAATCCATTCATTCTGTTGGGTGGAGTACGTTATAATTATTATGAACACAATAATTTTTGAACAACTTCGAAGCAAGTGAAAGTTATTTCCCATAAAATTTGTTGTGTCTGAAAGTTGAATGAGGTATTAGAGTGCTCAACGGTGAACTTGCGCATTAACTTGGCTTTACGTACGTGAATAAATGAATACTTGAAGAGCTTTTGTGAGCAAGCATTAACCGTAACAATCTGCATATAGCAACATTAGTATTCACGAAACGACAAGATGATTCTGACACCCTCCAACCAAAAGAATCTAGGGATGAACGTGGATTTTCAGAATATTGTAACCTTGTTACCGATGTTAAGATTTAAAGCCTTATAAATTATGCATCTATAAACTTGTGTAAGCTTTGAGAATACATCTTCATTATACGTACCCACTATCTTTTAGCCGATCATCTTAAAGCTATCCCAGGTTATTTTTGATTAAAACCTGTGAACTTACTAATCTGGGCGCGAAACTTTACTATAATTTTAAACTCTGCTCACCGAAGGTTATAATGATAAAATTGATATATATATATATATATATATATATATATATATATATAATTATGCAGATATTTGTGGATTATAGGTCTCTAATAAAAGTATACTCCTTATACCATCTGAACTTTCGAGTATATTTTTGCTCTTGATCACAGATTTAATATTTGAGATTAAAATTAATTGGCATGTGTATAATAAAACATTTTAAAATTTATGAACCGAACACTGACTGGCAAATACATATATAAAATTAATATAACATTAAACGTCTTTACAGAACATGTATGTTAAAATAAGGTTCAACCTCTTATATATATATATATATATATATATTTATATATATATATATATATATATATATATATATATATATGATAATAAAGTTATTTAAGGATATATAAGGTTACAAGGGAGGAATATTTCATGTAAATATCATAAAAACCGCGAAAACCAAACGTTTAAATCATAAAATGTACATAATTCGTTCATTATGCAAAATCAAATTCAAATCACCCTGTATAAAATCAAGAACAAGCTACAGTTAATTAAAGCACATTCAGTAATAACTTAACCACATTCATCGAGATAAATAATTGCGGACGCAATTCAACCAATTTTAAAACATTTAAAACATTCTAAGCTCAAAAATAAATACAAATTTGGCATATTTGAAGAAAGATAACTATAAAGCGAAATTTCTTTCAAGACGCATTTGCGTAAGAAAATAATCAATGCGTGTTTATAATAAACAAACTTTTTAAAACAAGCGTATTTCATTACGCAAGAAGTTAATAAGAGCATGTAAATAAGAAAAGGGTTTAGATACTGAAGCGAAAGCGTACGTGCGGTTTGAAATGTATATAAGATGCCACGTTTAATAAAACCTAAGATAGGTAAACAAAATATGGATATTAAAATTACGACTACGTGCAGTTTCAAGCATACATGATATACAAGTTATTAACAAATTCCAATACAAAGCTTTGATGTACGTGCAAATTTAAACGTATAAAGTATGCGATACATAATAAAACCCAACAGGTTGCAGATAGCACATAATTGCAACGCCTTTGCCATGGCCTAATAACAGATAGCGGGTCGTCAACCAATAAAAGCACGTGGAACGTTAAAGAAAGAATTTGTCTATAAAACCTACCGGAGGAGATATAGAGGAGGCATTCAATGATCGACGCGCTGACTGTAATAGTTGAAACCAAATTATTACGTAAATTTCAATTTAGTAAAAGTGGAAAGTAGTAGAAAGTGAAATATAATAGAAATTAAAAATTACAAGTGAAGTACATAGTAAAAGTGCGCATTCAATACGTGTGTAGAAAACTCTGCCGTTGATATGAAACGTAAGTTTAGATTTAATTAATATAAACAAAATCTTTACAATTTATTTAGGGCTCTAAGTACGGGCGCAATAAATAGGAAACTAAATCAAGACTAACTAAATCACAACATTAAAACTAAATCACTGGGTTAAAACTCTACACAATTTATGGTATAATACTCGAAGTACAGGGTTAGTACTTCAAAAACGATTCCAAGTTGCTGGTAAACATTTCGAAGTATTGAGGAACACGCCAAGCTGCGGGTCAACGACTCGAAACCACTGAACAAACAACTGATTTGGGTCAGGAAGCTCTACTGAGAAACTACATAAGGTCAGGATTATCTTTTCAACTTATAGTATGTTACGTTTATTATTCTAAATATTTACTGAGCTTAAAATTTGCATGTAATTTAGTCGTTTTGTGTAAAGGTCAACAAAAAATTTGGTTGGTACGCAAAAGTACGTTTTAAAAGGGAAATAGTGCCTTGAACGTTCAACGAAATATCCATGATAAAATACAATTATTTTGCTGGCTTTAATTCATATAAAAAGGTTTTAAAAAGGGTTATAATCTTCGTAACGAACAAATTTGATAGGAATATCTATTTTAATTCTGATTCAAAAGTTATGTAAATAGTACATTGTAATTTTTCTTCGCTTATTATACAAATTTTGGTGAATTTTGCTTGTCTTATTCAGGTATATGGAGTGTTAGAAGGGAGTGGGTAAAAGTTCTCTGTTATCATATCGTCGTTCACTCTGTGCGGGGTATCTCTGAGCTAGTCGGGGCATAAGAATCATTGTGTTAATTTTAAATTATTTTAAAGGCACAGAGAGGTGGCGATCAGCAGACAATTGGTTGTTAGACATTTGACGAGGGGCGATATCGTAGCTATATATATATATATATATATATATATATATATATATATATGTATATATCATCGTTATCAGGTCTTCAGTTTTCTGCAACTGGTTAAACGCGTACCCTCATTGTTTCCTATTCACACATTTTCCTGAAATTTGCACAGTGCATATTTCACTATCTGTGTGCAGTACTCTAATATAGGTCTACTTCTACCTCTTTTTTTTATCTTTGCTTGTAATATATCCCGCACTATTCCCCAAAAATGTATTAGAACTTATCCTGCCTTTCTATTTCTCCTAACTTTTTTGTTTGCCACAGATATCTTTATTCCTCTACTATTTCTATAAACTTTTTATTCTTAACTTTGTCTGTCCATGCTATCATCCTCATACATCTGAAGCACAACATTCCAAAATGCTTCTACCGTTTTTCTGTCTACTTCTCCTACTGCCCCTATTTCATAGACGTACTGTGCTGTGCTCCACGCATATGCTTTTAATAATTTTCTCCTTGTTTCTATGTTTGTTGTCTTCGAACATAGCCGTTGCTGTTTCTTGTTAGATGCAGTTCGGTTCCGCTTCTAATGTTTATAAATATATACCATATTTCTTCGATATTCAATAGTATGCGAAGGGGGTTAAGCAGCCTGCGGCTACCAAGGTCCCTCAACACTTGAACATGTGCCCAATTAATAGTTTTTCAATATATCCTTTTGCACAATCAACATTTGTTGAAAATATTTCAAAATAATCAGATTCAAGTGCAGTAATTTTTTTCGTTATTAAATTTTCCGTCTTGAAACTCATTGGACGCTTATCTTCACTTATTTCTATTCTGAGCTAGCATACACCGTTCCCTGAAATGTCCTCAGCCTAGATACAGCTCGGTTCTCCTAATTATATGGCATATTTCACATAGATTCAGTGGTATGTGAAGGAGGGCGGTTCCGTGGCGTAGTTGGTATGTGTGTGACTACTACGCCCAAGGTTCCGGGTTCGAATCCGGACACGGTTCGCTTGAAAAATGTTAGGCGAGCATTTTTCACAAAAATACACCCTCGTTCGGATAAGAGGTAAATTGGAGGTCCCGTGTGTGAGTGTTGTCACGCACGTTAAAGATCCCTGCCTTGCTTGGAACAGCAAGGGTTCGGCAAAATTCCAAATTTTCCAGGTAAAAAAAACTCGCTTTCTGGCCAATGTAATACCTTCGGGTGGAGCATTGGAAAATCACATGCAGAGTGACTAACAGGACCATTAACAGGTATGTGAAGGGGGTTAAGCAACCATTGACTACCAAGGATCCCCCAACACCTAAACATTTGCCAAATTAAAAGTTTTTCAGTAAATTAACATTAGTTGTAAGTATTGTGAAACCAATATCTGTAGTTGCTTATAATAGTCATCAGGTTTAAGTACAGTTATTTTTTTCGTCATAAGGTTTTCCACCTTCGAATAGGTTGGATGCGTACCCCCCATTGATTTCAATTCTGAGGTAGCCTGCACATTTTCTCAAAATTCCCGTATTTTGGTGCTGGTTAGACTAACAACCCAAGTAAAAAAAGCGGCCTGTACATACATTGCTACCAAACAGCTTAGTTTTATTTTTCTCTAAACGTACTTCAATAGTGAGTGTATGTGTATCAAGTCGATGGTTTACCGATGGTAATTGGTACAGTAGAGGAATTTTGAAAGTTTGGAGGCGCTGCTGATTGGTACTTAGAGAAATTTGGGTAGCTGATTGCCGTTCCAGATGGTATGAGTCAACTTTGAGGGGATTCTTAAACGAGCAGTCGTTGATGAGGGCTCTGTCAGCAATGGTTCGATGGCAGATACATGTGTGGTGCTATTTTCAGGTAACTGATTTTTATAAAACGTTGTCTTTTGTGGTTACTTGTGTATTATGACAGTTTGTGCATTTTGGTGGATTTTTTTTCGACTTCTATGGACAAAGGAATTTATTATTGAATTTTATTACAAATTATTTGAAAATATGTTAATGTAAAAATTTTTATTTATAAGATAAGGGTGTGAAATCTGTTTATGTACGAAGTAAAAGGGACTTTTGGTAATTGCAGTGCGTAAATTTGCACAATTATTTAAAAAGGTTTTACTATGAGTTCGTATTTAAACCAGGGGTTAAAGTAAGGTGTGGGGTTAAGCCCAGTTACTTTCAATAGTTTATTTAGTCAGATGAGTAAAATTGTATCTAGAAATATTTAATGAAAATGAATTAGTAATCAACGTGGATATGTATAATTAATGAATGTATGCAATAATGATTGGAAAAGTTTGCTGTGAGATTTTCTGTGTAAATAAATTGTGATGGATTTTTTTTGTAGTCGAGTTTCTTTTATAGAAAAGTAGGGCAGAATTTTACAGGTATCCGTAGAGCAGCCGTGGCGAACTTCACTGATGAAGCTAAGTTTCTTTTTATTATAGCAAAAAAAGCTGGGAGTATTTTGGCGGCCAAAAAGAAGAGCATCATCAGGGAGTGTATTGCAGCATTTATGACAACTTTGGTGGAGTTCTGGTCCACGTAAGCTTTGCAGAAATTATGACATCCCAAGCGTGGGGCTTCGAACAAAAGGAGGAATTCGCAGTTATTATATCGACCCAACAGTGGGGCTCGAATTAGCGAGCCGGCCTATTTCATATTCACTCCACAGAATTTATGCGACCCAAACGTGGGGTTTTTTCCAATCTAGGATAATATCAGAATTTATGAATTTATAACGCCCAACGGTGGTGCTCGAGGCAACAGACCCTGAACTCCAGAGAAATATATATATATATATATATATATATATATATATATATATATTGCTGTGATATTAAAAGTGCCTCGGACCCCTATGTTGTCAGCGCCAATAAATATGACGTGATATCGAGGTTTGATGAGGAAGTTGAACTCTTACCTTGAGCGTCAAATTTTCTTCTGCTTCTGAGCTCGTAGGTGCCTTTGTCAAACAATCGTAAATCTTCTACCTAAACAGAAAAGCAACTACCTCGTCTATTCAGTGAATAGAACACAAACTGTCTCTCCAATTCAATCGGTATATTAGATCACTCAAAAATTATAGAAATACTAAATTTACAAAGAATACCAATAATAAAGCAAAATAAGTAAGCAGAGCACAGCTAATCACAAAAATTATTAAAAACTTACCGAAGTATCAATTTACACTACTTCATATACTATTTAATTACCTCTAACTGTGACAGCTCTCTTACCACCGAACTTTTACTAAAAAATATATCTTGGAACCAAAAAATTTGTGTAAATTACTCTTAGTTACAAATCAATTCCTTTATTGATATTGAATTAATGAAATATAACTACAAAACATTACCTTAAAATTATTCAATTAACAATGCACATCTTTAATTGTCCTTTACATAAAACACACACCTAATAAATTAATCTAAGCTGGGTTGCAGTAGATTCGAATTATATCCGAATAAACGGTTTCTCAATATAGACGTCCTTCTCTCGCATGGAAGTGCAGTCAAAGTTACCCAAATTGACATCCAGATTAAAATCCAAAACACAAATCTTATTTAAGTAGCTCTAAAGCAATTAAATTAAAACAATTTCCAATGAACGCATTCAATCTCGAAAAATGACTATTTTCATTTTAAAATTTTTGTGGAGCAAACAAACCATTTAAAGCGAAACGTATAACATTTATAGTGGTGCTTAAACTTCTGATGGTTATTTGAAGTTTGAGTGGTGATTTAAAGCCATAGAATTATCCGGTTTAACAAAAGTTCTAACAAGGAAGTATTACTTACGATTTGCATCGACTGCTTTTACATAATTTTCACTTTTCACTTTTAATTTTTTAATTATTATATAAACGTAGCACTTTCTGTATTTACACGTTACTCGTTCTCGTTCTCTGAAAAATCAATAATCCTCTCCTAGTACATATACTCTTATTTATAAACATTAGCTCCGATAAGAGAGCATATGTTTGAAGGAAATTTTGAAACCGCGTCTGGTGTAGAACTTGAGAAATCGCACGCCTGAAGGCCAGTGGGCGATTTTTATTTCAATTTTTTAAGATTCTACTTGTTGAAGGGCTCCAATATTTTTAGTTCGACGGGATTTTTATAGGCAAAATTCCAATAAAGTTGCATTGATTTAATTCAGTTATTTCCAACTGTAAGTAAGCGATTTGTTTTATCGCCTACAAATGTGGCTATTTTTCCATGCTACGTAAGCGATTAAATGCAACAAGAATTCGAAGTTTCAATATAACATCATTTATTAGTTTAAGTTTCAGTTGTGAGTAAAAGTCAATTTAATTTAATTTTAATGGTTCTGGCAAACCTGCGATATATGTTTTTATCATTACACAAGGTAAAATTGAACATAGCTGAATTCAGATACGTTTAATGCGGTTTTTAAGGGGGAAGGATATTAAATTACATAACTTCTAAAGGTAATTGTTTTATATATTAAGAAGTTGTCGATGAGTGATCCTTCTAGGTTTAAAGAGATATTCTGCACTCTATATTTTAGCATAAGATATGTGTTCTGAGGGAGCTATTTTTCACCAATTTTATATTTAAGGTATTGTTTGTAAGAAAAGGTGTGGATGCATTATTTTGTATTTGAAAGATTGTTTGTTAGAAAATTATTTCATATTATTGTAAATCTGATGTATAATTACAGTGGTTTTATCAGTCAGAGAGTTAGCAAAAATAATTAGACGACGTGCAATTAGAAATTATTCAGGCAATCCACAGTATCTTTTATTAGGCGTCCAACGTTGAGCAGTCCATAGCACTATATATATATATATATATATATATATATATATATATATATATATATCTATCTATTTATATTACTGTGATTAAAGGGCATAGCAAGGCCATATTACAGTGTATGATAAAGATTTGTACTTCATAAATTCGAGAAAGAACTATATTTATTTAGACATTTATATATATATATATATATATATATATATATATATTGCTATGGAAGTCGGGACAGTCTCTGGATTACTGTATTAAAATTCGTGTCCCACCTGGGCCAACATAAAATTGAAAAAATTTTAAAAATTAAAATTTTTTCTTACCCTTTTTATTAGGGTCTTCTAACTCCTTCAGCTTCCCTGGTTAGCTCAACTGGGCCTCTTCTCAAATACCTAAATTTACAGACATACCTGCTTCACACTCGCACACCATTCAATAAAATCACCAAATAATACAACAACCATACAACCTTTTATTTACACCTATTAACAGATAAATTTTATTTACACATGTGTTAAAACAGTTTGAAACAATAATTATTAGTTCAATTTATGGTATGTTTTTAAAGTCCTTGGTTTTTATAGTGATTATTATACAATTCAATTAAATATGAGTAGATAGGCCCCACATGTTACCCTAAATTGACTTCACACTGGAGTATTGTGAGCTCATTATAACCCAGTTTAGTTTGTATATGCCTTTTAAACCTTGCATAAATTAAAACAAAATTTACAGACCCGTTTACCCTTTACAATTTAATTTATATCCTGAATAAAATTTTGGATGTTCTAAATACACCCTTTATCAGTATTCAACATCAGTAAATTGTCCAGTACATGTATCTTTTACAATAAGTTTCTACAACCATCAATATGCCACCCAGAAAAAGTCAACCACACAACACAAAATTCCACAAATGTTTATAAAACAACAGACATTTCAAATAAATTACCTGGAGAGTTCTTCAGACTTCCTTCCCGTCGGAGATGATTGCCAGTAAACCCCTCGGCGTTGTTTTCATTTACTGTGCTGCTCAGCGGATCTACAGGTCTCTACCATCTGATACCTCTGCAAGCTATGCGCTTTGTTTCACAGTACCATTCCATATATCATGCATACAAACTTGATTACTTGTGGTGCTTACCCCCATATATCATGCATCCATTTAATAATTTGTGTTGTAGTAGCCGGACCTTTTTTAATTTAATACGCACTACTCGTACTTCACGTCAATAATTAGAGGTCCGCTACTACCGTTTTATACTTGCAACCACTATATTTACGGTAACATTACGACACATACATAAAATATTCACAAAAAGCTTTATTATTATCGTCGTCTGAATCGGTATTCAGCACTTTATCGAAATAAAGGAAAAAGAGAAGAGGGCCTTAATAACCTAGCTTGGGTATTTATACACTTCCAAACCCCCCTAGTGGACGCGCTTACTGCGAAAAACTTATTTTCAAAACGAATTCTAAAAATTTTAATCATAACCGTTGCTTAATTCCGAAAATTTCTCCTGTCGTACTTGTTGTATACCTCGAATTCGCTTTCAACCTTCGCGTGTGCGTTCGTTTCTAACACTGTGGGCTTTCTACCAATGACAGAGTTGTCTGTCGTCACCAAACTCCTGCTAATCGCTATGCATTTCAGTTCTAAGCATGGTTGTTGTCTCGTTCAAAACCCCCACTTGAGTTACAGAAAATCGATATTGTTGACATCCTATCTCAACTCCACGTGTATGCCTTACGTGATTTTTAATCTCAACGCTTTTATATTTGTCTCTATCTGTTGTATATTACCAATAGTTCATTTCACTCGCTCCTTAAGATGTTTGTTACTCTAGCTGTTTATCCAAACTGACGGTTGAAAATAATTTCTATGAAATCTTATCGTAACATACGCTCGAGTTCTATGAACGTAACCTTTAACAAGCAGGTGTTTCTGTTAATTATCGACCGTTGGAACATAACAATTCCTCGACTTTCTACTTCTTTGTATTTGATAAAACTGACGTTGGCTTTTACAACGAATACATTTGCCTTGGAAATTATTGATTTTCTTACGCAAGCACGTTCCCTTATGCTTATATGTGTTTGATTAAATAAATTATGGTTAATTATGCGTATCCTTGAACTTTTATTTGCTGTGAAGCTTTTTTCCTTTATGTAATTCTAACATTCCAATTATTAAATATAAAAATACCCTAATACTCGTCCGTTTTCGCTAACTGACTTAAATTAATTTGGCTCGTAAATAATTTGCTCTTTTCTATATACATGGTTGCTGAAATTTTATTGTTTTACACTGATTTACCCATTTGAATCCACAACAATATATATATATATATATATATATATATTGCTGTGTACCTTTTATAAAATCGACAGAATAAGAAAAAAGCATTCGAAAATTTATTAATTTTCTAAAAATCAAAAATTGCACACAATAGAAAAATTTTCCAAAAAAAATTATTTCTTACCCAGATTTTTCTCTTCATCACCTTAATTCTTCAACCGCTTCCCTGGCTAGCTCAGTTGGGCCTCCTCTTGGATACCTAGATTCACTATCATACTCTTTATCGTTCACGCACACTCTCAATAAAACCACAAAATAATACAACAATCATACCATATTTATTTACCACTATTTACAAATAAAACTTCAAGATTATTTACATTTCGGTGGTCAAGTTACACCTCAATAAATTCGATTTTTGTAAAGTCCAGAATTTTAACTAGAAATATCAAACACATTGAATGTAACAGGAGTAAATGGGCCTTGAATAATACCTTTTTTTTCTTTATTTATAATTAATTTTATTTAGTACACGCTGGAGTATGGTGAGCTCATGATAACCCAGTTAACTATGAATAATGTATGCTTTTTACTTTGCATACTCTTGCAACAAACACAAAAAAACCCATGTACTCTTAACAATAAAAATTTTAAATTCTTGAGGAACGTTAATAAGCTTTATATACACCTTTAGATTTATATTTAAATACCATAATAAAAGTTAGTTATACGTATTATTTTCAATACGCAAAATAATGCAAAATACCTTCATAGTCCACTCTCACACATCACAATAATTTTCATAGTTTATACAAACAACATATTCTAAAGCGTTACCTGGAATTTGTTGAAGATTATTACTCCGTTGACGATGTCGTTAAGTTGTTTCGTGGTTCTGCTCTGCTCGCCGCCTCCAGCTATTTGTAGATGAACACTCTCTAAGTTGTGCTGCATGCTATTCATACACGATACATCCAAATCCAAATCCAAATTTATTACACTTCTTTTATAATTGCTTAATTTAATTCATGTTACATTACGTCACTTCACGAGCTTGTTAAATTATATGTTGCACCTCAATAAAATTTAGACTCGTCACTATCCGCGTATCAAATTATGAGGCCAACACTGTACTATTTAATTTAAAAAAATATATATATACTTACAAGCTCGTGGTAAATTTCTGTACGTAGTCTGAAGCGATGAAAATACTAAGAGCGAAGTTAAAAGAGAGCGATGCTAATTCTCTTAGAGTATTTATACACTTCAAAATGCCACCTCTTGGCCACTCTTCCCGCGAAATACCTCATTTAAAATAATACTTCCTCAAATTTTGTTCAACTGTTTTCGAAATCTTCGAAATTTAACTCGTCGTTATGATATTTTCCGAAAAACCCGCATTCAAATTTTCTCGTGTTTGTCTGTTGTACAACTAACTATATAGACCAATGAGATATTCAGTGACGTCTTGAAACCTCGCATGTATTAACGCTATTCCTCTCTTATGCATATTCTATGTTTCCTTCTAACCTTGTTTGAGTGGTAGAAAATCGATATTGCTGTCCGCGTTCTATTTAATCCATGTGGACTGAATACGTGCGTTTCGAAATGAACTGCTATTATGCCTGTCTCATTCCGAAGCATATCATGGATTGTCCATCTTTTCTGCGCTTTAAGGAATCTTTCAGTTAGCATTTATACGAACCGTCCAACCGTTTACCCGATATACCTCGAATTCTGTCTTTTATCTACACAAATAAGGGGAACATGACATTTCGAAAACATGCAGGTGTTCAATTAACAAACGTTTTAAAACAACATTTCTAGGAGTTTACGTTTCAAGGTATTTTATATTCAACGGCTGTTGGTTTGTTAGCAAGGCGTTTCACCTTGGTATTATCGATTTTTCAAGCTTTTATGTGTATTTAACGTAATAACCCTTTCAACTAAACTCAATTAAAGTAATTAATAATTTGCATTGGCTTCTACAATTTATTTTCTTTACGAACCTAACTCAATTTTAATCACTACTTGTAAAATTTTGTTAATACTTGTTACTTTAAATTCACTAAATGAAATAAATTTCGCACGTAAATTCTGGTTGTTTCCTCTATACAGGGTGTTTGAAATTGCCTTGTTTATACTTAAATTTAACCCTTTAAAACCACTACAATATATATGAACATATTTCTGAAATGCTCTATATTAATGTATTAATTATGTTTGACGCATAAACTGTGGTTGTTAAAGGAGTTTTATTCATATTACATAATTAAAGGATCGTTGCTTTCAAATGCATAAAAATATTGTTAAATAATGTCAATTATATGTAATAACGGCAAAGTCGCTTTTATAAAGACGTGTTTCTAATTGAAACGCGTATTAATTTAATTAATTTCAAGTATAGAAATGTTTAAACCGATAAAACAATAAGATAGCAGGTAGTTTAATGCATAAGAAGTATGATTAATGACTCAGGTTCTATAATATACGGGAATGTTGACATATAAACATATGGAAAGGACGGGTTTAATGGCGAAGGTTCGGGAACCTGCTGGAACAATTACGTAAGAGGAGGATCGTTTTATTTAAAGTCAATGCACGTCTCGATGATAATTAGTGTTGGACTCGAGGGTGCTGCCGTTCTTACATTCATACATAAAATGTACAAAATTTGTCAGTCAACAATTATTTAAAATATATTGAAATGTGTGTTTAAAATAAATTAAGACTATCGTTAGATATAGTTTATTAAATGATAATGCACATATATTTTTTATATGGTTTAGTATTGATGGAATGGATCATTTTGCATTGAAATTGGATGTCTTAAAACGATTTAACAGAGGATGGAGTTTTGATATTTAAGGATTGATAGTTACTGTTTGGAAGAGTCAACGCTGGTGAATTAAAATCAACAATGAGAAAATGCTTAACGGTAAAAATTAAAATATTAACTTTAAAATTGAATAATTTATAAAGGACTTATTTGTTTGATTAAGTATTTAAATTTTGTAGTGTACGAGTCAATTTAATTTAATTTTTAAGTTTTTTTGACAAATTGATGTACAGGATTTTTCATTATATAAGGTAAAATAAACATACCGAATTCAGTTACGTTTAACACGGTTTTTATATATATATATGTATATATATATATATGTATATATATTACTGATTAGAGGTCATAGCAAAGTCATAGTATAGCGCGTGACGAAGGTTATATTTGTATAAGTTGAGAAAATGCAAACAAAAGCAAGTTGTTTAACCATTTGCTTATTGGAAACATATTTTTGAATTGCACTGTATAGGTGTGTATGAATTACGTGTAACACTAAAGCATTATTTTAAAAGATAATTTTATTTATATTTAATAACTGAAAGATCGCATTTTATATACTGAAAAAGAAAATTTTTATTTAGTAACTGAATGCTTTCATTTTAAAAACTTTAAAAGAATTTTAATTTATATTTACTAACAGTAAGATGGCATTTTTATATGAACGCGTTATTTTAAGTAATTTTGAAATTTATAATTGTTAAGATGCTCAAATTTCTAAATAGAATCATATATAAGATATTAAATGCATGAGAAAGCGTCTAGTATGCTTGAGAATAAACGAGAGAATGCGAGAAGGAATGCCGCAAGAGGTGGAATTATATATAAACGGAGCATACGGAGGTCAGTGTTTAGTAACTATTTAAACACCGTGAAGAGACATGTTATTATAGATAGTTAAAATATGTTACGTTATTCATTTCAAATGGAAAGCAGAAAATATTTGGCAGCGAGTTGTTATTTAAGGTATATTGTTTAAAAATAGAAAAACTACAATTTAATACATAGAATAAAATAACTTTTGAGGCTGGAGTTTGATTCATAGAATCAAAAATTTGAAGAGTAAGTCTGCAACTTAAATTTTACGGTTTAAAGCAGTTTCAAGGCTAGTTAACAATCCACAAGAGAAAATGGATCGTTGGTATTGAATTTATAAAAATTGGATTTTGAATAGTAAAATACTGCACTCTTGTAATTTTGAAAGCAAACCGCATTTGACACTTGACTGTTTTAAAGAGGGTCAGATATATGTACTATCTGTTTCAATTACGTGTTATTTCATAAAGATTTTTATTAGGTTTAAAATTTAATTTGGTGGTAGATATTTGTGTGAATCAACTATAAATAATTTCATTTGGGCTTGCAAATTCAGGTAAAGAATTTGTTATTATATAGAAGAGAGTAAACATACTGAATTCAGCAGATTTATTATGGTATTAGAGGAGGGATATTAAATTGAATTACTTTAGTGCAAGGAGGTTTTAAAATAAATTAAAGATGGTTATATCAATGTTGAAAGTCAGTGTAAAAATATAGTTTAGTTTGATAGAAAGTGAATTGAAGACCTTTAAGGATTTTGAATTTAAATTTTTAAAACACTTCTGGGTTTTGAGTAAGGGATTATTTGATTATTGGAAAGTATAGTGCAGACTCAGACGTAAGAAGAGTTATATACTATAAAGAAATACAACGTAGCGAAACAATTATATCCTCTACTGGAAGATAAGCAGATCTTTAAGTATTTGGCAGCACATGTTGAGGCTAACGTTAGGCAATGTATATCTTTGCAGAATATTGTAGACAGGGACGTATTTTTAGAATATTTATAAAGATACGATGAAATAGGTCAACAGAGAACGGAGAATAGGTCTTGGAATTATCCGGTAAATTTTGTTATGTATCAGAAAAATACAGTACTAGAACGTTTAAATATCATGAATAATAATGACAATTATAATAGGAATTTTGATCGCGGGAATTATAATAATAATAATAGGTCAAATTGAGGTCAAAATAATGCGCCAAAGCGAGAAGTGGAAAGGAACAGTAATACTGAAACTTTGGTACGTAGTAGTGTAAATAAGGAAAGTAGTAATATAAACAATAATGAAAATTCACGGAGTGAAACAGAACAAGAGGGTAATTCAAGAAGAGGAAATAGTTGTACGTGTCCAGAAACAATAAATCGACCGGGACTGTCTACATCGAGACAGGATTTTCAATAGAAGACAAATCAAGCACACCCATTAAAATTAACCAATATGAACATCAATGCGAGTTACATATCCCCCAAATTAGAAAATATATGTAATTAATGGAACTATTAAGAAATAAGAATTATTAAAACTTAAGTTAGATGCAACAGTGTAGAATTGAAGGACATAATAAAAAGGTTAATGCAAGTTCAACAAGCCCAGACAATGAGAACGAAACAAATACTGTATTCCAGACGTAACGTGATACTGCAGGTGCAGGTCACAGTACTTTATAAAACAGCAGTTATTCGAATTAAGATTGTTACTTTGTATTGTATAAATGAATAAAGAAAATAGCAGACATGAGCTCTGCAGTTCCCACAAGCAATATGAGGGGCAGGGTAGCATAAATACCCGCGAGAGGCCAAGATGGCCAGTCAGTCTAAAGCTTCTCAACTTTAACATTCTTGTGAGTTCAGCTACTCACCATAATTTAGTTTATTTAATTAAAAAGTGAATTTCAGCTTAGAATTATTTTGATCTCCAACGTTAATGAACATAACGTACTTGTAAATTAAAACTAAATGTAATTTCAGTATAAAATAAATTCGTTAGAAGTTTTTTGGAAAGGCTTTTTAAAAAGTCGCTCTAAGAGGCCCAACACCTAACTCGCGGGCTTATAAAATTTGTATTAGGAAACGATGATTAATTTAAATAAAAACCTTTTGCCTATTTTAAATTTACATGTAGAAGATAAAATAATTAAAGTGCTTATAGATACAGGTGTTGAAGCATCGCTGATTTGTGAAGATTTTATTAAAGATAACATTCAACGGTTAAATAATAAATTGATACACGTAAAGAAACGTAACTTGGTAGTGCCGAGCAAGAGAAAGTTCGCAAGCTTAAATAAGTATGGTGATTCTGAAGTGTGAGTTAGAGAATATGAAGTTTGAGCAAGAGGTAGTAAAGAAGGTAAAGGTGAAAACAATTGGAAAGTCTCCAGGTGAAGTAAGAAATGAGGTAGAGTCATTATTAAATAAATATTCTGAGTTAGTAAGAAGAGAGTATAGGATTGCTTCGTGTTACGAGCATAAGTTAGAAGTTGTTAATACGAACCTTTTGACGCAAAAGTGTATCCTATTCCAGCAGCATATCGAAATTTGGTTAAGTTGAATTAGGAGAATGTTTAATGAGGATATCATAGAGAAATCAAATAGGCATTTTCTGAATTCTTTAGTTGTAGTAATGAAAAGCGATGGTAGTATTAGATTATGGTCGGATGCTAGAAAAATAAATCAGCGTGTTAAACAACAATATAATTGTGCATCTACAATGGATAGTATTTTGGCGATGCTAGGTAATAGGAAAGTTTTTTCAAAAATAGATCTGAAAATTTATTTTTATCAAGGATGTACGCAGGTTTTTGGTAGAAAGGCATATTTTCCGTTTCAAAGTTGTCCCCTTTTATCTACAAGTGAATTTCGGGACCATTTGATATTTAGTGCTGATGTTCAGCAGCATTTTGTGCATTTAGAAAAAATTAAAATCAAATTATATTTTTCATTGCAATGCATAATCTGATGCATGATGGAGCTTTGTATTCGCATGAGAGTTTAGAAATGCAGGAAGGTAGTAAAAGTTTTCATTTAATAAAAGACAGATTTGGAGTGATTAAGGAGAGGTGTAATTTTAATTGAATTTTGAATTGTTTTGAGAGGAAGGTCATTATAAGTAGAGAATTATCCGTGTGTATTCTTGTAGGTCTAATACGAAAGGTTGTATATAGGAGGTGAATTTTGAACTTCACGTTAAGCGTCACAGTGGTATGTATCGATTTCAAATTTTGCATTTTAATGTGAAGGAAAATACTGTTTTTAAGTCATGGAAAGGTCATATAACATCGCGTGACGCAGGTTTCATTTTTATAAATTGAGAAAATGCTAAAAAAGGCAATTTATTTAGTCGTTTGCATATTGAAAACATATTTTTGAAATGCACTGTATAGATGGGTATTAATTACGCATGACACATAAAGCATACTTCTAAAAAATAATTTTATTTATATTTAATAACTTAAAGATTGTATTTTAAATATTCTAAGAGAAAATTTTCCTTTAGTAGCTGAACACTTGCATTTTAAAAATTGTAAAAGAGTTTTAATGTATATTTAATAACATTAAGATTGTATTTCGAGATTTATAATTGTTAACATGTTCAAATTTCTAAATCGAATCGTATATTCAAATTAAATGCATTGGAAGACGTCTAGTATGTTGGAGTAATCAAAACAGTACCAATCAATTATTCACTTACAAAACAATATCATATATTCAACATTTAACACCAAAATTAATAAGAGTTTTTAAAAATGAAAAAATAAAGTTTACTAGACGAAACGTACTAACATTACAAAATATTTGTACTAAAAACTAAAGACAAAATATCTAATATGAACCAGAGAAATTTAATATATAAAATTAATTGTTTAAATTGCGTTCACTCGTATGTTGGGCAAACCTCTCAACTATTAAAACAAAGGATAACTCAACATAAGAGTGACATAACCATCAAACCAAAAGCATGTGCATTTACCACACATATAATAGACAAAAATCACAGTATGGATTTTGAAAATCCAGATATCTTAGAAATAGAGAGCAACAAATCAAAAAGAATTTTTTTGGAAATGTATCATATTTATAAAACTAAAAATACAATAAACAAGAAAACAGATATTAGTAACTTAAGTTCCATATGCACATATTTATTTAATTTTGAACAAAATTAATGATAAAAATTAAACTAAACATGCACACACACACACACACCACACACGCACGCACGCACGCACGCACGCACGCACGCACGCACGCACGCACGCACGCACGCACGCACGCACGCACGCACGCACGCACGCACGCACGCACGCACGCACGCACGCACGCACGCACGCACGCACGCACCACGCACGACACGCACCACGCACGACAGCACACCACACACACACGACGACACGACACAGCACGACACAGCACTAGCACACACTACACACAGCATACATCACACTACACACAATCACAACATACTAACTACTACATATACATATATATATATATATATATAATATATATATATATATATATAATATATATATATATATATATATATATATATATATATATATATATATATATATATATATATATATATATATATATATATATATATATATATATATATATATATATATATATATATATATATATATATATATATATATATATATATATATATATATATATATATATATATATATATATATATATATATATATATATATATATATATATATATATATATATATATATATATATATATATATATATATATATATATATATATATATATATATATATATATATATATATATATATATATATATATATATATATATATATATATATATATATATATATATATATATATATATATATATATATATATATATATATATATATATATATATATATATATATATATATATATATATATATATATATATATATATATATATATATATATATATATATATATATATATATATATATATATATATATATATATATATATATATATATATATATATATATATATATATATATATATATATATATATATATATATATATATATATATATATATATATATATATATATATATATATATATATATATATATATATATATATATATATATATATATATATATATATATATATATATATATATATATATATATATATATATATATATATATATATATATATATATATATATATATATATATATATATATATATATATATATATATATATATATATATATATATATATATATATATATATATATATATATATATATATATATATATATATATATATATATATATATATATATATATATATATATATATATATATATATATATATATATATATATATATATATATATATATATATATATATATATATATATATATATATATATATATATATATATATATATATATATATATATATATATATATATATATATATATATATATATATATATATATATATATATATATATATATATATATATATATATATATATATATATATATATATATATATATATATATATATATATATATATATATATATATATATATATATATATATATATATATATATATATATATATATATATATATATATATATATATATATATATATATATATATATATATATATATATATATATATATATATATATATATATATATATATATATATATATATATATATATATATATATATATATATATATATATATATATATATATATATATATATATATATATATATATATATATATATATATATATATATATATATATATATATATATATATATATATATATATATATATATATATATATATATATATATATATATATATATATATATATATATATATATATATATATATATATATATATATATATATATATATATATATATATATATATATATATATATATATATATATATATATATATATATATATATATATATATATATATATATATATATATATATATATATATATATATATATATATATATATATATATATATATATATATATATATATATATATATATATATATATATATATATATATATATATATATATATATATATATATATATATATATATATATATATATATATATATATATATATATATATATATATATATATATATATATATATATATATATATATATATATATATATATATATATATATATATATATATATATATATATATATATATATATATATATATATATATATATATATATATATATATATATATATATATATATATATATATATATATATATATATATATATATATATATATATATATATATATATATATATATATATATATATATATATATATATATATATATATATATATATATATATATATATATATATATATATATATATATATATATATATATATTATATATATATATATATATATATATATATATATATATATATATATATATATATATATATATATATATATATATATATATATATATATATATATATATATATATATATATATATATATATATATATATATATATATATATATATATATATATATATATATATATATATATATATATATATATATATATATATATATATATATATATATATATATATATATATATATATATATATATATACACACACACACAACACACACACACACACACACACACACACACACACACACACACACACACACACACACACACACACACACACACACACACACACACACACACACACACACACACACACACACACACACACACACACACACACACACACACACACACACACACACACACACACACACACACACAACATATAATATACATGAACACACATGACATCAAATTGATGTATATACAAGTTTAATGTTTACAATTTATTTTTAAAGAACTTTTAATTTTGTTAGTTTTACGAGTTTTTCTACTATATAAAATTTTTACGTTTCTAAAAAAGCTGTTTTAAACAGTTAATGTATACATAACAATTTCATTTTCAATCGTATTTATAACCAACCTCATTGTGAGTAGCTGAAAGTTTTCATACTTATAATCAGTGTTTATATGTGTTTAGTTAAACATGTGATCAAGCATAAAATATATGCGAAAATTTAGGTATTAAAGAAGAGTAGTTATTTCCAGTAGACCTATAACCCACAAACTATCATATTAAATATATATATATATATATATATATATATATATATATACAGGGTGTCCACGTTCTCCGTGAAAGTTCCATAACTTTTATGTTATTCAAGATATCAACTTCCGGTTTTTTTCAAACGATAGCCACGGCTAAGCTGCACAATTTAAAAATATTTTCACCTATATACAGGGTGTACCAATATGGTTTCCAACCCAAAGCTATGTTTTTTTAAATGAAATACCCTAGATTTGATACCATATTCTAAAAGCTCTTTTGATGCTCATCAAAATTATATAGAGGTACTATAAGTCTATAATGGACGGTTTGCTTTTTATGAGTCATTTTATGTCAAAATCATGTCAACTTTGAAAAATTGCAGAAGTTTTCTTATTGAACTTGGAGAGTTGATTCTTTCACGACATAATTTCCCATATCCTGTTGTATTATTATCGATAGCGCGATGTGCTTGTTTTTCCTTTTATTGTACAAGGTGAAGCAAAACGCAAAATAAACAAAAAGTCAATTTTTTTAAATGGCACCCGCCATATTGGATTTTGCCATTGAATAGCGTTTTTGTGGAGCTTTCTATTGACATATAATGTTTTATACGTTACATAAGAAAAAATTCTGAAAAATTGGGAAAACATGTTTTTTATGCTAGTTTTCAATTAACCTCAAATTTGTAAGTTTATAATCTATGTACCACATTTATAATCTAGCGTATAAAAATTTTTTTAGATAGCCTGTGATCAAGAATTTAAAATAAATTCGAAAATTTAGGCCATAGAAAAGAGTTTTCACCTTAATCCAGAGACCTCAAACCCACAAATCAATTTTGAACTATATATATATATATATATATATATATATATATATATATATATAAATTTGATTAATTTTTACTACACTTTGCATAGGCAAATTTTTCTAAGACTGCTGCTTTGTTTGCACCCGTAGAAAACATTATTCTTGGGAGTTAAAAATAAAATACGTAAATGATCATACTGCAAACTTAATTTTTAATTAATTATATATAAGGTGTCAAGATGTACAAATTAGGTTAAATGGAGAAAAAGTTGCGAAATTGTAGTGATAATTATTTAGTCTGTACAAATATAAAAAAAATCGTTATGAAGTTATTTTGAAAAAAGTAAATTTTCAGATTTTAAAAATATTTAATTTCTCGTGTAATAAATACAAACAAAATTTTAAAAAAATACTGCTTTCTGATGTACTATCGCCAGGCGATATGAGTTTCCTCTTAAGACCTTTCGTTTTCATTAGGCCATTATCAGCTCTTTTTTTTTTAAATCCCGCCCTGAAATTTTTTAACGGAATTTAAAGCTTATTGTGTCACCAATCCAACCATGTATCACAGTTTATGGTTAAAATAAATTTTAATTAGTCATATCTATGATTTTAGGAATTTTGGAATGACAGTCCTGCATTTTTCAAAAATAAGTACATAACATTTACTTTACTGAGGGTAATAAAATAAACTAATTAACGTTAAAATATCTTAAAAATGGGCAAGAATATTACATAAAATGTTCAAAATAAGAACCGTTGTTTTCTAAACACACGTAGCATCTTCTAACTGTGGAGTTCAGAACATTTCTTAGCATTTCTGGAGTAATACTATTACTTGCTTCAACTATACGAGCTTTAAACTGAAGCTCATTCTCAAAATTAAATTGATATACCCCAGACAAAAAAATCTAGGAGTGTTAAGTCCGGCGAGCGTGCAGGCCATGATACCGTGGAATATGTGCCAATCCATTATTCTGAAAGCGGTTAATTAGATATTCACGCACAAGTAGAAGTATGTGCTAGAACACCATCGTGTGTGCGTGTTTGTAAGCGTTCGCGTGCGTGTGCATATGGGTGTGAGCGTACGCATTTGTGTGCGTGTGTGAGTGTGGATGCGTTGCGTGCATGAGGACGTGCGTGAGTGCTTGCGCGCGTGTGCCCGAGTGAGCGCTTGCGTGTGGGGGCGTGCGTACAGGAGTATATGCGTGCGTGGGTGCATGTGTGTGTATGTGCATGTAAAACATGCTGTTTATAGTTTATTTGTGTATGATAATTCTAAAAAAATGCTTCTTGCTTATGAAAAATTTGGATAGATGTTTTTGTAGAAATTTAGGCAAAGCTCAGAGTTTTCATTTTATGTATGTATAATGTAGAACGAACACAGTACGATCCATCGTCATAAATTAATTTGTCTGTAGTCTGCGATAAGACGGCCTTTTTATCATTGTGCTGTTTTACAGTGTTATCAGCGTACTCATTACACGGCGTTAATTGTTATGCAAAATAGGGTACACAAATAAATGGCTCCACCCTTGTTTGCATGTTGTTTCATACTGGATAAAACAGTTTGGTACAGTCCTTCTTTTTGGCTATTTACATATGATTGGTAAAATTCCATATTTACGATATAAATTTCCACTTTCATGTAAAAGTTTCAAACGGGTTTCAAACGTGGCTTTTAGACTTTATTGAGAATTTGTTTTTAAAATATAAAACTCGCATAAAGTAGATAAAAAGGCAGTGATGTTATTATATAACTTCATTAAACGTGTAAAATATGGAAAGCTTTAATGGAATAATTAAAAACCTGTTGATGTCGAGCTTTACCATAAGCTCTTAAAGTAGCAAACGATATTAAGAAAGTTTGACATCGTGGTTAGTGGATTACTTTCAGTTAACTATCACGAACGAGTATAAGAAGATACTTTTGTGTTTATTTCTTTTTGTAAATTATGTGTGTTTTTCTAACGTAAGCTTAAATTAACAGTGTTCTCTGTACGAAAAAGCTGAATGTGTGGATACCACTACACGTATAGTCACTCCATACTAAGAATTTTACTATGCTTTTCACCCAAAGTATGTCCAGTGTTTATCAAGCAACTACTACTTAGATGAACATGAAATTTAGAAATTTTATGTATAGATTGAATACATATAATAAATTTTTACTAGTTTAGTTAATTAGTTTAAATCGGTTCTTAATATGCAGTAATGTAGTTTTTTATTTTTATTTTCTAACAATTACATAGTATGCAATTTAAGTGTTAAAGCATGCCTGCCCCTAAATCAATGTTTTGCTTCTTCGGTTTAATGCGTTATGGTGTTGTTTGGTTTTTTTTTGTTGCATTGTGTTTTTGAGTTTACAGTTTGTTGCGTCTTCTAAGATAATTCGTGTGATGACTGTATGTTGTGTTGCGGTTGCTTGTGGTTTGTTTGGTGTGTGGATGTTGTTTTGGATGTATGGTTGTGTTTTCTTTGGATGCATTCCGCCCAGTTCCTGACCATCGGCAGCCGGAAGTCAGGAACTGAGCGGTAACCGTATCATGTAACATTCGCCCGGTGTAAAAGTCTAATTTTTCACTTAAATTCTCCGTATTGGTCTAACCTAACATTTGTTTTCGGATTTGCCAAGTTCTCCAGCAATCATTTGCTACTCTAAAATTCGAGGATCCACAATGAAAAACCAGGGTTCATCACATGTTATCACTTTTTCTAAGAAGTTTGGTCAATTTCAATGGCACTTAAACTGTTAGTACAAATGTTTACACGAGTTTGTTTTTGTTCCATTATGAGAAATTTTGGTACCCTTTTCGCACACTCCTTTAATACTAAAATTCTAATGTAAAATTGCTTTGCGTATTCTTTGTCAATTCCTACAATTTCAGCAATCGTGCGAACAGACAACCAAACAGTCGGATCGGATCAGATTACAGAATTTTTCAATATTTTCGCCCGTTTTTGAAGTGGATTGGCGTCCCGGATGTGCATCATGTGATAAACATTCATTGCCATACACTTCTTTTAATAAAAAATACGTTTTTGTAGCGGTTTCTTAAATTTCATATGGAATCTCACGACAATTAGTTGCTCGATTAAAACACATTATTTTTCCGGCAAAACTAAACAAAAGTAGATCTTTTACAAATGAAGACCGCGGGCAGACTAAGATGTTCTACAAACACAGACGGGACGGCAATCGAAAGGAGTTTGTGTTATACAGTTGTCGGTCGTATGACTTTGGTCCTTGCTTCATTTAGCTCGTCTATATTAGCACCAGTCTCGTCATTTGATAGCTTCGTAATAGTTACTTTGCTTTCAATCTAACTTGAAGTTCTGTTGTACGAGAAATCTTTATATATTTTTGCTATGCACATTTTGACAATCGTCATCAATTCAAATTTCACTTGCATCTATTCATATTCACGGCGTCAGACACATAGCTGAGGACCGTGATATATGTTTTGTGTTACATTTTTTAAGCAGGGTAGATATTTATCAGCCGTGATGTGTCATGTGGTCCAATACCATTATTCTAATTTTTTTTCTTTTGCTGGCTACACAGATTTTTTTAATTAGTTCATACCGTATAGTTCGCAAAATATTTTTCTGTTTTGTGTAGATTAACTATGGAATTAAAGTTAAAAACGTAAAATAAATAAATAAATAAGGTTGTAGAAAACATGATATTTGCCTACTTTTTTAATTGCTGTTACTGATATTGTTGGCTTGCCATATTTCATATTGTCTTCTTAAGTGAACTAGATTGGCAATGTTTATTATTTAAAATTGATTGGTATTGTGATATACGGAGACTGCTACAAAGTGTGTATGATCGAGATGAAATTGGATGGTTTCCTATCAACAATACCGCTATGGTTCGTGTAACTAACCGTGTCTTTAAAACAAGTGATTTCTCATTGTAAAAATTATATAAAAACAAGTGTTTAGTACAATTTGTACTGATTGAAAGGACCGTAAAACGAGTTCTAAAATATATCCTCCTAAAGCAGTATCAGATACTCTTCAAATGCGAAAAAATTTAAAGAGGCTATTTTTCTAGATTGTTTGAAACAAATCATTTATAAACAAGTGAATGACAGTTAATTATTTTGTATGATAACACGACATGAATGAACACATACAATTAGTGAATTCGTAGAACGCGATAACACAGGTAAAAACTATAAATCAGATAAGATAAGTCGTTTTTGATGGTCATAAATTATAATCGGGAGCCAATAACCAGCGATTACGAATAAAGAGTTTCCATTCATTAATTGTTGAGAATTCATTTTGTGTTTCCATAATTATACAAATGCTCGAGCCGTTCCTGGCTTTATATTAATTCAAGGTGTGTCCTTGTGAATGCGCTCCGCCAAAGAGCCGTCGGCTTTCCGATAAATATGAGGGTTTTATTTTCAATATTAACCATTTATTCCGTAATATTCCGACAGTGCCCTAATCTAGAGACAAACTATTGTTGAACTTAGTTTACTATCTGAAGGGAAATTAAGCGAATTTCATTCCGAATTCTCTGCTTTAACTCTTTACGTTTTGAGGTCTATTCAGATACACTTTAGATTTTAAATAACCCCAGAGAAAATAATCCAAAGGGGTTAAGTCGGGGGACCTTGCGGGCCCATTCAATTTGTCCTCGTCTACCAATCCACCTCATAGGAAATACTTGGTCGAGATATTCCCGTACTGGACGTGCATAGTGGGGAGGCACACCATCTTGCTGTAGCCAAATACTGGGATGAGGTGAATCAGGATCTTCTGCATTCGGATGTAGTACCGCTAAAGCAGGAATTAATTCAAATTGGAGAAAATTTAGATATTGTTCTCCATTGAGTGTTCTCTCAAAAAAGTACGGTCCAATAACTTTATTACCCACTATCCCCGTCCAAGCATTAATCTTTTGTGGAAATTGTGTATTTGCTTCCATCATCCAATGCGGATTTTCATCAGCCCACTAACGGCAATTCTGCTTATTAACGGTACCATTTAAATAAAATGTTGCCTCTTCAGAAAATATAATATTTCCTTCCAATCTAGGATTTTCATTGCAAAGTTCCATCATTGTCTCACAAAATTGCGCTCGCCTATCAAAATCATCATCTGATAGATAACTCTTGCACTAATTGCATTTTGTAAGGGTGAAATTTTTGCTTACGGAGAAATCTATGAACTGCACTTTTTGATGCATTTAACTGTGAAGCGACTTCCGCAACGCTTGAATGTGGATTTTTTTGCACAAATAGCAAGACATCCAATTATGAATTTTCATCTAAAGCTGATGGACGTCCATCTTTAGATTTATCTCATACGTGTCCAATATTCCGAAATTTATTTGCAATTCGGCTTATCGTTGATTGCGAGATTGGGGGGGGGGGAGGTCGGGATGAATTTCATTGAATAAAATTCGAACTTTTTTGTGCGTTCGAATTCTATCTCCAAAGCCAATCATCATTTAAATTTCAATCCTTTCGACTTCGTTAAGTCTCATTTTTGCTGACTTATTATTAAACAAGCAACACGCACTTAACTAACGTACTTTCACTAAACTTACTTGACACTTTACAAACATTTTGTTTGTCAAGGCATACCCGATAATTGACACTTTAAGTGAATACATTTTTATTGAATAAAACAGTTATTTATCAACCGATTTAGAATTTTTCTATAAAATTTTATTTCTGCATGAAAAATGCTATTAATTGAGGTATCACAAGTGGTACATTGCTATTTAAAATTTTTAAGTAGGGGATGCTAGCGTTTAGGGGTTGAAGGGTGGGGGGGGTTTAAAAATTACATAATTAAATTACAATTTAAAAATAAAAATTGACGTGCCAGAGCTTTTTACTTAGAAATTGTCAATAATCATTTAATCGAATATATTCGTTACTTTTGGGAAGCACTGTATATATATATATATATATATATATATATATATATATACATATATGCTGTGGAGCCCTGTCTCTGAGTCCTATTTGCAGCTCTCTGAATTTATGGATTTTATTTTCTAAATGAAATCATTGTGACAAATACAAATATGATTGGAAATAATCATCTTACAAGCAATCTTTTAAACACAAATAACGAGTCTACAACAACTTTCTCTTACAAACAATATTTTAAATACACATTTCACAATTATTCTTCTCACAAACAACACAAATATAATGAATCCACAACATCTCCTTCTCATAACATATACTAATTTAATGGGTTCCAAAATTTCCTTTTCACAGACACGTAGTTCACAATTATTCTCTACACTAGTCTCTAATAAACAAATCTTAAACATATGTCACTCTGAAATGTTAATTTTTTATTGTCTAATTGATTAGTTACAAGGCTAGCCTCACGCATGGGCGCCAGTGAAACGTAATTTATTGATACGCCTCACGTTGCCGGCACCTATGAGATGTTAATTAGGGTTAAGCCCTTCTTTACAATATTCGCGGTCTAGTCTGGGAATTACCCCAAGGGTGAGCAATGAGTTTGGGCGTGGGTATATGGTGGGCTCGACTACAAACGGGAACAAAAAAAATAAATGGACGCCACTGCATCTATATAGGCAACAAGCAAAACTAAAGTATCCTACAGGAAGACGCAGAAACCTATAGGATATTATGATTATCAAAAAACTTACAAACCTCAATATACAATACCTCTGAAACCTCTGCTCTAGCTTCCGCGATGTCGAACCTGCAAGAAGATGTCACACAGAAAATAAAATATAAGACACCGTTTGTGCCTTACAACAACAAAATATTTCGATCTTTATAGATCGATTAGCCTGAATTCAAAACCTTAATAACACCTTACCTATGAGAAAATACTCTACTGGAAATTACTTATTCCCTTACTATTAACTGATGCTGAATCAACTTTTTCCACAATCAAAATTTTGCTGATCTAATTTGATCAATGTTAAGTTCAATAAGTGAAATAAAAAGACAAAGGTATCGATTCAAAATTTAATCTAAATATGATTCTCTTTTGTTGCAAAAATTATTTGTAAATAAATTTCATTAATCAATATATAAACTTTAAAACTTTCTTAGAGTGTTCCTCTATAATCAAAATAATCAACATTAAATAAGTTACAGAAGTTTCTGAATATACTTTCTACATAGAGAGGTATTAGCATTTATAAGTTAGTTAATACAGTTTAGTTTTGTAAACATCCATAAACAGATCTGTTCTGGCTTACAAGATTTTTATCTAAGGAACTTGTTACATAAACAGTTCATATGGTTTAAGCATGAAAATAATAAACTCAGATTAACATATGTCAAAAACAGCTTAGTTCTTCTACTAATTACAACAAATTGCTAGAAAACACCTTTCATCCAAAGGTGGACTTTATACATATTTTTATCACTTGACATGTGCATCATAAAAGCACTTTGAATAACAACTTTTAAAGCATCTAAAGATTAAAAATATTTCCTTATAAAGCAATCTAGTTCCAAATGAAAATATTTGACTTATTAAATTTTAGGTTATACTTCCAAACTAAATTTTTACGTGGTATTTAGGCATAAACACATTTAGCAAACAAACTTGAAATTTACGTTACTTAACGAAGATTTACCATGATTTTGTAAATAGTAAATTAAAGCTTTAACCTTAACTAGCACACGAAATTGATTTTCAGCAAAAGGTTTATAAGTACCTGGTACATTTAATTGTTACAGCTGCGATGTTGACGAATGTAATAGATGAGCTCGGACACTTTACTTTCCATCTGTTTGAAATTCCGAAAGATACCAAAACATGCCTGCATTAACCATAATTCTTCGGACGTTTTAAAACAATTAATCTGATAATACTCGACCACAATCTAAGTCCATCGTTTAGCGTGTTCCTCAAATTTTTGCTAAAGGGATTGAATCAAGTATTAGTATTAAACACGGCTAATTAATTACACGGTCCTTACCACCAATGGATTTCTCACCACGTGTTGTAGCTGTTGCTTGAGTTGACTGGGCGGCTTACACGAGAGCTCCTTCGTCAAGCCTCCACGCGACAACCAAGCAGCCCTACCCTTCTTCTAGAGCTATCCTCAGCTCCCACTTACAAGCGAAATTCACCATGTTTGGCAGTGAAGTCTACGTACCCGCGGTTGCTTGCAAGATGGCCGTATTCTTTATTTGTCAATGCTCATAGCCTTCGCGTCATTTTCGCGCAGGCGTTATGTTTAACAAATACTCTAGTGGACGCCAGAACGCCTGTAATTTATGTAACACAAGTTACGCTCAAGGTATCCTTGATATTGAAAGTATAGAAGTCTCTGTTAAATACTCCTTATAGGTAAAAATAACATAAACGGAAAAAGTTGTTCTTCTTTATAGTACATTAAATTAATTAATGATTACACGCTAAATGACGAATTCGCAAAATAATAACAGTTAGAACTGTTTTTTTTATAGATATGAAATGTAACAAAATTTTGTTACACTGCCTCCGATCAAAAAGAAAAAACTTTGAGGTTAATTATATCTTCATATATACACAACCGAGAAGTTTTTTTTATAGAGGAAAACTATCGCCTTAACCAAAAGATAAATACAAAAAAGAAACATTACTACAAATCGAAGTAAGAACAAAGTAAGTTTGCACTTTGATCTCTGAACCAAAAAATCATGAATGACCTCTTGCATTAAGAAGAGGAAAATGGGTGCAACCAAATGAGTGTGTAGGTAACTCTGCGTACCACACATCCGTCAGGAGTCAATATCGGTAAGTCATAATCGGTAAAAGGTCATAATCGGTAAAATCAAAATATTGTAGTCTACCACTCGAGTTGCAACCAAACGGGGAACTAAAAAACTAACCTACTTTTCAAAATATAAACTGAAATTCAAACAAAAAGCTTGACATGAACTATCGCAAAATAACAACAAAAGATTTACTTTCCTACTACTACCCTTGACACGATAACCTTATTAATATTAATAGTAAAACAAAACTCACACCTATATACATAAATATCAATACTGTTCCAACAATGATTATGTATTTGCTGGTCTCAAAATTCCAGCTCAATACATTCAGCAAACTTTGATTATTGCCTCTACCAAAATAAACTGCTCATCAAGCCACTACTCATTGTAGCTTACTAATGAATACTTGGCTTCTTCAGCTTATAGCTATTCATAGCCCAATCGCTACTCTTTTCTTTGGGACACTCCAGTCTCAAAAATCCTCAACTCTACTGTGGCCACACCAAACATCTCGAACCAAAACTACTCAATACTACAATGACCTCACCAACTAGGTTACTCCGACCTACAACAACAAACAGCACCTACCTTCCTCGCTTACTCTAGACATAACAACACATGACTCGATCAAAATACGTCCACAAACATGAAGCAACAAATATTTGTCTCACTTCCACTTCGGGCTATAACAACAACACGGCAAAATAACCTTTTTTTTTTTTAATAATCCATTAGTGCACATTTAAAACAACACTAGTCGAGAAACTTCAATCTCTACCAGCAACGATATACTGGCGAAAGCCTTCAATTTGTCATCACCACTCTATCCCATAACCAAATTTATAATATATCCTTTACGACACAAATACTAAAGATGACCAATCAGTCCTCTGGTACATATTCTGGATCTACGACAGAATAGGGTTTTAGATCCTTGACATGCCACCTGCCTGCTTTTGATCCATCTAGATTAATTAGATCGTACACCACATTCGAGCACTTTTTCTTGACTACACTCAAAATAAATTTTGGAGCCAGTTTAGCAGTAAATTTATTAGCCGCGCTCGACAGCACCTTATTGGACCTCCACACTTTACTGCCAACCTCAAAAGAAATGTTCCTCCTCCTTAGATTATATCGATTGCTTGACCTTCGATAAGCTACATGCAACTTCGCACGAACGTCTTCAAATACTTTAAATATACCTTGGTGGTCTGAAGCATATAATGGGCGACTACCAGGAACGATTTCAACATCAGCTTCAGGAATAAATCCACTACCGTAAAATTTACCGGACATGGGGACGTGTCGGCCAAAAACTAAAAATTCGGAGTATAACCCGTCGACTCATGCTTAGCAGAATTAATAGCAAACTGAATCTGCGCTAACTCAGCATCCCAGGTATCATGTTCTTCGAGATAGGATCGAATAGCTGTCCCTACCGTCCTATTAATCCTCTCAACAAAATTACATTGTGGCGCATAAACAGCATTATACCATATCTTTTGAATTTCAAACCTATTACATAATGACTTAAAAATTCGACCAGCTAAATTTGAACCATTATCGCAAATAATAAATTGGGGCACTCAAACATTAAAAACACTTTCTGTTCTATAAACTGTTCTATGACATGTGACTTTGCACTGCGTAGAGGATGTAGAATTGTATATTTTGAGAACCAATCTCCTACTACCAACAACCATTTAAATCCTAATTTTGAGCGAGGAATGGACCCATAAGATCTAACGCGATAATTTGAAATGGAAACTTGGCCTCTTTCTCCTTTCCCATTAAGCCTAAAGGACCTGCATTAGAAGATTTTTGCGCACCACACACTAAACATGCACGACAAAATTTCAACACATCCAAACTCATTTTGGGCCAATAATAATGTTCTTGTACCCTAGCAATTGTCTTCGAGAACCCAAAATGTCCTGCAACTGAGGGGTCATGACACGATCTGATGACTTCTTCTCTTTGAACCTTCGGCACTAAATATTTCCACTCTACTACATTCGACAACATAGGCAAATTTGATGGGATAAACTTAAAAACAAAATCGTTCTCAACTTTCCATTGAGGGTAATCCTCAGGCGACGCCAAAATTTTCTCACGTAACGACACATACCAATTTTCTAAATTATCAAGCTTGACCTCTATTAAATTTACAACATGTTTTTCTTCCGGAGTTGCACGACTTAGACAGTCAGGGACTACGTTAAACTTTCCTTTCCTGTGTACCAAATCAAACGAATGTTGTCTTAACCTTACAGCCCATCTAGCTAACTTTCCTGTAGGATTCTGCAAATTACTCAACCAAAGCAACGAAAATGGTCTGTTACGACCGTGAAACGAACTCCTTCAACCCATGGACGGAATTTTTCAATGGCAAAGATTACCGCAAGGCACTCCTTCTCCGTCGTTGAATAATTTCGTTCAGCTCGATTAAGGGTTTTGCTGGCATACGATATAACACGTTCTTCTCCACTAACATTCTGAATTAATACGGCACCTAGACCCGTATTACTTGCATCACACTCAATAATAAAAGGAGCAGAATAATCCGGCTGCGCCAGAAGTGGTGCAGACACTAAAGCCTCTTTAATCGACACAAAGGAAGCCTCTGCTTCTGAAGTCCACGTAACGACTTGACCTTTTTTTCTTTTCTTGACTAGATCATTGATTGGTGAAACTAACGATGAAAAGTCTTTAATGAAACGACGGTACCAACTACACATACCAAGGAATCTCTTAACTTCAGTGGTGGTCTTTGGGCGTGGAAAATTGACCATAGCTGACACCTTATCTGGATCCGTCCTTAAAGAATTTGACCCTACTATATAACCGAGAAACTTGAGTGACTTCTTAAAAACTCGCACTTTTCTAAATTCAATGTAAAATTTGCCTCTCGAATGCGAACCTAGACTTCGTACAATAACTTTAGATGTTCTTCAAACGTCGATGAGCACAGAATTATATCATCCAAATAGCAGAAAACGTATGGTTCGAATTTCGGACCGAAAATTGCATCGACTAAACGCTGTTGAGTCTGTGCAGCATTTTTAAACCAAACGGCATCGTCACAAATCTATACTGTCCTCGAAATAACGCTAAACGCTGTTTTATCCTTCGATGATTCACTAAGAGGGACCTGCCAAAATGACTTTCGCAAATCAAGACTAGAAATATAATTAGCATTACGTAACATCCCTAGAATTCTGTCTATATTAGGAAGAGGGTAACTGTCATGGACCGTAACATCGTTCAATGCTCTTCCGTCGAAGCAAAATCTATATTCTTTACTATCTTTTTTCTTGACTAATAACACGGGCGAATTCCATGGACTCTGACACGGTTCTACTACTTTTAATCGAATCATTTCATCTAACTCCTTATCCAACTCTTTATTAATATAGGGAGACATAACATAGGGTCTTTTCCTGAAGGGTTTTGCCTCTCCTGTATCGATATCTATCTCAATCATATTAGTACGCCCTAATTTATCAGCACTAGAAATTTCTCGAAATGAATCTATGGCAGTTTGCGCCTGTGACCTCTGATTAATCGACAAATCATCCAAATTGAGTAAACAGTCACTATATTTTAGGGGAACTGATGATGGACCCACATACGGAACACTACTTTCCGCATCACCTTGCACATGCCAGGAATTATCCTTAAAATTTGCTATCAATTCAAATAGCTTAGCAAAATCACTACCAAATATAAATGCGTGTGGTAAAGATGGCACTACGAGAGCATTAAGAACACGACATTGTTTTCCTACTGAAATGGGCAAATCTACGATTCCTTCGACTGGTTTCAAGGCTCCATCTGCTGTGAAAATACCTTGTTTCTGTGACCTGAAAATTTTTAACTCTAACCTATTGATTAAAGGAATAGCAAGAGACCCAACTACCGATGTAGTACATCGTGAATCCAAAAGACCAGTGACATCTATATCAAATAATTTAACCATCACATATGGCCGATTATCACCAGATTTTTCAACAAATAACGAATCAGTTTTGGGCTGAGGGTTATTACGACAAAATTTTCTACTACTTTTAACCATTCAGACCACTCTTTTCTACAAAAATAATTCTTCTGTTCACAAGTCATAACTGCCGCCTTATGAGAAGGAATGGAATGCCGGCCGCGTAACATCCATCTCCTCACTCGTTTTTGAACATGCTGGACACCTATCACGCGTAACTCCTTTATGACCGCAACCGTAGCAAAAATTCTTTTGGGAATCTACAATACCGAAATGAATGACCATGTCGCGAACAATTCCAACACCCTGAAATAATTTTCGTTGGACCTGAAGAACTAGCATGGGTAGGTACTGGAAAAGTTTTATTATTACTTATAGTCTGAACTTGTGGAGCACACGTTTTTGATTATCAACACGAGCTTCTGATGTAGAAGAATCTTTCAAATAAATAGGGTATTTACTCTTTACTGACGAATTAGCACTATTACGAAATTTAGCTGAGCTAGTCGACTGACTGAAAACTGATTTTGTTTCAACATCATGGCCTCTTCCAATTTTTGCATAATTTTATTAACGTAGCTGTATCCTCAATATCTGAAAGAGCAAGTTGCGATATGTATTCTGGTAATAAATTTTTCCTGAGTATCCTCACTTTTGTAATTTCTGCTGGGGTGGGGTAATCTACTAAATAAACTTTCCACATGAGCAACGAATAGAACAATTGGTTCATCCTCTTTTGACGACGATTTTTATTGTCTCCCAGATCTCTTCCTCTGGATGAGCGGGTAAAAAATCTTCTTTCAACCTACTCTCAAGGGCTTCCCAATCTTTTACGGAATCTCTAATACTTCTAAACCACACTAAAGCATTTCCGACGAACAATTCGACAGACGACTCAAACAAGTCTTTATATGATACCTTACGTGATTGTGCCAACTCCTTTATCCTATCCAAAAAGAAATACAGCTGCTTGGGGTCTCCTGAAAATTTAACTGACCAAGAGCCAACAGGGATCGGTGGTGTAAAATATGGAAACGTATGCATAGGTGCAGCTACTGCTAACGAAGTTGTGTGATTTGCATCACTTGCACTGCTTGACCCTGGGCTCGGCTTCACCTTCTCGTACAATTCAGCTTCGACAGTAAGGATGGTTGCTAACAATTCCTTTTTAGATAGTTCAGCTTCTTTCAGTTTGTCAGACGGGAGTCTCATACGTTTAACTCGACATGATACATGGGCAAGCCTAGAAAGTACCCTTTTAAAGATTGAATCTCCCGAATCACCTTCAAATTCTAACACCAAATGTTTTATTGAATCGATGGTAGCATTTATTTCTCTACATTCTTCCTCAAATTCTACCCTATATACTGACAGATCTACTAAACAATCAGGTTTCCCTACTTCTTTCGCTAACAATCTACCTAGAATTTTTCTCTTTTCCATAACCGGCCTAGCACTTTCTATTCCACGGATTTTTAATTCATATTCCAGCTCTTCTTTGAGTAAATGAACAATTTGAAATGTTTCAGCCATTTTTTAAGAATTTATTATGACAACCTAAAGTTATTTTATTTCTTGACCAACTCAATATGACAAAAAAATTTCTTTAATGCGAATCAAACCTGTTGTGACATTCAAATAACTAATGCATAAAAGACTTGAGGTTCCAGACACGATATAAATCCTATGAAAATTTACAACCAAATTAATTTTGAGTTTACCAACTAAACCAACACATTAAGGGATAATGAAATAACTATTTTTATAAATCAAACATCAACGAAATCGAGCCTCACACGTTGTGCGCCAGTGAAATGTTAATTTTTATTGTCTAATTGATTAGTTACAAGGCTAGCCTCACGCATGGGCGCCAGTGAAACGTAATTTATTGATACGCCTCACGTTGCCGGCACCTATGAGATGTTAATTAGGGTTAAGCCCTTCTTTACAATATTCGCGGTCTAGTCTGGGAATTACCCCAAGGGTGAGCAATGAGTTTGGGCGTGGGTATATGGTGGGCTCGACTACAAACGGGAACAAAAAAAATAAATGGACGCCACTGCATCTATATAGGCAACAAGCAAAACTAAAGTATCCTACAGGAAGACGCAGAAACCTATAGGATATTATGATTATCAAAAAAACTTACAAACCTCAATATACAATACCTCTGGAAACCTCTGCTCTAGCTTCCGCGATGTCGAACCTGCAAGAAGATGTCACACAGAAAAATAAAATATAAGACACCGTTTGTGCCTTACAACAACAAAATATTTCGATCTTTATAGATCGATTAGCCTGAATTCAAAACCTTAATAACACCTTACCTATGAGAAAATACTCTACTGGAAATTACTTATTCCCTTACTATTAACTGATGCTGAATCAACTTTTTCCACAATCAAAATTTTGCTGATCTAATTTGATCAATGTTAAGTTCAATAAGTGAAATAAAAAGACAAAGGTATCGATTCAAAATTTAATCTAAATATGATTCTCTTTTGTTGCAAAAATTATTTGTAAATAAATTTCATTAATCAATATATAAACTTTAAAACTTTCTTAGAGTGTTCCTCTATAATCAAAATAATCAACATTAAATAAGTTACAGAAGTTTCTGAATATACTTCTCTACATAGAGAGGTATTAGCATTTATAAGTTAGTTAATACAGTTTAGTTTTGTAAACATCCATAAACAGATCTGTTCTGGCTTACAAGATTTTTATCTAAGGAACTTGTTACATAAACAGTTCATATGGTTTAAGCATGAAAATAATAAACTCAGATTAACATATGTCAAAAACAGCTTAGTTCTTCTACTAATTACAACAAATTGCTAGAAAACACCTTTCATCCAAAGGTGGACTTTATACATATTTTTTATCACTTGACATGTGCATCATAAAAGCACTTTGAATAACAACTTTTAAAGCATCTAAAGATTAAAAAATATTTCCCTTATAAAGCAATCTAGTTCCAAATGAAAAATATTTGACTTATTAAATTTTAGGTTATACTTCCAAACTAAATTTTTACGTGGTATTTAGGCATAAACACATTTAGCAAACAAACTTGAAATTTACGTTACTTAACGAAGATTTACCATGATTTTGTAAATAGTAAATTAAAGCTTTAACCTTAACTAGCACACGAAATTGATTTTCAGCAAAAGGTTTATAAGTACCTGGTACATTTAATTGTTACAGCTGCGATGTTGACGAATGTAATAGATGAGCTCGGACACTTTACTTTCCATCTGTTTGAAATTCCGAAAGATACCAAAACATGCCTGCATTAACCATAATTCTTCGGACGTTTTAAAACAATTAATCTGATAATACTCGACCACAATCTAAGTCCATCGTTTAGCGTGTTCCTCAAATTTTGCTAAAGGATTGAATCAAGTATTAGTATTAAACACGGCTAATTAATTACACGGTCCTTACCACCAATGGATTTCTCACCACGTGTTGTAGCTGTTGCTTGAGTTGACTGGGCGGCTTACACGAGAGCTCCTTCGTCAAGCCTCCACGCGACAACCAAGCAGCCCTACCCTTCTTCTAGAGCTATCCTCAGCTCCCACTTACAAGCGAAATTCACCATGTTTGGCAGTGAAGTCTACGTACCCGCGGTTGCTTGCAAGATGGCCGTATTCTTTATTTGTCAATGCTCATAGCCTTCGCGTCATTTTCGCGCAGGCGTTATGTTTAACAAATACTCTAGTGGACGCCAGAACGCCTGTAATTTATGTAACACAAGTTACGCTCAAGGTATCCTTGATATTGAAAGTATAGAAGTCTCTGTTAAATACTCCTTATAGGTAAAAATAACATAAACGGAAAAAGTTGTTCTTCTTTATAGTACATTAAATTAATTAATGATTACACGCTAAATGACGAATTCGCAAAATAATAACAGTTAGAACTGTTTTTTTTTATAGATATGAAATGTAACAAAAATTTTGTTACAACTCATTAATAAACCCTTAATTAAACTTTCATTATAATTACAATATACACCAATTAATTTTAGAAGTCATCCAATTTAATATGCATTCCCTTAAAAACCGTGTTAAACGTAACTGAATTCAGAATGTTTATTTCACCTTATATAACGACAAATCCTATACGTGAACTTGCCAAGCGTGGCGTCATATCATATGGATTATATATCCCCAAAATTTATATACTTTTAATTCAATATAAAGTTACCAAAAACTACCTCTTTACAAAAAAATCTGGAACGTTCTAGACCTCTTTATGATTTATTACGTAAGTTTAACGTATGCAATGTTTCTTGTTGACTTCCTTGCAAGTTTTGGATAAATTGAATAAATTCAGTATTAAAATTTTAATTGAAAAATATCTTAAAATTAAGTAGATCTAACCTGTGATTTCCTGATATGTTGTCTCGTGTTGTGGATCAACACCCCCTTGCTGTCTTCAATCGAATACCAATGCTCTGCTTTGTTGAACCAATATTTAGTACAGTTACTCCTCGTTTTCCAAAAATCACTTCGTTTTTTATTTTATATTCCTCTGCATATGCTTTGAATCTCTTCCCTTAAATGCTTTCGACTCAGATTAGAATTGTACCAGAATTGTACCAGAAGCCAAATAGAATTATAATTTTTTCCGACGCGGATTAGAATTCAATTAGAATCCGATTAGAATTAGAAGCCCTATATGATTATAAATATTTAGTTTAAATTAATTACCCAATTTCTACTCACGTTTTCTATAAAAAACGGCAAAAACTCTTCATGTATGCTTAACGTAATTGTTGCACAGCACTACTTTCACAATAACATAAATTTGATATATTCTAAACTTTATTTATTTGACGCGTAGATTTCTAGTTAAAATTGTCGTACCTTTGACGTGCTTCAAGTGGAAAGTGACTTGTCTTATCACCGAATGGGTGTTAAATAGCCTTTTCCCACTACATCTGGGTTGGGTTTTCAAGCAGTTCTGCAGATTGTTTCAACCGACCAGGTTTTGTCTTTAATATTCCCTGTATTTTTGAAGCTGTTTTCTGATGCAACTCCTTTGTATTTCCGTGTCATCGAGTTTATTTGCTATTGTTATCGTTGCCTTAACATTTGTTATTGCGGCCAGACTTTTAAATTACGTCCGTGTTTTGTATAGATAATGCTTTTGGATAATTATACAAAAATAAATGATGTAACTCTAGCACTATGTTCGTTTATGTATTTATTTATTTGAAAGTGCGTTTTCTTATCAAAGCGCATATTGTTTCTTGTTTATCACAAGCGTAATTTTATGAGGACTTATTAGGTTTTATCTTATCTTCTGTGTATTTTATTTTATAAACTTGTTAAACATTCTCAACGTAGTTTAAATACATGTACCATTATTTCTCTGCTGAATACGCGTTCTATTGTTGAAAGATATGCTCACTTGCATTGATTAATGTTAATTACGGTCTATATACAGGGTGTTAAATGCTCACTATTTACATAATGTACGAATTACTTATTTTTCTGCTAAATAAATGCAGTTTTCTGCTTCCCATTGCTATTTACAGTTACTACGCGACTTAATACACCCCTAAACAACCCCTTATTACAGCAATATATATATATATATATATATATATATATATGTGTGTGTGTGTGTGTGTGTGTGTGTGTGTGTGTGTGTGTGTGTGTGTGTGTGTGTGTGTGTGGATGGCCAATATCTCATTTAATATTATATTTATTAGAAAATGTTTCAAATAAAAGTTTTATGCCCTATGAACATATTTTTGTTTTAAATGCTTGCCAAGTTGTGATTTTTTTTTCATGAAATTTCTGAAAGAAATATTCTGCTTTAAAAATGTGTGGGTTCGCTCAGTTTTAAAATTTTGAGTTAATATTTGGTACACAAATAAGCAAAGGTCATTCCTTGCTAAATATGGTAATATTTGACGATTTATTTTAAATGGAATACCCTGGCGTTTGAATACTTTTTGCATTTTATATTCTCTGTTTTGGTAAATGTTTGATTTCACGTTTGGAAAATTGCTCAATTATACGAACCGCCTATGATACGTAGTATTCAATATTTATTGTAGTTAAATGACCTAGTTTAATTGTAATTGGATAAAGCCGCTGTGATATATTTTAATGCTAGAAATAGGCTCAAAAACAATGTTATAACACGTTCGTTGGACGAATTTACTATATTTCACGTGTTGATTCGCGGAGTTCCTAGATAGTAATACCTTGAATTTGCAGCTACAAAACCTGATAGCGGAAACCTGCTTTTTTATGTGACTACCCAGTTTGTAACCCATATTTTCCGTATTGAACTCCATATTCTCTGGATTGTAACCCATATTCCCCGAATTCTAACTCATATTCTTAGGTTCCTTAAACCAATGCATACTTGGTTTTAACACAGAAGTCTCGCATTCTCATTGAAACACATTTCGTTATTTCGTCATCATGGTCGACAGATAACAATAGCTTTAGTCATTTATGATAAGTGGATTTTGCTTACATTATATAATTATTAAGATGAATAAATCATTTTGCTTATTTAACACTGTCATCTATTAGAATAGGATATTAGTGTAGATTTTGTGTGATATTGTTTTCTTATATTGACGTATAACCGAGTGAAGTGGTTTTAACACTACATATAGACTTGATGATTATCACTCATCTGTGTACTTCATTACTTATTGGTGCTGGTTTGTTGATTGCTCTTAAAGGCACTATGGTAAATACGTATTTTGTTTCATAGGTTTTAGTAGATTCTATTTGAAATGAGCTGGTTATCGTCAATGTGAAGTAGGTAAGATTCTAGTCATATATCTTTTTACATTTATGTGTGATATTTCTGTTTATATCTATGTGATTTTTGTTTATTAATATGTATCACTGGGTATAACTATATAGGGATAAAATGTAGAAATATGCTAGAATAAAGCCCATAATAATTTTGTTTATTTTTCTGCGTCATTAATTAAGTGTTGTATTTTATTGTATTGGACAGACTAGTGTTCTGTTTCCATGTATATGTTGTATATATACTAATCACTTGTTTTTATGGCGAATTGGCTTGTGTTTTTGTTTCGTTCTTTAGGGCCCCCGCCTCCACCAATTTCTGATAGTGTTAGCGTGGCATTTGCTTTCTTTTTTTTCTTCCTTGGTTAGTACTTCGGACGAGCATTTCGTTCTTTTTTTACTAGCCCGCTCATCTTATGGGTAACAATTATATGACCTCTAAAACTAATAGTTTTGAGAAATTGACAATTTTATGGCGTTTTTCATCTTACAACTTTGAATTCAATATTACTTTTCGTGAAACTTGGTAATTTAATGTGTATTGTGCTATTAAGGCAATAGAATGCTATACGTGCATGCCGTGACAAAACCTAAATGGGATTTACGGAATATTACGACTCCAGCATTGGATAGTTTGCCAATAGAGGAAGCGATGTCAGCATGGTATAACAAGATAGTGCACCAGCACCTGATAATAGATTGGTCACTTAATTACTATATGAACTTTCTGATGCTAGGTGGATTGCTAATAACGGACCCTTCCTATGGGCACCTCGCTCTCCTGATTTAACGCCATAAAGTTTTTTATTTGTGGTACATAGAACAAAAAGTTAACGCGACCCCGCTTACAACCAAAGACGACAGCATTACAAGTGTTTTACACTGCTTACAGAAAATGAAATACGACGAGGAACATAGAATGCTGTACAAAAAAGAATTCTTAGGTGTTTACAACACAACGGAAGCATTTTTCAACTTCGACTTTAAGTAGATTTGATCGTTTCCACCAATTCAATCAATGTAAAATCTTAAGTTTCAAATTATAAAACATCTTATTAAATAAAATTTTGAAAGGTTGAGTTAGGCTATTGTATTTAGAAATTATTTGAATATTATTTGTTGGGAAACCAGTTTGATAATGATCCTTCACAACCTTAATTTCTACTATAGCTTGAAAGGTTAACAAAATTTAAAAGAAATAATTCAATAACTCAAATTTTCCAAATAATTGATTATGCTTGTTTGGTATCAAATGAAAGAAATGTTATGCTCTTTCACGTCGTGAGTCAAAAATTGGGGGATTAAATTTGAAAAAGTCACTTAATTTGGCAATTCGCGTTTTTATCACTCCCTACAATGAGGAGAACTAGATTACTAATTATATTAATAAACATTTGTTAAGGTTTTATGGAAACACAACGTACAAAGGGTTTTCAAAAAATATTTATTCATCCAGTTTTATGATCTTCCAAAGTGCACCCTTTTAGAAGACAAAAAATTTCCTGGAGGCAAAACAATTGAAGACAGTTATATAAACCCTTATATCAAATTAATTCTTTGTTCAAGCACTATTTAAATATGTAATAATTTGTGGGTGTGCTATTTAAAATAACGAAGTTAAGCCCTATTTCCGGTATAACCGGAAATTGCACGTAATTGGGAATATTTTAGCTGAACTTGCTGTGTTTGATGACCTCTGCATGCAAAATTTCAATTTTCTAGTTTTTGTAGTTTTTGAGATACCTTAATGGAAGCTCGTTGTGGAACACCTTGTATGTGCGTGTGTGTGTGTGTGATGTGTGTGTGTATGTGTGTGTGTGCACGCGCGGGCGTGCGTGCGTGCGTACGTGCGTGTGCGCGTGCGTGCGTGCGTGTGTGTGTGTTTGTGTGTGTGTGTGATGTGATGTGTGTGTGTATGTGTGTGTGTGTGTGTGTGAGGTTATAACAGGTCATTGAGCACCACATTCTGTGAGAAAACAGACCCAAAGCTAAAAAAGTAAAATTTTCCAATATTTAATTTTTACCCTGTATAATATTTCCGTAAGATTCCTGTAGAGTCCCATGTAAGATAACACGCTTTAAGTACATACAGTGTTGACACATACCATTTAAAAACGAACCCCAATCTTAAAGCAATCAAAAATCCACGTAAATATATATATATTCTCCTGAAAGATATCAGTTTTATTGCATTTATGAAGACCGTAAAACGTATTTAAAGGTAAAAATCCATTCACTTTAAGAATACTTCAATTCTTTTTAAAAATATTATTTAATAAACGTAATACACTGTTTGGATAGATAAATAGTTCCAGACTTTATGAGAATCCATTATATTTACGTTAACAAGCTAATTATCGTGTACGAAAAATACAGCATTTATTCGCTTAAACGAACTATACTTTCGAGAGTGTTCTCAAAGACATAAATTATTTGTAAATGAGCAAAGGACAGCTAATTATTTCCTATAACTGAATGCACGCAGTAACATCGGGAAAGACGATAAAACCAGATAAGAGGACCAACTTTAATAGCTATATATTACAGACGCTTGTGAGGGGAGATAGATAACCAACCATTAGCTTAATTCACTAATAAAAGATACATTTTTATGATCACCATAAATTGTAAACTGGCAGGCCATTAGAGATAAGACAACATGCGAAATGCGGTTAATTGTTGCATCATGAGAATGACTCATCGTCGGGAATATGATCGAAGTTCGAGAAACAATGACGTATTAAGAATACGTTTATATAAAAGGTGGAGGTAATTTGAGCGATTAATTGTAAATATGTCATTCAAGATTTGAACATAAGTGCTTCAACATTCGATAATTGATAGATAGTTATAGAATGGAGTGCAAAGAAAAGTAATTTATTGCACCGACATAAATGATAAATTATCTTGGTGCAAGGTCACCGGCTATTTTAATCTATTAAAAATAATAGTATTTTTGCAAGATATTTCGACGTATGACGATTGATTAAAAATGGAAATCTAAAAATTTGGAATCAGAAATTTGTTTATGCAGTTAGTTTTAATGGAAACCATCTTTTAAATAGCAATTATAAGCAAAGACGGGTGGTCATAGAGATAATATCAGTAAGAATTTGACGGTTTTAAACCTACAGAGTCAATTGGAGTATTATTAAGTAGATTTAGCTAGTATAAGTTTTGTTTTGCGTATAGCAAATTGTTTGTGAATTGATAGCTTTCTTTAGCAATTTTGAAGTCAGATCTCGAGGCGTTTTGACCTTTATAATAATTTATGCTCAACGTCGCTAATCAGCTACTCCGAGAACGGTGTAATAGAAGAATATTTAAATTATCCATAAAAATTTTTAAAAAAATTTTGAGACCTACATGTTTTGGGGTTTTCTAATTATTAACAAGGACTAGATGAAGATTGTTATAATATGTAAGGAGTGATAAAATGTTGTTTCTTTTTAAACTTAAGCTGTAAATTGTATTTGTAAGCTTTCTTTATGTCTGCGTGTATAAGTAGATTTCTTGGATAATGTGTGTAAAAGAAAGATGTTTTTGAATGTATTGAGGATTGTTCATAAATGTTTCTTGAGATTTCTTTGCTTCTTTTTATGTTCGTAAAGTCTACAGCATATTTATCGCTGAACTAGCAAAAGAAGACGGGCAAAAATAAGTAAGAATTCACATCATTCGCAGCAATATATATTGATGTGATAATGAGGCCACAGGAGGTTTCTGAGCACCAAATTCTGTCAGAAAACCCGCCCAAAACGGAGAAAAGTAAAGTTTCTCCAATATTTAATTTTTACCGTGCAAAATAAATACGCTTCAAGTACTTAGTGTTGTAATACCATTTAACGAACGAAGCGCAACTTTAATCCGTGTCGTATTGCATGTATAAAGCATAAGAATGAAGCCCAATCAAGCATTCCTTGATCAAATCTGTGTGTAAATATATCAATTCCTGAAAATATGTCTTACGGCATTTATAAATCATAAGAACAAAGACCTCATTAATCTGGTAATTCAAAATTCCTGTGTTGATATTTTTTAAAACACGTTTCATGTATCTTAAAAACAAGGTTTACATAATGCATTCATTTATTGTATTAATATGAAAGTCCGTGTATAAGCATTTATTGCAGACTGAAAAGTAAGTCGCATCTACTTTCAAAGTACTAAATAATAACTTTATGGAAAGTTATATTTTTTAAGATATGCGAAGCTAAAATCCATACTTTGCTAGAATGAAAATAAATCTTTTGCCACAATAAGCGTTGTTTATTTAACAAACGTAATACGCTAATTTACATTTTTCCACTTTAAAAATACTAAATAAATTTCAGTGTCAGGATATATATTATTTAAAACAAGTTCCATAATGCATTCATTCTTGTTAAAAATACCATTTTATGAGTTTTTAATAAAGAGTAGCTTTATTTCAAAGAAGCAGATTTCGGAACAATTCTCAGAATAAGTTCTATTTAATAAAAGAATACGTCATTTTCTTCGAGAGAGTTTGATAAAGTAGTTAAATAAGCAAATTAATTGTCTTGTATGACTAAACGCTCCAATTCGAAAAGCGCTGTTACCGGAAACCCTAGAATAGATAAGATAGCGCGATTAACAGCTCTAATTATAGTACTGAAGTCGGAAAAGAAACAGTAATGGTTGGTTTTTAATGTATTAACAAAGATTTGAAGACTTTTACGACCACTATTAAACAGATAAAGAGGCAAATTGCGGTGGATTATTACGTCATCTAGTGACTAATCTAGAATGGAATGGAAAAAATGACATATTTAGAATTATATTATACAAAGACGAGATTTAACGGGAAGCAATGGATTCATTCCTTCGACATGGAACATATAAGTTTCGAGTAATTTATAATTCATTCATTTTACCGCATGCAATATGTAATATAGAACTTTGAATAATTATGAAGCATACTTATTTTAAACAATACAATGAAAATCTTTTGCTTTAATATAAATAACCATTCATTTTTAATGTATTATAAATAAAAGTACGTTCAACTAAGTATACTTCGAAGGATGGAAAAATCAATTAAAATTTGAAATGGAACCAGACATTTTTCAGTATCGTTGAGTCCAATGGAAACGATTTTTTATAAGCGAAGACAGGCAGTCTTAAAGAAGAATTTAACAATTCAAACCACAAGTACAAATTTGTTTCAAATCTTGAAACTCAATTGGTATATTATCAAGTAGACTAAGTTACAATAAGTTTTTAATTTTTTTCTGCATCAAATTTGTTTAGAAATGGATAATTTAATTTCAGCAAATTTGAGGTCAGAGCTCGAGGCGTTTATGACCTTATAAAAATTTCTGTACAGCGTCGTTGATTAACTACGGTGACCACGGGAACTAATTATAATAATAATAATAATAATAATAATAATAATAATAATAATAATAATAATAATAATAATAATAATAATAATAATAATAATAATAATACTAATAATAATATAAATAATAATAATAAAATATTTGAATTATCCAGAAAGATTTAATGAAAATTTTGTGATTCACATATGAAGTATTTAGCAGTTTTCAAATAATTAACCAGGATTCAGTGAAGATTATTTTAATATTTAAGTACTCATAAGGTAAATTTTCTATCTAAACTTAAGCTGTAAATTGTATCTATTAGTGTTATTTATATATGTGTATGTGTATAAAAAAAGATGTATTTTAATGCATAAAGATTGTTCATAGATGTTTCTTGAGATTTATGTTTCATTTCATTTTTGTAAATTCCACAGCATATTTTCCGTTGAGCTAGTCAGGCAGGGAAAAGGGCGCGGTAAGCTAAAAATTCATATTTTCTATTGCATTCTTACATTAATAGATTTTGGCTGTACCCGAGTCACAGCAATAATTTGTGACTCCCAACGTTTAGGCGGTAGAGTCACGGCATTATATTTGCAAATAAGGCAGTAATAAATATAACTACTTTATTGTATATGATGTATTTATTTCTATACATTACTAATATAAATGTTTACTATATATGCATGATTAACCTATATTTAGATTTCTAGGGCAGAGATTAAACGATAAGCATCACAAGATTTGTAATCCTAATAAAACTTTTACATGTTTTTGAATGCAGATATGTTCCATGTATCGTCTAGTTCATTAATGAACAAGTTGAAAATGCAAGGCATTGTCGCAACGAACTTCCAAATGTAGACTTACTTTAAAACAATTTAAAGAAATTAAAATTATTATGTTGTAATAATTATAAGTATTCAGATAAAATAAAATTAATTCCCCGGGGGTCGGGTATCCGTGGTCAGATTTTGTGGGGGGTACCATATTTCGACTCAGCTATGTTAGGGGAGTCCAAATATGTATCGCACATTAATTTTGGACCTATTTGAAATTTTAATTTTCCCGACGGAATATCGCGGGGGCACGGCGTCCCCGTGGCCCGATTTCAACTGACATCAAAACTTAAGCTCAGGACACCGAGCTGAATCGATTGATGTATCACACATTGATGTCCGACCATTAGAAAGGCCTCGGACGGACAGACGGACGGACAGACGGACAGACAGACGGACGACAAATCGATTTCATAAACGAACGAAGTTCGTTGAAAATTATTTTCTAATTGTTTACAAAGATAATTATAAATTAAATTTAAACTACTTGACTTAAAAATAATTGCCTTCATTGTTTATACTTTCGTTCAGTGTTATCTGTATAGTTCCTGTCAATAATTCGTATTATTTTAGAACATGCGTCATTTTAGTTTCGTTCTTTATTAATAGATAGTTGTACATTTTAGTTTGAAGTGGGGTCCAAACTTCTGTACTCGTGATATCAATGTGATGTTAAACATATCCACAGTACTGTTTTAAAATGAACACTTTAGTTTGAAAAGTATGAAAATAGTTATTTAAATATATCACATGTTAATATGGAAAATTAACATCTGGTCTTATAACAGGTAAGTAAATTTTACTAACCTGGAATGGCCCAGCAGCCTTTCTGCATCCCCCAAGAGTTTTTATGTCCAGTCTGAATATTTAGAGTCGAATTTGGAAGTCGACATCAAACCAAATACTATCCAAATCGTTATTCAAAATCCCATAAGTTAATCCAATTTAAGATTCAAATGTATATCAGTAAATGAAAGGCTTTCCATCCCCGTAATTAACAAAACAGTAATAGAACATTTACCATGTCAGTGATTACCAAAATTAGTTTAACAGGAGGTGCTCAACCAGAGCAATCTCCAGAGTCATCTCCAGAATCGTCTCCAGAGTAGTCTCCAGGGCCCTGTTTTATTTATGTTAGAAATTGTATATTTTTAACTAAATTGTTGTTTACTTACGTTTATAATAGATCGGCTCACTTGCACAGTTTTTACACTTTTATAAAATGATTTTCAATTATTTTCATATGACTGGTTACGTAAATAACTTAGCACTTCTGAGTATCGTGATAGCCCAGTTTAAAACGTATACTAAACTCGTCGCTCAATTGTTATCGTATTTATAGGCCTTGCCTCTTGTTTTCTATTCGTTGTTTCACGTGTTGGGTCGACACCTTCTGCGATTATCTTTTGTGTACACCGGGAAATTTTACCAATTGTATAGTTCAAATACTAGGATGAACGCTTAAATTGTCACGTATTCATTTACATACCATGATGTTTAATTGAGAAATCCCACGAATTTCTGAGTAAATTGTCACGTACTCATTGTTATTTGCATATTCTAATCTAAACCGAAATAAATTTGGTGTTTCTTTATTTCCTAGTTAAATTGGATTTTTGAACAAATGTAATACTTTATGTCACGTACGATTTATTCAAATAATGCATAATTTTAGCCTGCGTATACGATGATATATTTAACGCACTTCTTAAATATTCATCAAGCCAATTCATATAGGTTTTCCGTTGATTTAATTTGTATGCATTTCGTTACGTTTTTAAATCTTATCTTTGCTCGTAACTACTCTTGGATATTTCTATTTCTTATGCGTTTAATCTATTGTACTTTTATGTACAGTGTGCTCTTAACTGACAATATGTATAGTGACCTACTTATTCTTATAATATCTGTAATTTTGTGCTTTTGTTAACTGGAAGTTTCTTTTATTTATTTTACGAACCCTGTGACTTAATATACCCCTAAACTACCCTATAATTATAGCAATATATATATATATATATATATATATATATATATATTATATAAATATTTTAGTTAGTTATTTACACAAAGTTGATAAATAAGATAAAATAATAACTTATATTGCTATCCTTTCTGCTCTGAAAAACTCCAACGTTGGATGTCAATACCTGCTATGTACTTGTATCTGAATTCTCACTCTAGCGCCAATATCTGATATGATATTTCTGGAATACAAATTCAACTTCTATATACGCCTCGTAGCTACCTCATCAAATACCAGAATACCGAAAATCAAAAACCACCAATGAGATAAATAGTTTAGGTCAATTCAAATATAATGAGTCCAAACTATCCTTCTCAAACCAACATTTTAAATACACGATTCACACTACTTTAAGAAACAAATTTTGAACATAAGAGAGTGATTTATAAGTGAATCTCTAATTAAATATTTTCACTAGAATTACTGTTTACACACGGAAAATATGTCTATTTTTAAAAGTGTATGCGACTTATTTTCAGTCTAAACGGATTCTTAATCAATTCTTATGCTTCGTATTAACGTGAATGAAATGAATGACTTTGTATTTATATCTTAAAATGAAACTTAGTTTTACTAAGAATAGAATGATTATGTACACCGGCCTAAAGTAGGGCTTTTTAAGTTTATAATCTTTTCACACTGCAAATAAATGCAATACACCGGATTTAATAAATAATAAAAGCTTTTAAGTTTAATGGTAATGAAATACGTTTATATTTATGCAGGGTAGTGTAATTAAATATTGGGAAATTTTAATTTTTCCCGTTATCTTCTTTTTTGGGTGGGTTTTTCAGAGAATTTGGGTGTTCAATGACCTCTCGTGACCACTTTATCACATCAAAATTTATGTGTATATATATTTATATGTGTATATATATATATATATATATATATATATTGCTGTGATGTGCCCCTTACTATTGGGCGTTATTACTATTGATATGAAATTAGCCTTTTTTGTCCCACGATTGGGCGTCGACTCTTTTTGCTGTGATATGGAAAATCCCCTACAAGCCCCACGATTGGTGCGCAATTCTTATTTGCTGTGATATAGAAAAGCCCTTACAAACCCCATGATTGGGCGTACTTTTTATTTTGCTATGCTATAAAATAGCGTTTTTGGATTTTAAGCCCCTACGATGGGTGTCATTAATTATTGATATGATATAGCCTATTAAGCCCCACGATTGAACGTTATTTTTAATTGCTGTGATATCTCTTATTATACGACGATAAAGATTGTTTAACCCTTACTCTTTCTACTGTTTAAATAAATTTAAATGAAGCAATCCAAAGATTGCACAATATAATGATTGATAATAATATGTACAATTTTATATAAATTCAAAATTCAGCCCCTGAATAGAACATTAACATTTACCAAATTTATGATTTCCTGAAACCCAGCAAAAATATCTTTTTAATTACTTTTAAGTACCTTCGAACGTTCTAAGATGCTTTCCCTGTTTTTAAATTCTCAAATGACCTTTTTGTTGACTCTTTCAGACATAAAATATATAGCAAATATTAAAATTGAAACAGTCTTTAAATAATAAAATATTTAAGTTTGCTAACCTGCGTTTTCTTTCCTTGTCACTGGAATTGCCTCAGAGTATCTGTGTTCAGCATCCCTTGCTACACTCGTTCTACTTATTGCTTGTAGTTTCCCTCGGATTCCATGAGTGTCCTTACTTTTGTTTAATTGGTTGTATTTTCAGACGTATTTTTATATTTTCCTTTTAGAGGTAATTTTAGAAATATATTCAGATATTTAATTTAGATGTGGGACGATATTGACTTAAATCAGTATCAAGATATTAACTTAGATCTGTATCAAGATATTGATTTAGATCAGTATCAGAATATGGATTTAGAGCCCTGACTTGTAAAATGTTAGAATAAATTTTATGTAATAGTTTAACTTACGTCTATGTGTAGATCGGCTATTATTCGTTGCACAAATTTGGCACTTTCAAACTTTTACTTATACTAAATTATAATTTTTTCACTAATTAATACTGTCACGTAAATTTCTACTGCATACTGACGTGATTCGTGCCTTGCTATAGATGAACTAAATGTTTATTCATTCCCCATTGTATTTATAAGCCCTCCTATCAATGCCTTAATTGGTGCGCGTCGCGTGTTTATTGATAATCTCCGCCTATCTCTGTAGTACCTTGGTAATTCTCAAATTCTCTGGTTTTAAGTGTTGTTCCTACCATCCATCCCACACGTAGACATTCAATATATTATAGAATCTTCTTAGAATTTCCAAATATTGCTTTTATTCTGTCACGTATTTTAAAACCTTATTTTAAAACCTTATTTTAAAATATATTACACGACGTACACATTATTATTTTAGCTAAATGGTATCGGATTATTGCAAAATGAGCTTCTTTCTTATGCATTAAATCAAATATACTATATATACAGTGTGCTCGCAATTGACTTTTTCTAAAATAGTCGATTTACTCCTATAATAGATGGAATTCGTTGGTTTTCTTAAAGTTAAAATTATTTATATCTATCCTACGACCCCTATGACTTAATCTACCCTTAAACTACCCTTTTATCATAGCAATATATATATTACTGTGTATGGGTAATCTTAAACATGGGTAAATAGGACAAGCGTTTATTTATTTAATGACCCTGTACGTAAAAATCAATAACTTATTTGAGAAGCTTCAATTTGGGACAAAATTACATGTTATAATGTAAGTTTAATTTGTATACGTCAAGTTAAACGACGTACATTTTTTTTTAAAATTATAAATTAAAGCATTCATAGAAAAGCTACAAAGTAGGAAAGTATAAACAAGCTAGAGCGGTTAAGGTCTTTAAGGAATAAAAGATGGGGTAAATAAATAATTCCTATTGACTAGAAACGTTGAAAACAATAATTCAGAGTGTTATGCTAACGGACAGACTCAAGGTTTGTAATGTCAGACGACTATTTTAAAAACAGATCGATAGGATTAAGCGACAGAGAGTCTTTAGAACGTAACAAAGTGAGATGAAAATAACATTTGTAGAGGCTAATCGAAGGGCGCAGATGCAACAGGTTTGTGTTACACGATATCGATTTTTCAAATAGGAAGAGAGCTTTAACCGTAGACACCATGGTAATAGTGGGACAATAAGAAAGACAAAGACAGGAAAAGTTGTTATAAAAGCAGGATTGCAATAACGATATAGACGCGCACATAAGGGGCGTGCATTGGCTTTGTTTGGGAGAATAAGAGAGGATAAAATTCACGGTAAATTTAAACGGTTAAAAAACGCAGGTAGTTTTTCGTGGTAAAAGCGATGTGGAGTGGACGATTTCTCGGTTTTTGAAAGTTCGTTACATGTTTGTATGGTAAATTTGTAGAATCTAGTGGCAGTTTGAAGGTTTTCAAAGAATGCGTAACGAAAATACGTGCAAACTAAGTGGGGCTTAGAATATATAAGGAAGGCTGAAGATAGATTCGCTCTCTCTGATTTTTCGCTTTTATATTTCGCATCTGACTTCTCGATGATAATTTGAAGAACATCCTAGCTTTTAATGCCACGTACAGTGCAGTCCGCCAAAAGTTATTACAAGTGTTTATAACGCACAAGTGGGTGCAAAGTAATTAACGGGTTGAATTAAAATATATTATAATAATTAAAAGCGGGATACTACGTAAGTAGAAGCATTTATATTTTTGAACGAGGGTGCTGGAAGCACATTAACTAGACGTAGAGGTCTGGTTTGGTTATTGTACGTGTAGTTTGACGAAAGGCGACTTCAGATTGGTAATGACTTGGATGAACGAGTAAGATGGAGCAATGCAGGTCCAAGCATCCTGGTGAAAAGTCATCTATGGAGGTGATAATGGGAAAGAACAATCTAGGTAACGATTTTTGTTATTGAAACTGTTGTGCTGGTGCATAGTTATTTTGATTTATGAGTGATTTGGTTATTATTTTTGTGGTGAAAATTTTTATAAACATAAAATTTAATTTTATGGATCCATGTAAAGGACAATTTTCTATTATTAATCTGAGGGTGTAAATACGTGAATAATATCTTATCAATGTAAGAAGTAAACGGGCCGTTGGTATAATTTGAAAATGCAAAATTTTATGCACAGGAAATAACAAGGTTTATACTGAGCTCAACATAGACCTGAGAAGTAAATTAAGGGTAGAGGATAGGCCCATCTACTTTTAATAAAATATGAAATGTTGAGGTACATAAAATTTATGGGGATTTTAGATTGATGTTTGCCATTTAAATAGAAGTTGAAATGTTGTAATGTGAATATTAACTGTAACTTGAAATTATGAGAATTGATCTTGTATGTTAGCAGAATAAAAGGGTTGTTTGATTTTGTCGAAATATTTTTTTATTATTAACTACAAAGGTTGTTGGAAGAATGAGTAACAGGGGTGAGTATATAGGAGGACGCAGTGAGCAAAGCTAGCCGAGGTTTCGAAATTTGGAGAGCATCTTCACAGCAATATATATATATATATATATATATATATATATATATATATAATTTGAACAAAAGTAAAACAAAGTTGCAAAATTAGTAAATCAAATTTTTTACATACAGCAAATTATATATTTGATAGCAGTTATTTTTTTTTAGCAATTAATTTTATAAACAAATATTTGGATGTCCAGTAGAATCAAATATTAATCCTGTAATAGCAGCTAATGTAATGAATAGATTATTAGACAAAGTTATTCCACAACTACCTTTTGCATTGCCCTTTCTCATGAAGTTTGTTGTTGACATTATTACAGCAGTACCTGAAAATGAAATAGCAAACACATTAGCAATTTTTAACAATTACAATAGACACGTGCACTTTACTGTAAGAAGAAACCAATAACACCAGTCCGTTTCATGATACCTTAGTTATCAGAATAAATACAAATAAAATTACACTTGATTGGTACCAAAAACCCATAAACCTTGCAATATATCTTAATTTTTACTCTTAATACCCACTAAACATAGTTAATTTCGTTCACACATAAAATTCAAAATTATTTAAATGAACAAATAGTTTATAAATTCATTTCATACTATTGAACATTTAACACCACAACTAATCAAAGTATTTAAAAATGAAACCATAAAATTTACTAAACTCAATATATTAACCATAAGAAATCTATAATCTAAAATAAAAGATAAAATATTCATCTTAAATCAAAAAATATTATATGTGAGATAAAATGTTTACAATGTTTGGGACCATACATGCTAAACATCTCAATTCTAAAAACATAGAATAACAGCATTATAGCGATATAAGAATAAAACAAGAAGCATGACTTTAACCAATCATATACTAAATGCAGATCATAAAATAGATTTTGATAATCCTAAAATTTTACAAATTGAAAACATCGAAAATAAAAGACTATTTCCTGTCCCCAAAGTCCAAAATTATATACGCTTGACGATTATATAAATGCCGCTGAAAATAATATTGTTGAACTTATGGAAAAAGATCGGCTTTTGATTCCTAACCGTTTGATAATGGTACCGACATTTACTTTCGCAAGATGTTAATGACTTACTACGGGATTTTAATTTGTCAAAAACTCAAACCGAACTGTTGGGATCCAGGTTGCAAGTTTGGAATCTACTAGATAGTGGCACGTAAATTTCCACATATCAGATACGTGAACAAAATTTTCTTCGTTACATTGTGCGATAAGTTGGTGTACTCTGTAGATGTTGCTGGACTAATGGATGCATTAGGATGTAAATATGAAACTAATGAAAGTGAAGACTATTTATTAATTCCTTTACTCTAAGTTTGAAGGGAGTTTTCCTCCACAATGGAAATTTATAGCCCTTTGTTCCTATTGTCCGCACAGTACATATGAAGGAAAACCATGGCAACATGAAAACTTTATTCGAAAAAATTAGGTATACAGAAAATGGATGGGTGGTGATTCAAAAGTCATAACACTTTTGTTAGGAATGCAATTGGCTTACACCAAGCACTACTTTGTAAAAGACGACAATGCGAAAAAACCTCGTTACTGAAGAAAAAAAATGTTACAAATCCTCCTCTCGTTGATACAAAGAAAGTTTTGCTACCACCTCTGCACATAAAACTAGGACTAATGAGAAACTTTGTCAAAGTTTTATATAAAGATGGCGAAGGATTACAATATCTGAGAGAGAAGTTTCTCAGACTAAGTTAGGCAAAAATACAAGAAAGAATTTGTATTGGGCCGCAAGCTCGTCATATCATAATGGACAGTGTATTCGATTCAAAACTGACTGAAATTGAGGCTGCTGCATGAGTACCATTTAGAGGTGTTTTCCAATTTCTTGGGAAAATTATGAACAAATTGGGAATTTTTTAATTTTCACAAACAGCGATATGGGTTACAGCATGTCGTTGAAGATTCATTTTCTTCACCTGCAATTGAGCCTTTTTCTTGCAAATCTAGGATCTATGAGTGATAAACTGGTGAAAGGTTTCGCCAAGGCATTATGTATTGTGAAAACCGATACCAAGAGAAGGTGGAGCTCCACGATGTTCACAGATTATGTTAAGAACCTAATCAAGGATGCTCAGAGATACCCTACAAACAGAAATGTTGAAAGTCGGTAGTGACGTGATATGCATAATTTGTATTACAACATGTGTAAAGATTATATAATAAAACGTTCCACTGTAAAGGAATAACTTTTGACTGGAAGGTGATAGAAAAAGTTTGTTAACAGATTTGTAATCAGCGGGAAAAGTCCTATAGGAAGCACCCATCGCACATTAGTAAACGAAAAAAAATAGTTTGTTGTTCGGTGTTATTGTTCTTCGATTAACTTCAATAATATGTAATTAGTAATAGCTTGCTTTACATCTTTTACAAAGGACCGGTAAACTTTAATTGAGTTATTGCATAATGTCATTTTTTCAGACCTCCACACAGAAATTAAAAATTAACAAAATATGTTCGAGCGACTGCGCTAAGAAAATACGAAAAACATTATTGAAAGGTAATCAAAAACTTGCGAGGCTCGCTCTTTGCCGGACTATCGCTAACTTAAAACATCGCACTTACGGGGCAACTGCTGCAACTATATATGCGCCTTTTAGGCACGTCTAAACGCCACCAAGAGTAAACACATAATGAATTATAATTCATGCATGCACCGTCCGAATCAAAAGACAATCACAACTACTTCCTTGATCGTACGACATATCTTGCAAACAAGTCCATCTCTAAAACCATATCGTTCATTTACATTTCCAATGCTCCACCCGAAGGTACTACATTGGCCAGGAGGCGAGTTTTTTGTTGCCTGGAAATTTAGAATTTTGCCGAGCCCTTGCCGTTCCAGGCAAGGTAGGGATCTTTAACGTACGTGACAACACTCACACACGGGACCTCCATTTAACCTCTCATCCGAACGAGGGCGTAATATTTGTGAAAAATGCTCACCTGCCATTTTTCAAGCAGTCAGCCCTGTCGGGATTTGAACCCGGGACCTTGGGATCCGTAGTCTTACGTTTACTACATTGATCCACGGCGATGCCTTCTAAAACCATATCACGCTACGCACAACAATAGGATAAATAGGCTCTTTATAGGAAAAATCCAAACTAAAGCAAATTTTTTACGACAAATAACTCCATGGACTTTGCTAATGTTTTAAATTTTAATAAAACTGCAATGAACGAGAAAAGCACGTAACAACTTGAAGAACGAAAACTCCTTAAGGTAGTTTGTGTGAACACTTCTTCTTGCAAGGAATTTTGCTTTAAGAATATTAAAATCAGTCACAAGTTGCTTTGTATCATACTGATTAATCATCCGAACCACCTGAATGTCCATAGTTATTTAGAGCAAGAACACATTTTGGATTTCTAGATTTAATGGCAACAAATTAGGTTCAGAAATATTTAACGGATAGTAAATTAAATTTTTAATTTTTTAGCATCAACCGATAAGTAATTTATCATTCAGCACATTCTGAAGTATTTCTAGAGTGATTTAAGAGATTATAATACGTTGACATAATTGGGGGGGTTGGGTAAATTTTACTTTTTATGTAGTCTCACAGAAAGGAATTTAGCAATGCTAAATCTGGTAACCGTGCTGAACATTAGACAAAGCCTCTCTTTTTGTTACTGTATTCCGCGCAGACAAGAAAGAAAAGTACAGTAGGCAAAGAAAATTGCATGCACCGAATACCGCAACAAAAATGGAATCGAAAGAAGTAATGTCGTGTTAACTAAAACGTCGAAGAGTGAAGTGGCTCACAGAAAGAAAAAGGAAACATCAGTAAAAAAATTTTATTTACAAACTCCTAAGAAATCAACATGTTATAAAAGGAAAATCAATCATTGCAAAAATAATTAATACTCTTCTTTAATTACCTTAAGTTAATTTTCTACCTGAATTCGAGTGTTACAGCAACGTATGCGTATTTATTCTATTTAAATATTAATTAAAATATTTGTTTAATTATTTTTTCATTATTACTATTCGACGCTATTAGGCAATGTCAATATCATATTTAGTTTATACAAAACCAGTATTGTTGTTATCGCATTCGCGCCAAGTGGACAGCAAACTGGTATAGGACAGTCAAGCAAGTCAAGCGATAACTATCGGGCGACTCACCTTTAATACAGTGAAGAGCGATAGTGTTCTTTAAAAACATTTACTTATTTCCATTCCTCTTTCCCCAATTTCCCTACAAAGTGCACAAGTCTACGTTACAAGATTCAACTGGATCTGCGACCATTATGGTGCGTGCTTAGTGATAACAAATTTTACGTTTTCATTTATAATTCATATTTAACTTTCAATCACAATATTTTGTTTCCCTGAACGCGTCCGCGCCACCTAGTATTTATAAAAAAATTAAACAAATATATGTTCGGTGAACTGGTTTTAGTTCTGTGGTTACCCAATATTAAATCTTTGATATCAAAATAATCATAACATCATATACTTACGTATTGTGCACAAGTAATTCTTGATAAGCACTTACAAAAAACAATTGTAGCGGTAAATTACAGTATTAAAGAAAGAAACCATCTAAGAGTCGAAATGCATTTGGTCGTAGCTGAAAAAAAATTATTAGAAAAACGTCACACTTGAATCATAGTGTATTTTAAATTTTATATAGATAGAAAATTGTATTTTATAATTAATATCCAAACAAGAAAAGCTGTATTTATTAGCATATTCTGATAATTTGAATGAAGTAAGTTTAATTTCAACACTGTATTACGTCAAGTTGTGTGTTGAGCAACCTGAAAACTTAACAAATAAAAACAGCCCAATTCTTCCTGATGGAAGTCATCAAAGCGACGCAGAAAAGAAATAGTAATTCTTACTGCTTGGCCTGACGTTCCGTTGTGGCCAACAACTGGTTATAGTCGACCTCTGCTGGATCACATGGGACACCATACCAAATTCTTTTTCTGGAAACTAAGTGAATCAAATTTATAAGAAGTAAATCATTACCTTACCTAGGATAAATGTCTATACATGTTACGTACTGATTGGTTGAATTAGTTGAAAATAAATTAGCACCAATCGCAGTAAATAATTTCGTTGTTGGAAAAATTCTATTTCTCAAAGTAATAACTTCGTACAAACTAATTCCAGAACACAATGTTATAAATTCATTAGTTGTAGGAGCCCACTTCTTTATTTTGGCGACTAGAACATACTACTTCTGTCTTATCACGAGATTTATGTTAAATATATCAGTGAATTTTCATAGAAATATCTTGTAATTCGAACCGTTACAAGTCATAAGATGGATCTAAAAATAATAGTTCGACAACGAAAGCTTGAATGTGCCACATTAGAACACTCAGAGCCAACAACTATTGATAACGGGAGACCCAATTGATTATTTCTATTCCATTACAATGTATGTTATTTTTGAAGGAACATTCATGCAGATAAAGAAACCGGCAAATTTGAATTGAATCGAATTCGCTAATCAAATATGTAGAAACCCGTTTAAATAAAACTTGTGGTAATACTTTTAAATAATGCAAGCATGTCCTTTGAGAAAGCAAAAGTTACTTATAACCGAATACCCTTTTGAGTACTATATCAACCATAGAGATAGATTGAGGTACTTTAAATTGTATTAAATATACTAATAAAATTCTACAGGGTGATGAATAAGTAATCATTTCAATTTAAAGGGAAGTCTGAAACACTTAATAAATTCGCAAATGACCGTGAATACTAAGTTAAGCATTCATGAACTTGTAGTCACTTTGTCCCATTTGAGAATTTTGACAAGTTGTGTAAGTTGCATTTGCTAGTTAGTTAATATATGACTGTGTTTTTGTATGGCAATGTATCCTTTAAATGATACAGTGTGTATTTTACTTCAAGCACTTTTTTCCATATGGAGAAACGATATCAAAAAAGATATTTTTTAGTTGTAGAAGACCTACGTCTATTTTAAGTATAAATAAGATTGTAAAAGTTAAGCAGAAAGAATATACCGTGAAACGGGGCTAAGTTGACCGCGTGGGTGAAGATGGCCAAAAGCTAAAAAAACATTTAAACCTGTATGATATTCGTAAACTTAACTTTTTATGAAAATTAGGGCTGTGCCATTGTAATTGATTTTCTTTACAAAATTTTACTAAAAAGTGTAATTCCGACAATTAGCAATGAGTGGGCATATGTACCTGAAGGCACCTGTGAAATTATGCATTATAAATTAGTAATTAAACTTTAACGTGAACAACGATGATCAATTCATTCTACGAGTCTTAAACAAGTTTTATTTATTAGGTTGTGGTATATCGAAAATAACTTCAATTGATACATTTGATATCTTTCTGGTCTTTGGTAGTAAAAGTTTTTGGTTATCTGTGCAAATTTAACGTTAATTTGTGATGACTTGACCGCCGAGGTGAATGGCCGATCTGTAAAATCTTGTCTGTGATCAGAACGTGTAGATACTCAGTTTGTTAGGAGAGTTCATTTCATACGGTCGCTTCGTTTGTCCTGTAGATAAGGTAAATCTAGTTAAATAAAGCATACACCAAACGCCTTAAAGGGTACAGTGAGGAAACTTTAGAGAAGTGCTTGACCGAGGTTTCGGATGGAAAAATTAGCACCAATCAAATCTCTAAAAAACATACAATTCCCAATGGAACTCTCATGAACAAAATACATAATCAAACTGTGTTGACAGAACTCGTAGAAGATGATTTCATGGAAGGCCTAATCACGTGCGCTAAATGGAATTTTCTTTAAACGCGTTAGATTTACGTGTAAGTGCCAAAGCGTATCTTGATCGTATATGTTAGAGTTCACGATTTAAAAATAATCTTCCTGGTTACGATTGTGCAAAATCTTTTCTATCACGTCATATGCAAGTTCTATCGGGACGTCTAAGTGACAACACTAAGAGATCCCATTCTGCAGTTGACGTTGAGATGTTAACAAACTTTTTTGATGAATTTTCTATAACACTTAGAGATATAAAAGTCAGAAGCAATTTTTAAGTAAGACGAAAAATTGTGATATTCTTTTATCCCATTTTACAAAAAAAGTTTTTCAGTTTTGTGGGAAAAATAACATTGACTTAGTTTGTCTCCCACCAAATGAAACCCACTTGTCCCAACTAGATGCAAGTTTTTTTGGCCCAATAAAAAATTGTTGGAAGCAAATATTAAACGAAAGAAAAAAGTGCAATGTAAATATTTCCTCTGTAGAAAAAAGTATTTTTCCTAAAATGTTAAAAAAAACTGTTCGACAGGTTAGCTCCTGTAGGTAAACTGAATGCTCAAAACGGCTTTTCTGCCCGTGCAATTTTTCCATTATGTAACATAAGCTTCTGGATAAAATTCCTCATGCTCAGAAGGAAGTCCCCAATGAGAGTATTGATCAAATTATAGTAGATTATTTAAGGATTAACAAAATCCAAAAAAACGTGATTCAATAGTAGAAAGGAAAAAAGTAATTGTTGTTCCTGGAAAGTCGGCTGCCTTCGAGGATTTGACAAAAAGGGATAATGAAGACAAGTCTTTAATAAGCAAGAATCAAGCAACAAGCAAGATACGAGCAGTAAAAAGGAAGATTGCAACAGACAGTGAAGAAAGTGAAAGTGGGGTTGAGTATTTTCAGAGAATGATCATTATTCTGATTTAAAGAACGGTAGTGTTGAAAAAACAGAAAACGTTGAAGAGTAATTAAAAAGCGGTGATATATAGAAAGACTCATGGGGTATAGTGCAATACAAAACAAAAAAGACCGGCAGACATTTTATTGGTATAATGTTGTCAGTAAAAAATGATGAGATCAATGTTAATTTTTCAAGGTGATTGAAAGGTGTTAGATTTATCTGGTGTAATATAGAAAATAAAGATGTACTTTCAAAAAAACACTAAAATCATATTAAAAACCCAAATGTATCTTATCGTGGAAAACTTTGTTTTAACATTGACTTATCTTTATTTAATTTTATATAAAAAATTAGAGCAAAGAATCGGGTTTACTATATAGTTTTAGGCAATAATCATGTTATACTTTACTGTTTATTTTTCACTTGGTTAACTTTACCCCAGCTACCACAAAAGCGCGTTTTCCAAGATATTTATATATTCGGTTTTATTGTTTTCTAAGAAAGAGGACACTCATTTTTAAAATTTTTTAAGTTCTAGGGCTAAATAGGAACGATACCCGCGTTATCTTGAGGATTACTTATTTTTACTGAAATTGTAAATAGGGTTAATTTTCAGTTAAAGTTGAAAAGTGGTCAACGTCACCCCATTTTACGGTTCTCGAAACATTAAAAAATCGTGGTATTCGTAGTGTAGTTATGTGATAGTTATTATTTAAATAAATTTTTTTGTTTGACGTGCTTAGTAATTGATGTTCAATCGGCTGTTTGGAACAGAATGGACTTTAATGATTTTAGCAATGTGACTCGCTCTTTTCCCAAACATGAAAGTTCTTCTGAACATATTCGTAATGCCTTAGGTTTTGTTAAATTAAAAAAAAAATTAAGTAGCATTCAGGATTCTTTAAAAGAAAATGCCGGGCTGCCTATTAAAAACTTTAACGAAAACGTGCCTTTCAACAGGCGCGTCATGCAACTACTTATTCGTGCGTTTGTTTATTTAGGTAGACAAGAATTAGCATTTTGTGGTCATCGTAAGGACATTTATGCTAATATTTCTAGAAATTTGTAAAAACTATTGAACACTTTTATTTTGATAATCCCAGTAGATATACAATAGCAATAGAAAAAATACACCTTTTTTTGATGAACACGTAAAAATCGAGATTTAACAGTTGTATTTTTTTTTATTTCCACAGATACTGTACCCATTCTGAACGAGCCTGCACCTTGACGAAGTTCTAAAATATTAGGACAGGTAGAATGGCTTGCGCGTTTCAATGAGCTAAGGAGCCAAACCATAGGTTTAACCAAATTAGTGGGATCTATAGTGAGGAACCAGACCAAGACAGGTCCCCGAAAGAGGGCAGCAGCTTTTTCGGTACTTAGAGTGGCAGAGACCATAGGGGTCGGTATGGCATTCTAAGACACACTACTGCGATGTGGAAGGCAACGGAAAACCACCACATTACCTCCCAAGTACACTGCGTACAGAAATTGTTAGTAAACATGATGGCATCCTCTGGGGTAAAAAATTCCGGAGGTAAAATGGTCCCCCATTCGGATCTCCGTGAGGGGACTACTTCGGGGGATGTGATCCGAAAGTATAGAAAAAGATTCATGAAAATTCTGCGAGTCGGAGCGTGGAATGTCAGAAGTATGAAACAAGTAGGTAAGCTAGAGAACATGAAACTCGAAATGGATAGGTTAGCACTAGACATAGTAGGAATCAGCGAAGTCCGCTGGCTGGAGGCGGGGATTTTAGGAGTCGAGCCTTCAGGGTAATTCATACAGGATCAGAGGAAGGAAATTTTGGTGTGGGGATAGTGATGCGAAAAAAGATAGGACGCGTGTAGAAAAGTACTTACAAAAGAACGAAAGAGTACTCATGGATAGATTAAAATATAAACCGGTAAATACAGTAATAGTACAAGTATACATACCCATCTTTAGCTACAGTGTGGAAGAAGTAGAAGCTATCTACAAAGATATCGAAGACATACTAAGATACGTAAAAGGACATGAAAATTTAATAATTACGGGGAATTTTAATACAATGGTAGGTGAGGGTAAGGAATGAGTGATAGTAGGTTTATTTGGTTTAGGCACGAGAAATGATAGGGGAAATAGGCTGGTAGAATTTTGCGACACGAACAACTTAACCGTCACAAATACATTATTTCAACATCATGCTAGAAGACGATACACGTGGAAGATGCCAGGAGATATAGGAAGATATCAAATAGATTACATTATTGTTAGACAACAGTTTAGAAATCAAGTAAAAGACTGTAGAAGCTACCCGGAAGCAGATATAGACACCGACCACAACATCGCAATTATGAAGGCCACACTTAAATATAAAAATCTGAAAAATAGGAACCGAAAAAGGCACTTTGACTTTGAGAAGCTAAAAGATAAAGATATCCACGATAGATTTGAAAAAGTCAAATGAAATGCTGAAAGATATCGGGAAAATTTCTGATACTAAGGAAGTAGAAACAGAATGGAATAACATTAAATCTAGCTTAGACATGGCGGCCAGAGATATGCTGGGGTTTACACAAAAAGAAAATAAGAAACCATGGATAACCAAGGATATCGTAAATTTAATAGAAGAAAGACGTAAATACAAAAATTGATCAGACGAAACGGGAAAACAGAGATACAAAACCATAAAATGGGAAATTATCGCAAATACAGAAAAGCTAAAGAACAATGGATTGATGAAAAGTGCAAAGAGGTACAAACTAAGATGGAAATAGGAAAGACAGAAGAAGCATACAAATTAATTAGAATGTATTTTAGGGATATAAAACCATATAGCAAAAATATAAGGGACACGGGAGGTAACGTCATTATAGAAAATGTAGAGAAAGTAGCTAGATGGCAGGAATATATAGGAAATTTATATTCAGGAAAGAAACTAACAGCATTAGAATAGGAATCAGACATTGAAAATGATGACCTGGGATATCCTATACTTAGAGATGAGTTTGAATTAGCATTAAAGGGTCTGAAAAATGGTAAGACGCCGGGTACAGATAAGGTGCAAGCAGAAACTTTAAAAGCCGCTGGACAAGCAATAACAGAACGTCTCTTCCAAATTGTAAGTCATATGTTTGAAACAGGCGAAATACCCAAAGATTTCAAACGTAACACCATAGTAACTATACCAAAAAAAAGAGGCGCGGATAGATGTGAAAATTTTCGAACAATAAGTTCGACAGCACACGTTTCAAAAATATTAATTAGAATTGTACAAAGACGAATGGGAAAACGAGCTGAAGAAATACTGGGAGAAGATCAATTTAGGTTTAGGTGAAACAGGGGAACACGGGAGGCTATTTTAGCTCTGAGGATGATAATGGAGAAAACAATAGAGAAGGGGGAAAGCGTATATATATATATATATATATATATATATATATATATAGGGTTTGCAGATCTGGAAAAAGCATTCGACAATTAAAATGGAAAAAAATGTTTGAAATACTCAAATAGATTGGAATGAGTTTTAGGGATAGACGGATAGTACATTGCTTATACAAAGAGCAAAGAGCGATAATAGAATTAGAGCAGGAACGTAGACAAGTAACTATTAGGAAAGGGGTGAGACAGGGATGTGCCTTATCCCCATTAATTTTTAACTTGTACATAGAAGAGGCACGGAATGCTCTCAAATGCAGGAAGGCATTTGGAATTAATATGCAGGGACAAAAGATTGATATGCTTAGATTTGCAGGTGATATAGCGGTATTAGCATCTAGCAAGGAAGAGTTAGAAGCTGCTCTTAATGAAATGGAAACAGTTCTAACGGAGAGATATGGTATGAAAATTAACAAAAATAAAACTAAAGTTCTAGTATGCAAAAGGGGGGAAAATAAATCAAAAACAAGAATACAAATAGGTAGCGAGCACTTACAAGAGGTTAAGGATTTCTGATACTTAGGAAGTCAAATAACGCAAGATCGGAAAAGCACAAAACAAATAAAACTAAGATTAGCACAAGGTCGTGCTACATTTAACAAGAAAAGGCAACTACTGTGTTCAAAGGCAACAAACACATTAACAAGGAAAAGATTACACAGCACTGTATGGCTATGAAGCTTGGACAGTAAGGGAAGTAGACAAGAAAAAGGTAGAAGCCTTTGAAATGAGGTGCTACAGACGTATGATGAAGGTATCATGGACAGACAAAGTTAAAACAAAGAGGTACTAAAAATGGTAGGGGAAGAAAGAAATATATGGAAAACAGTAAAAAATAGGAGAGATAGGATGATAGACCACATACTAAGACATGAGGGAATACTGCAGAGATAGGGAAAAAAAGAAGTAGAGGTAGACCTAGGTTAGACTACTGCACACAGATAGTGAAAGATGTAGGCTGTGAGAATTTCAGGGAAATGTGTAGGCTAGCTCAGAATAGAAATCAATGAAGGAACGCTTCCAAGCAGTCGCAAGATGGAAAAACTAATGACAAAAATAATAACTGTACTTAAACATGGTGATTATTATAAACAACTGCAGATATTGGTTTTGAAATACTCTCAACTAATGTTAATTGTGTGGAAGGATTTACTGGAAAACTATTAACACGTCAAATGTTTAAGTATTGCGGGATTCTTGTCAGACACAGGCTTTTCTTAACCCCCTTCACATACCTTATATGTGATTTTCCAATGCTCCACCCGAAGGTTCTACATTGGCCAAGAAGAGAGTTTTTTTTACTTGGAAAATTTGGAATTTGCTGAATCCTTGCTGTTCTAAGCAAGGTAGGTATCTTTGACGTGCGTGACAACACTCACACACGGGACCTCCATTTTACCTCTCATCCGAACGAGGGTGTATTTTTGTGAAAAATGCTCGCCTAACATTTTTCAAGCGGACCGTGTCGGGATTCGAACCCGGGACCTTGAGCGTAGTAGTCACACACATACCAACTACGCCACGGAGCCGCCTCCCCTTCACATACCACTGAATCTCGGTGAAATATGGCATATAATTAGAAAACAATAGAAGGGAATCGAGCTGTATATAGGCTGTTGTGAGAATTACAAGGAACTGCGTGGGCTAGCTCAGAACATAAATAAGCTGAGGTACAAGTCCAACCAGTTTCAAGACGTAAAACCTAATGACGAAAAAATAAGTGCTCTTAAATCTAATGATTATTATATACAACTACAGATGTTGGTTGTGAAATATTTTCAACTAATGATGATTGTGCGAAATGCATAAATTGGAAAAACTATAAATTCGACAAAGGTTCAAGTGCTGGGGAACTTGGCAGCCAAATGATGCTTACCACCATTCACATACCACTGAATATCAGGGAAATAGGGTATATAACTGTAAAACAATAGGGGACCGAACTGCAGCAAACAAGGAAGAACAGCAGCTATATTCAAAGACAACGAACATAGATACAAGAAGAAAACTGTTCAGAGCATAGTGTGGAGCACAGCACAGTACGTCTATGAAATAGGGACAGTAGGATAAGCAGACAGAAGATAGAAGCCTTCTGGAATGTTGTGCTTCAGATGTATGAGGATGGTAGCATGGACAGACAAAGTTAATAACACATAGGTTGTAGAAATAGTAGAGGAATAAAGATATCTGTAGAAAACGAAAAAATAGGAGAAATACGACAGGATACGTTTTAAGGCATTTCTGGAGAATAGAACGGGGTATATTACAAGCAGAGATAGGAAAAAAGAGGTAGACGTAGACCAAGGTCAGACTTTCGCACACAGATAGTGATAGATGCGGACTGTGTAGGTTGGTTCAGACTAGAAAACAATGAGTGTACGCGTCCAACCAGTTCTAGGACTGAAGACCTAATGATGATGATGAAATATTGTACAAAAATCTCAATGTTGCATTATAATTAGGTACGTTATTCCTGGAGGAAAATTGGTGGAACCATTTATGGGATTTTTCGATGACAGCAGAAGTAGATACGCTGACATATTATTTAAAGTTGCATCAGGCTATCTAGAAAGATTTAACTGTAAATCAAAACATATTTGCTAATGCTTTGATACAGTAAGCGCGATGTTTGGGCAATTAAAAATTAAAGTAGTAGCACCACAGGTAATTTTGTCCACTGTTTAGTGCACCGCTTAAATTTAGTACTACAACATATTTGTAACAGTATTTCAGTATCTTATTTTTTGCAGCTCTTAACGATTTACCTTCTCTTTTCATTATTTTGCCAAACGAACGTATGTGATTGATATATTAGTTGGAAGTCAAGTACCTGCTTCTGTTATAACACGATCGACATCACATTCTAAAATTCTTAGGGTAATTAATAACGAATGAGATTTCTAAAACTAATGTTCACCGAAATTATAAACAATTCGACCTCTGATCAAATTCTATTAGATCGACGATCGAGTGATTGTTTTCTAAACAAATTTAATGACTGAATTTGCATTTTTTTGTAGTTGGTTTCAACGTTCTTTATAGCCTGACTGATGTACTATTTGGTGTACTGCAGAAAAAGTCATTAGACGTTTGTTTTACATATCGAATATCAATGCACAAATGTTAGTGAATAAGAAAAGAAATGAGGAAATTTTCAAAAGCATTTTCGGTTTATCCGTTTCAAAAACTGCACATACGATACAATATTACTGAACTGCAGAAAAAAACATCTCACTCCAAATGAAATTTTTGAAAAATATATAGTTTTGTATTAGAAAATCGTGGATAATGTTTCTCTTCAAATTAGCTCTCGTTTCTAAGACATGGAAGAACTTAATTTTTTAATCGTAAGGGACATTTCACAGTTTGATTGTCATACAAAAATTTTCCCACAGAAGCTGTTACTAATTTAAAGATGGTCTATCAAACTTAATGACACCAGCTCTTAAAAAATGAACTACAACTAATTATGCAGATGAACAACATAGAAATATGTACCCCAAAATTTAGTAGAATTTTTGACAGAGAACAGAACGCACCTTTAATAATAAAGTGACACAACTCAAAAACTAGAGGTTTTGCGTTTAAATGAAAAAATTGTGTCTTGTGGTGCCATCTATCAAGTTACGCCGACCCCAAGAACAACTTGCTTATTTTCAATGCCAGCATCTGTTTTGTGTCTCTTTAGTTTAAAGAAAAGTTTTATGGCGCCATTAAAATTAAACCGCTCCTATTCAGTAATAGGTCAACAGTGAGAGAAGAAGTGGTAGTGTGTGTTGTACTATGCCTAAAAGAGTCAGTTTATTGTAAAAAGTTAACGGTGAATACGGTTTCTTATTTTACTACAATAATAGCATATTCAGGTTTAAGTCTTTTTTCTATTAAAACTTGAGCAGATTTATGTGTAATATTTCGAGTAGGATCAGGTTATTAGTAATTTTTATTGCAAGCTCTTTGTTCCAACTTTGAAAGTGTCAGTATTTTAGAAAACTTATACGATAAAAGTGCATAATTTCTGTTTTAACGTAGCTTAGGTTAATGCTTTTTAGCATTATAATCATTTAAAAATTAATGAAAACCGTTTTAAGTAAGTCAGATCTTTCATTCTTATATTAATAGTTTCGCTTTTAGTGATAAAAATTAGCGAACGAGCAAGAAAAATTTTAAGTTTGATTCAGCTTAATTTATTAGAAAATCCATTAGAGTTAAATGATAAGGTATAACCACCATTTTTACTAATAACATAATAATACTTACATTATTTTGTATTTTAGGCAAAAAATGCCATTGCCAGTAATTTTTTGACAAAGTGTGAAAATGTAAATGTTACCGCAGGACGTTTCAATATTAAATCTATAGAACAAGATATAAGTAATACGCAAAAAAATAAGGTAGTTATGGTTGCAATATAAATATTTTAATGGTACTAACTAAAACCTACATGTAGGATTGGGCAAATAGCATACAACCTGATAATATTTTTGTCAATCAACAATCTGATCATATTGATTCCAACGTAACGAATGGAAATAGTATACCAGTATCTGACAGTTATGCCAGGCAAGGACCTAGTAATGAGGTTAATTCAACTTCAAATTATTTCCATTTACTTAAATAATTTTCTCTAGGTAGTACCTCAAACTGGGACACTAGTGGTACAGATAAACAAAGAGAATCCAACAAAAATTTGTATAACTCGAAAAAATATATATAACTATCAAATTTCTCCCATAAATTCAAATGAAAGTGATGCAGATACAAGCGATGGAGATCCCAACTATGAGACAGATGATGATAATCAACCACGTATAGAAAAATTGTTTAAAACAAATTATAAGGATTCTTTTTCAGTCATACCATCTAGTAATTCTTGTTCTACTAGTTCTAGTTCAACATGTGCAAGTTCAAGCACCAGTTCAACTGAGGATGCAGAGAAAAACATTAAGAAGGGTCGAAAACGTCGAAAAAATATAACCAAGTGGAAACAAAATAAAGCAAAAGCCATAAGAAATTCAGGACAAGCTTATGAATCAATGTCTAAAACAAAAAGAAATATCCCCGCTCGTGAAATTAAAGCAACTTGCTTAGAAAACATGTAGACTGACGTGTGGCGAAAAAGTTAATCATGAGCAAAGGCTCTCTGTATTTAAATCATTCTGGGCTTTGGGTGATATCAACAAACAACGTTCGTTTGTACATTCTTGCATTAAAAATGTTGAACCACGATATAAATATTCTAATGCCTCTAGGCCACGAAATTCTAATCAAGCCTTTAATTTTCTAATAAGTAACAGCTCGGTACGTGTTTACATGACATTTTTAAAGAATACTCTGGATATAAGTGACCGCATGATCCGAACCACAAGGTCGAAAATTGATGAAATGGGATTTGTGCAAGACGATTCGCGAGGTCGGCATGATAACCATAATCACATCAACGAAGATCTTATCAATGATATTAAAAATCATATTAACTCCATTCCGAGAATCGAATCTCATTATGTACGGGCAAATACAGCCAGGGAATTTATAAAAGGAAGAAAAACAATTGCCGATTTGTTCAAAGATTTCCAATTATTACAACAAACTAACAATAAAAAATGCAGGAAAATATAGTACTTACTACAAAATCTTTACCACGGATTTTAATTTGGGATTCTTTCAACCGAAGAAAGATCAATGTGATCTATGTATGGTTTATAAAAACACTAAAAATGACGACGTCAACTTAGAGATTAGGGAGACATACAACACACATATTGCAGAAAAAGAATTATGCAGAGCTGAAAAACGTGCTGTGTACAAACATCACAAACAATAAAATAGTTGTTGTTTATGATCTACAAGCGGTACTTCCGTGTCCAAAAGGAGATACCTCAGCATTTTATTATAAATCTAAATTAAACAGCTATAATTTGACATGGGCCGAGTTAAGCAAAATAGACTTAGATAAAAAACGGCATGGGTATGACAACGTTCACTGTTTTTATTGGAGCGAAGCTGATGGAAGGCATGGTGCAAATGAAATTAGTTCTTGTATTTTAAAGCATTGTGAGCTTATTAATCCAAATGAAACCGATAAAGGTATAGATATTATATTTTTTTCCGATAATTGCTGTGGGCAAAACAAAAACAAATATATTGCTATTGCATATTTATATGCAGTTACTCATTTCAACATCAAAATGATAACCCATAAGTTTCTGATTAAGGGACATACACAGAATGAAGGTGATAACGCGCACAGTTTGATAGAGAAAGAAGTGAAAAAAATTTAAAATCCGGTCCCATATATTCTCCACACCAATACGTAACCATAATCAAGAATGCTAAGAAAACAAAACCAGCATTTAAAGTTCATGAATTGAGTTTTGATTCGTTTTTCAATCTTAAGAAGCTTAAAGAAGACTGGGGCTATAATTTTAATAAAGATATAAAGGGTAATACCGTATCATGAAATGAAATCAAAGCAGTGAAATTTACTAAGGATGCCCCATTAAGTTTTTTTACAAAACATCTTATACACAAGAAGATTATATGGAAGTAAATATACGAGTAGTGTATAACCAGGCTATCCACCACCTCATTTCCTCCAGCTTTCCTCATTTCCTCACACATCTGGACCAAATTTACATGTAAATTCCCATAAGGAGGATCTGAGGAGAGGAATTTTCTCCTTGCTCCCTCCTTGCTCTCCTTCTTGCTCGGACACCACCACATCAACCATTTTGATTACGTCACACCCGCCTTCTTTCCACCCGCGAGATAAATCTTTCTCCACATTTCCACCCACGAGATAAATCTATATTGTTTGGTATCAATTAATATTAGATTTTTCTCAGTTACCTGAATTTCTAGGAATTTTTTAGATAGCATTATCCCCCTGGAGCTACCCCAATTTTAAGATTTTTTTACCGCTAACATTCTGAACCAAATAGTTTTCTTCGACTAGCTATTTCCACCCACGAGATAAATGTACCTTGTTTGGTATCAATTAATATTAGAATTTCTCAGCTACCTGAATTTCTAGGAAATTTTCAGATAGCATCATGCCTCAGGGAAATACCCTCATTTAAAGATTTTTTGCTGGTAGCGATTTTTGCCCGTCCGCATAAATTTTTTAGCCCCGCGATACGTGAAATTAGTCTAGAATTTTACGCACAATCCGAATCTGTAAACAGATTTGAAATAGGACCACCCCTTACCGTTTTACACACATACCTTCTAGCTAGCATACCGCCACCGCACCACTACTCGCTTTTAATGTCATACCATACTTTCTATCTTGTTTAGCTCATCTTTCGAGATAAATATATCTTGTTTGGTATCAGTTAATATTAGATTTTTCTCAGCTACCCGAATCTCTAGGAATTTTTTAGATTGCATCCTCCCCCAGGTAGCTACCCTCATTTTAAGATTTTTATCAGCAGCGATTTCTAACCGTCCTTATAAATTGTTTAGCCATGCGATACATCAAATTAGATTAGAATTTTACGCAGAATCCGAATCTGTAAATAGATTTAAAATCGAACCATCCCTTACTGTTTTACACATACCCTCTAAATTATAACTTTCCTGTAGCTCATACCTAACAGAAAATCTAAAAACCATTCTTAAAACTTTTTATTACAGACAATTTTTACTAATACAGTTTAAATTTTGTAAACCACATTTCTAAATACATATTTACAATTTTTATTCTTAATCTAGAACTCCTCAGATCGGCTTATACTTATTAATATTTATTTCTAAATAGAGCACCTTTTCCAATGACCAACCGGACCCACGTGTTTCAAATTCCTCTGATTTTGTTCTCATGGTTTCGCTTAAGACCACGTACATATTTTCCAGATTACGAGAAGACGTTATAACCATATTTTTTGTGTTAAAGGATTTCACATCGGTAGTCTCTTCTCCCATTTTTGTGTAGACGCTGTAGAGTTCGCAATTAACTTTTGTTGCTGTATGTTGTGTTCTTTTTTTTATTAAGTAATTGAATAAACCGCTCTTTTTGCTTCCAAGGAAACTCGGACACTCCACCGTCGACACTGGCGTTCTTTATGCGATAGCTAGCTATATGGTTGTTAAACGCTGTGCTTACCATTTCTACACCATCGTCGCTAGTAGCGGTAACTGCTGCATTTTATGTCTGTTGCTCCTCAAGTGTGCGGCATACGTAGTCTTTTCCATTTTGAAATTGCATACTTTACACATAATTCGTGGTTGTTTCGTACAAGACCCTTTAACAGCTGGCGAAGTTGAACGATTACGGCTTAATGACATACCGTTCTGTTTTTCCTTGTGTCGCAGTAAGTTGTTCATTCTCGTAAAAGCGATACCGCAAGACACACAGTTTAAGTACTTTGCTGCTGACGGATGTATAAGCTTAACCGTGGACGATGTTACACCACAGCATTTGTACTGGTGCCGTTTGAAAGCATTTTTCCAGGTATAGGAAGCACCTCAAGAGTTGCAATTAAAAATATTTTCGGAGGGCATTTTAGTACAAAACAAAATCAGCACTATAGGACTTTGGTGAAACTTGTTAGCGAACTAACTTATAACTAAAGAGTTTACTCTTGCGTACCTGCTTTATGTACCCTATAGAATGCAAACCGAAGGTTTCCGAAGACAGCCGAACGAAGTTAAGGATTCGGCGGGGAACTAAATGACGTCATCTTTTGCCAATCCTTGCTGCTCGTCCATGACTTTTTCAAGCAACTACAAGAATAGCAGTAGCGCAGAGAAGGGGTATGCATGTATTATACAGCGCACTGTTACTATAAAATATGTTAGTTTACCGCTAGCTCGAACGTGTAATTGATCACGATTTATAGATCCCTCGGAGGTTTAAAATTCTGAGACCATTGTCGTTTGAAAAATGTTTGGAAATTATCAGAACGGGAGCGGGTCGAAGTATAAGTTAGATGGATGATTGACCGAGTTTTTCTACCTTTTACGAGGGAATCGGAAGTTAACAGACATCGAGCATCTAATTCTCTATTTGGGTGGTATCGAGTACTTGCCGGTTCTAGAAATAATTACATGCTACCGACCGCTATGCGGAAGATTTGGTTCTAGAAAATGAGCAACCTACGAAAGTACGGAATACTTGGTATTAATGCTAATTGGTTTAGTGACCGCGCTTGTGCTCTCTTCGAGTGTCTTCGGCAATCTTCGATTGTTTCCAAAATGTATATAAACCATGGCGTTATCCATGAAAGCTGGTCGAAGAAAAATATCATCCAAAAATATTTTTAATTGCAACTTTTGTGGTGCTTCTTATAGCTGGTAAAATGCTCTGAAACGGCATCAAACAAATGTCGTGGTGTAACATCGTCCACGGTTAAGCTTATACATCCGTCAACAGCAAAGTACTTAAACTGTGGGTCTTGCGGTATCGCTTTTACGAGGATGGACAACTTACTACGGCACAAGGAAAACAGCACGGTATGTCATTAAGCCGTAAACGTTCAGCTCCGCCAGCTGTTAAATGGTCTTTTACGAAACAACCACAAATTCTATGTAAAGTATTCAATTTCGTTATTTAAAACAAATTAAATTTTAATCTATAATTAGTCGCGCTCGTAAAATGAGAAACTAATGGTTAATTTTAATGCCGCTAAGCATATACTTTCGATTGGTGATTCATTTAGAAAATATTTAACCCTGCCATTTCCGAAAATATGACGTAGAAGTTATTTAAAATTAAATTGCTTTATTAGAAAGTATCCTGTAGACAACAAGTTTGGTATTCCTTTAGTAAAGGTTTAAAGTGTTTTATTAAGTTTTTGCTTATAGTGGCATTGCATCTTCTACCGCAGGACTTGCAGTCAATTTGTGCGCGTGAGCTACCACCCTTTTCGATTTTTAATATGCACGCGATGCGATTGCTGATCCGTATAACATGAAAGACGTTTCCGGTGTTTCTACTAACTGCAGTCGCAGCATGATCGATGCGAACCGGGTGCATGCATTGGTGCTAGATGTACTGGACGAGCAGCAAGGATTGGCAAAAGATGATGTCATTTAGTTCCCGCTGAATCCTTAACTTCGTTCCGCTGTCTTCGGAAACTTTCGGTTTGCCTTCTATAGGGTACATAAAGCATGTACGCAAGAGTAAACTTTTTAGTTATAAGTTAGTTCGCTTACAAGTTTCACCAAAGTCCTATAGTGCTGATTTTGTTTTGTACTAAAATGCCCTCCGAAAATATTTTTAATTACAACTCTTGCGGTGCTTCCTATACCTGGAAAAATTCTCACAAACGACACCAGAACAAATGTTGTGGTGTAATATCGTCCACGGTTAAGCTTATACATTCGTCAGCAGCAAAATACTTAAACTGTGTGTCTTGCGATATCGATTTTACGAGAATGGACAACTTACTGCGACACAGGGAAAAACAGCACGCTATGTCATTAAGCCGTAAACGTTCAGCTCCGCCAGCTGTTAAAGGATCTTGTACGAAACAACCACGAATTATGTGTAAAGTATGCGATTTCGAAATGGAAAAGACTACGTATGCCGCACACTTGAGGAGCAACAGACATAAAATGCAGCAGTTACAGCTACTAGCGACGATGGTGTAGAAATGGTTAGCACAGCGTTTAACAACCATATAGCTAGCTATCGCATAAAGAACGCTAGTGTCGACGATTGAGTGTCAGAGTTTCTGTGGAAGCAGAAAGAGCGGTTTATTCGATTACTTAATGAAAAAAGAACACAACATAAAGCAATAAAAGTTAATTGCGAACTCTACAGCGTCTACACAAAAATGGGAGAAGAGACTACCGATGTGAAATCCTTTAACACAAAAAATATGGTTATAACGTCTTCTAGTAATCTGAAAATATGTACGAGGTCTTAAGCGAAACCATGAGAACAAAATCAGAGGAATTTGAAACACGTGGGTCCGGTTGGTCTTTGGTAAAGGTGCTCTATTTAGAAATAAATATTAATAAGTATAAGCCGATGTGAGGAGTTCTAGATTAAGAATAAAAATTGTGAATATGTATTTAGAAATGTGGTTTACAAAATTTAAACTGTATTAGTAAAAATTGTCTGTAATAAAAAGTTTTAAGAATGGTTCTTAGATTTTCTTTTAGGTATGAGCTGTAGGAAAGTTATAATTTAGAGGGTATGTGTGTAAAACGGTAAGGGGGGTTCGATTTTAAATCTATTTACAGATCGGATTCTGCATAAAATTCTAGACTAATTTGATGTATCGCATGGCTAAACAATTTATAAGGACGGTTAGAAATCGCTGCTGATAAAAATCTTAAAATGAGGGTAGCTCCCTGGGGGATGATGCAATCTAAAAAATTCATAGAGATTCAGGTAACTGATAAAATTCTAATATTAATTGATACCAAACAAGGTACATTTATCTCGTTGGTGGAAATGGCTAGTCGAAGAAAACTATTTGGTTCAGAATGTTAGCGGTAAAAAAATCTTAAAATTGGGGTAGCTCCTTGGGGGATGATGCTATCTAAAAATTTTTTAGAAATTCAGGTAGCTGAGAAAAATCTAATATTAATTGATGCTAAACAATATAGATTTATCTTGTGGGTGGAAATGTGGAGAAAGATTTATCTCGCGGGTGGAAAGAAGGCGGGTGTGACGTAATCAAAATGGTTGATGTGGGGGTGTCCGTGCAAGGAGGGAGCAAGGAAAAAACTCCTTTCCTCAGATCCTCTTTATGGGAATTTACATGTAAATTTGGTCCAGATGTGTGAGGAATTTAGGGAAGCTGGAGGAAATGAGGTGGTGGATAGTTTGGTTATACACTACTTATACGAAATAATTGAAAAAAAAATGTCAACCATAGAAGAAATTAGCTTGTATCCAGCATACAGTTGCAAACTTGAATTGAGTGCCAAAAAGAACATGATTTAAAAGAGCTAATTAATAAGAACCTTATTCCTCAATTTTATGCGGATTTTTACTCAAATATTCCCTAAAAAACTCTGGTACATGAATGTATAAGTTTAGCTATATATAGGTAATTTTTAAACTGTAACATAATAAATGTAATCCGAATTATCAGAAAAATACATTTTTTTTTCATAAAGTGTTACTGTTAAAAAATACAATTTTATTATGTACGTTTTTCATATGAAACAAAATAGATGTAGAAAATAAAGTTTTATTAAGGGGCAGTTCTAGCTCGAATTTATATCAAATTACTCACTATTTTTGGCATTAAAGTGGCTGTCTTTAGAGAAAAAAGGTAGTGTTTGACCATCTCAATACTAATAAACCGGCATATTCTTAAATAGTACTTTCGAATTTTTAAAAATTACAAAATTTTTAGAAATATAATGACCTAACTCGAAATGACTTTTTTCTTGGCTTTAAATAAACAATTTCAATGTTTTGTTATATAAAATGAACATACAAGGGTAATAACTGATAACCTAAACTACAGTTCGATTAAAAAAAATTACCATTAATGCGATAGTTTACTAATACAGGGCCAAAAGACAAATATAACCACTCATTGCAAATCAGTTTTTTTACATTCCCCAACATTTCTGTTTTTGGAGTTGTGTCACTTTATTATTAAAGGTGCGAGAAGCAATTTTTAAAGAAAAGGTGCTTACAAATTATTCTGCTTGACAATGACGATTGCATCAACTAGCGTTTCAGTGAGAAACGTTTTTTTGTTTAAAAAGAATTAAAACCTACTACGGTACAGTGAGAAAAGATCGACTATCACGTTTGTTAATGTTTTCGATTGAAAAATAACATTATGAATTATAAATGCATTGCCTTTTTGCGATATCATAGACAAGCTTAATGAACGATAGAATCATTGATCTTATTTTTCTGAGGAGAAAAATAAATCGCTAAGTTGTATATTTTGCTTAATGATTATTTGTGTTTTTGCAATTTAGTGTATGATTCTGCTCGATATCTATTTATATGGGATGAAAAATGGTTTATTCAATGTAAAAACGGGCTTTTGCCTAAATCTGTTTCACTTGTTTCCGAGGGCACGAACCTCCACTGCGCCGAACATAATCCCCGAGGAGAACAGAGTGATTAAAAGAAAATAAAATAATGCTAGCGTTACAACTCCTTCTCGATACTTTGTAACGAATTGGTTTATTCTATTCTACTGCAATATAATATAGATAGATGGGCGCAGATCGCGGATGCGTCGGTGGCCCCTGTAGTATTACCTGTTGGTAAAGCGAAACCCCACTCCGTGTTTATGGCTCAGTCCCGTGTGAACTGCGTTCGAGTGAAGTGTGCTTCTGCTGTAATGTTGTACTTGTCTTCCGTGGCTAGATGCTTGGTTACGCGAGCACTCCGTGAAAAACCGTCTTGAATATAAAGTCTATTTATTCAATGCATTTTATATTACCAAACAAAAATATTATTCTTTTAGACATTTTTATTGCCGGTGTATTTATAGTAAATAACAAAACAGTATTTTATACATATAAATCCACTTCAATATGTACCGTGTTTATAGACGTAAACGAATTATATTTGTAGAAAATTAAAAACACTTACTGTTCAGACGCTACTGAAATATTTAAGAGTACGCTGGTCTAAATCAGTTAATTAGTAGCGCGCATAGTGTAGACAATGAATTCCCATATTAATTATTCGGATTAGTTAATAGATTTGTTATAAACTGCGTTTGACTTATTCGAAATTGATAGTTTTATTAGTGTTTACAAGAAATCAGATTTCCGTATAATAATATTATTGTATTGTGGTATAAATTAGCGTTACGATTGCTATCGTAGTGGATATGTACGCGTACGCCGGGGGTGGTCCGCCCCATTATGCGGCGCCCCCAGCTTATTTACAACCACCGCCGCCACCTCCACCACATCACCATCAGGTTACACCGATCCCAATGCAACAGGATACTCCGACGGCCGTGGCGCACTATTCTAAGCGTCGAAGGTAAATTTATTTTATCAAAAACCTTTTATTGATGGTAAATGTTTTATTTTTATTTTGAGTTATTAAGTTTTTTATGTGCGTTGTTTACTACCTTATTAAAAAAAAAGCTTTATACCAGTAAGCACTTAAATCTGAATTACACGGAAAAATTTGCTTTAAAATCGTTAAACTGAGCGGAAAATATGCCATTGATTTTACGGTTTCAAACATGATTATTAAACTTCATAACTTCTTCGGACCAGTAATATTAAATCCGAGTGTAATACAATTGATATATGAGCTTTAAAACTAGTACGATGCATGTGAACTAAAGATTTTCATGCTGAAAAAGTATGGTTAATGGAATTTTAAACCATATTTTTGGCTGTTTCTAAATGTCATGCGACAAATAAAACAATCAAGTTTATTCTCACATATGGATAAAAATAGGCTATGTACACGTTAAAATATTTTATTGCGCGTGGTTCATTTATAACTTAATCCCTTGTTGCACTTTTTTGTTTTCAGTAAAAAATATGTATTGTATACTTTAATATAATGGACTCCGCGAATATGTAAAATAATATTTTACAAGAAAATATTATTTTGAAGATTGTTTCTGGCCCAGACAAAAAGCTATAATCCACATTGGGGTTAATTTATCGTTCATCAACTGTGGCACAAAAAATTCATTTTGTAACTTTCTGTTTGATTTATCGCTCATTTTAATATTCGACAAAAAAAAGCCAAAAAAATAGGAATGGACCCAAAACAAATATCGATCAGGACTTTTATTTAGTACTGGCATTGTTTAAACCCTTGTTTTAGTATAGCTTTATAAGCGTTACATTTTTTTTATAAAGTAATAAAATACTGTACTCGCGGAGCTTTTATTCAATACTGTAAATATTTTATATACAGGGTGTAATTTTTAAACCAACTAACGCGTGTAATTTAAAATTTTCCTGAAATTTAATAATAATCCATTCGCAAAACTGGATTCTCTTTAAAGAATTATTTTCACGAAGCTCTTGTACTAATCTGTATTTATATCGATTCATTGTACACTTGTTCAAAATTTTCTACTCAGTGTTATTACTGATTCCGCAATTAGATGCAACTTGTGTAGAAATGTATTAGGATCAACAGCAAAAAAAGCCATTACTGTTATTTCGAGATTTTCGTCAACTGTACTGTCGCGCTATTTCCTACTAATTTCAAATGATCCAATACTCTTCATATTATGAAAAATAGTGCGAAGATTTTGGCGAGATGGTATGGTCTTTAACGGATATCTTATTGAAAATTGACGAATCGTTTTACTTCAATTTTGACCGCATTCGCCATGAATAACTGTTAGTTTAAAACAGTCACAATTATTCAACTGTTGAAGAGCCATTTCAATTAATGCCTGTGTTGCTACAGGATCACCTCTACGCATGCATACACATCGAGGGGAATACCGCTGACCCAAATGTTGTACACTACTTCCCAAAAAGTATATACATCCTGTACCTCCTAGGAAGTACTTCCTTGATACTTCCCGTACTTCCTTGATACTTCTCATATTTCCTTGATACTTCCCATACTTCCTTGATACTTCCCGTACTTCCTATGTACTTCCCGTACTTCCTCTACACTTCCCATACTTCCTTGATACTTCCCGTACTTCCCGATACTTCCTATACTTCCTTATTACTTTCTATACTTCCCGTACTTCCTGCATATTTTGCTGATGTAGGATCCCAAAATCAAATATGATAGTTCTTTATGTATTAAACAAATAAACCTATAACGTAAAGCTCTTCAAAAGTAAAATAGGTTTTACCTCGGCGATTATATATTAGTTTAAAATGATGTTATTGTTGCCAAGATTTCATTAGAAACAATCTTAAGTTATGTAACTCTAACTCAAATTTTGCAAACCTATAACGTATATGTGTCATAGATAAGTAAATTTATCAGGTCTGCAAGGCTTTTCAAAGTTAGGTTACTTTTGACAAAATTTAATCGATTATTAAGTTTTTAATCTAGTCCATTGATTACAAAAAACTTAATAAAATACTATTATAGTTACAATTTTTTAAATATTTATATTTACTACATCTGGGACGTTCCTTAGTTAATGTCCAAAAAGATCACAATTGATTTTAACTACAATCTCTTTGGAAGGCGGATAACAAATTTATTACATAAATCACAAAATATAAATTGATTACAGAGAAGTAAAATTATTGTATCTACAGATTATCTATGATAAGTTTGACACAATATTATGTCTGCTCTGTTGACCCAAAAACGGTATACTTAGTTTATAATAGTAATTTAAAAAAGATATGGAAATCCATTTTACACTACTTACGTTGTATATATGACGCTGCCCATGAGGACACCCAAATAACTTTTTTATTTTTAAAGTAATCGATGCAAAATTTTTATTAGTTGTGTAGACCACGACAGGGCATCTTTACGAGTGAATTTGGTTTTCTAAAGTCAAAATCTGGCCAACTATGATTAAAATGAAAGGTAGCGATTAAGTTAGAACAAAAAAGTATTAAGAAAAGTTGTTACAAATCACTTCAACATCCCAAAAAACAAAATTTTTCGACAACTTTTTATTTTCAATTTTCAAAATTTTTATGTAGTTAAGAGATATTCATTTGTTAAAATTTCAGCTACTCCACACAAACAAATAAACTATGATTCTACACATAGCACTGTCAAGTTGATTCCATTCGTCTATATAGTTATGTTATATAAAATCTTGATGATTGTCACTTGCATTGTATTTTATTAAGTTCAATTCAGCCATATTTAATTTAATTTAAACCTATTTATTCAGTTGATAGGGTTAAGTGGAAGAGCAGAACGAGCTCAATTGCTTGCAACTTCATTTCAACTCTGAACTTCACCCATTTTTACCACAATCATATTTTGTATTTTATGTTTACATATTATTATCATTGTGGTTTAAATAAAGACAATAATAATAATAATAATAATAATGAGAGTGCCATGAAACAAGAAAACAATTTCCAAATTTTATTCCGCATTAATAAACAACAAAATAACAACAATTTAACGAACAATATTTTAAATAGAATTTTTTTCAACCAAATTCCTTGAAGATGAATAATTTTTTTCAATTAAAACAAAGTGAAAATTTTTCAGCGAAATTTGACATTTTGGGTTTTTGAGTGATTAACAACAACTTTTCTTAAGTAATACTTTTTTGGTCTCTCTTAATCGTTACTATGACTTTACTTGAAACGCTACTTTTTATTTTAATCATAATTGGCCAGATTTTGACTTTATAAAAATCCCATTCACTCATGAAGATGCCTTATCTTGGTCTACACAACTGATAAAAAATTTGTATCGATTGTTTTCAAAATAATAAAATTATTTGGGTGTCCTTATGAAAAGTGAAACGCATTGTATACAGGGTTATTCAATTTGGAAGCTCATCATTGGAATCTTAGAACCGAAAAAGGATAGAGTGTTGGTTAAATTGGGGCAAAGTTGAAGATTTAGATGCTTGTCAATATTCACAAATGAAATTTATCGTAACCGTTTTTGTTTTGTAGTTATGGTAAAAAATTTGAAAAAAACATTTTTCGTTTTTTGTCCAAAAATTTTTGATATATATGTAAACTTCTCTGGAGCAGTCTTTTATGCTAAAAACGATGGTAAAGTTTTAATCATCGTAATCCGTTTCGATTCTTCATAACCATCATTAGCTTCATTTTTTCTCATGGACGTCATATTAGATTGTTTTACATTTATATAGATTGTTTTTTGGCGATTTCAACTTTCAACTCGGTACCACACGCTATACTATTATTTGTGAAAACATATATTATTGATAAAAAACGGAATATGGTTTGAAAACAATTGAAACAAGGTTGTATTTTAACATTTATATTCAATTTTAGGCTAATAAGATTAAAATTAGAACATATCTGATATTAATAAACAAAACCACGAAAAGTAAAAACGTAAAAGCTCAACGATTTGTTACGTTCATTTTCGGCAATAATTGGTTATTTTATTTACAATAATTTTCAACTCAAATCCTTTGCTAATTAATTATCCGTTTATCTAAATTCCATATCTATGGTTAAATAAAATCGGCGATTCATAATTAAAAGAAATACGTTGGCTAACAATTTTCAACTAAAATCCACTTTACTTCTAAAACGAAACTTTATTCAATAAATTAAATATCCTGTATATTTTACTTGGTAAATACTTCCGCTAATTAATAATAAATTCTACTTCCCAGAGTTCTTTAACATATAGTTTATACTATACTCAGTTAGTCGATAACGTGATCCAAATATCCGATAATTGCTTCTTATGTGTTTTCCGTCGGAAGAATTCGTCGAATTATAGCTGCGTATGATCCCAATATAAACTGTGTTTTTCCAGATTAATTCTGAATAGAAATATTACTTTGAATTCTGGTCACTGGCTGAACGAAATTGATTTTATTTGCTTTCCAATCTACACAACGGAGCACGTGTAGGAATGTTTGGTCGTTTCCGTTTTTTGTTATGAAAATTTCGCGTACGCAATACGGCGTGCTTCTTCCGGTGGCCCTAAAGCCACGATCAATGGTCGGTCGTACCTTGCTGTAATGGGAGGCCAGGTACGTTCTTTCTGGGGGTAGGCCCACCTACTCGTTGCCGTGGACCAGCTAGTGACTCAACCCCGACGTCAGCAACTTCGAGGGTGAGTGTTTTCTTTCTTCATCATTTACGATTGCGACCATATCAGTTGGAATTTTCGGTTTAAGCTCATGCATTCCTAAATTTACTCCGTTTAGACGACAATTAGTGAGTTAGTTTGAGATTTATTGACACTATATGAATACATTACTATTTGCTTTAAATAACTAAGAGTGTACAACTTATTAAAGTGAAAATGATTTGAAGGCTTGCTGGCACGTTTGAAAATGTTGTTGCTATTAGATGTATGTGCTTAGTTTTAGATTTACCATGCTGATTTAGAGCTGTTGGTTTTAGAGGGGTAATTTCGCTTAATTTCTTTTTTTGTTGAAACTCAATCTAGGGAGTAACCTAAAACTGGCAGCTCACCATTAAAAAAAATGATTTGTTCTTTTGGTTGATATTTTTTTTTTAGATTTAGTGTGTAATTATTTATTGCGTGTACAAATTGTGTTTAATTATAGGTTTGTTTTGTTGATATGTTGTGGTTTGGGTATGAATGAGTGTGTGTAATTTTTCTTTATTTATTTCAGGCCTTCCTTAATTTTTGTTGTAGGTATAATACCCCGCCCACTCGCCGATTGAGCCCGGTCCATTTCTTTTTTGGGTTTTTTTTTCTAGGCTACGTCAATGCACGTAGCAAATACCAAAAGCAAAACTGCAACAAAATATTTACAATAAATTAAATACTCGAATTAAAAGCCATTCTTTTTGCATGTAAACAAAGGTTGGCTCTGAATTCAACTCTGTTTACTGCTCTTTGTATATCTTGTTTGCAAGAGTAAAAGATAATAATTCATCTTGTCCAACAGCGACCTGCTGTGAAGTGTTTTAGTGCGTTGTATGAGTGCTTGTACCTAATGAATCGAAGACACACTACATTTGGTTTTCCAATGCTCCACCCGAAGGTACTACATTGGCCAGGAAGCGAGTTTTTTTTACCTGGAAAATTTGGAATTTTGCCGAACCCTTGCTGTTCCAAGCAAGGTAGGGATCTTTAACGTGCGTGACAACACTCACACACGGGACCTCCATTTTACCTCTTATCCGAACGAGGGTGTATTTTTGTGAAAAATGCTTGCCTAACATTTTTCAAGCGGACCGTGTCGGGATTTGAACCCGGGACCTAAGGGCGTAGTAGTCACACACATACCACTACGCCACGGAGCCTCCCAATCGAAGACACAACGCAGTACTATCAAAAACTAATATTAGATATCTAAAACTTACGATTGTTAATACATTTGCATCGATCCGCAGACGAGATATACAGAGAGCAATAAACAGAGTTAGATTAGAGCCAACTTTTGTTTACAAAAGAATGGCTTTTAATTCATGTATTTAATTTACTGTAAATATTTTGTTGCAGTTTTGATTTTGGTATTTGTAACGTTCATTTTTATTAAGTTTAACATTTTACGCTTTTCTCAATTAGTAAATACCTTTCTGCAATTACTATTTCTATATTTTATATTTGTTTGTATAAAGTAAATACTTCCGCCTAGTTTTCAGAATTGTCTGCAATTTAACTCGTGTGTATTACTTTAAAAGTAGATAATTTGAAGATTGATTTTCATTAATAAAAATTGGATTATAAATAAATTACTTTCTAACTTATCGGAAATGATAAACCGCGAGAAATTAATTATGTAGATAGGAGTGCTGCATTCATTTATTGGATGTTCTTTACGTGGATATACGAGTCTAGTTGATAGGCGATAAGCGGTGGTAATAACAACGAGTATATATCTACAGACGGGCAGTTGTCGTTTGGTTCTTTGTTCCTATACATAAATGACTTTAAAAAATACGTTTTCCTGTTTGCTTTGAAAGTTTGAGTTTGCTCTTCGATCCTACAAATTAATTACGTTAAAAATAGTGTGTGCTGTTTGCTTTGAAAAGAGTCGGATGGTTTTAGTGATACGCGTAGCTTTACTAATTGTTCTTTTTGTTGCTTTTCTGTTGGAAAAAATGATAGAACTTGTTGACTCGACCGCACGTGCTTGTTTTACGGAACATTATTTTAGTGATACGCGTTGCTTTACTAATTGTGTTTTTGTGGCGTTGTCCTTTTCTTATTTGAGTAGTTCATACTTTGGATCATTCCAAATACTGTGGATACTGTAGTTTCTGAATTTTCTAACCCCAAAGAATCTACAACAGATCTTTGCTTGTGCAAGTTTCGTGTTTGCGAAATATAACAGATTACCGCTTTACTAAGGTATTGGTTGTAGTTTCTCACTGCGTTTTGGGATGTTTATGAAAATAATATACCTTTGGTCCCAGTTGAAATTAAACTAGTGCTACAGAATATTTCGAAATTATTGTCTTAGGAAATAGAATTACCAAGAAATTTATCAACTACATAGTTCCGACGCGTGATATTGTCTGCTGCTAACCCCAGTGAAATACGCAGGTGTGATTAGTGTAACGTGTGATAAGTTTCATCAACACCCTCACAGTCAAGAGTGAAGTGCTTCGTTAGTGCAGGACATCGTTGAATCCCACACTTCAGTTGCAAGGAGGCGTTGCTGAAGGACTTTTGTAAGTTGAACTATTTCCTACTGGTTATTACTTTAAATATCTATCCGTTGCTTTACCATATCTTTGTGGTTCTGATACCTTTTACAATAGACTTGCATGCTATTTTAAAACATAGAAAAAAAAGAAAGAAAGAAAAATCAATACTACTGAATTACTCATACCAATTGTGTCTTATCTATTTATCTTTTGTCAACATTTTATCTGATTTATGTTTAATTGGTGTGTGATGAAACGTTTCTGCTACTCCCCAATATTACCTCACTTTGTACTAAACATTTTTCTGTATTGCTTTTACCGTTGTTATATTATATAGATTATCCAAACAGTTTCTTTTTTTACATTCTACATAGTACTGAATAACTTAGACTTTTCATTGCTGCTATGCTTTTTCTTTATTTCAGGTTTGCAGGACTAATCTTTTTTATTGCAGGTTTACTATTCTAATTTCTTTTATTGCAGGTACTGTTACTAACTCCTTACCGCCGCATACATCATAGGTCAGTCTGATTTCTATAACCCCCCTACTCTCCGATTGAGCCGGGTCATTTCTTTGACTTTCTTTGTGTTACGTAGCATAAATTTGGCGCCCAACGTGGGGCCACGAATTAACGTAACATATTGGTAAACTTTGTTAATATCAGATATGTTCTAATTTTAATTTTATTAGCCTGGAATTAATACATTTCAATTGTTTTTCAAAGCGCTAAATTGCCTTTGTACGGACCTGCATTTAGCTTTGTTCAAATTCTGTGTACATTATAGATTTCTGCGCCACGAATATCGTATAAGTGAACTTATTCTATTATTATAACAATAATTCAATTCTGGTACTACATGTATAGTTCATTACATAGACATGTTGTGAAGTACAAAAATATATATTGGGTGTCGCAAACTTGACTCCCGAGATAGCTTGTTTATTTTGAAAAATAACAATAATGAACCATAATAATGTATTTGTAAATGGGCGGAAATTCTTTGTAAGATAGCGCTAAAAAAATTCAAAATTTGCACTGGTATAAAGGCAGAGATTTTCATCTGTTTTTTAAAATTGAACCTTATTTTTTCTGGCTTTTATAATAGAACATTTTGTTCCGTTTTCAAACATGTATACAAATATGGATCTTACATAAGAAATGTTCGAACAAAATTGAAATATAGGTTTATGATAAATATCTAGTTCATAAGGGAAACAAGCCTTGATACTTCCCGTACTTCCTTGATACTTCCTGTACTTCCTTGGTACTTCCTGTACTTCCTTGATACTTTCTATACTTTCTTGATACTTCCCATACTTCCTTGATACTTCCCGTACTTCCTTGATACTTCCTTATACTTCCTAAGGTTTGTACACCAAACTTCCTCAGCAGTTTACCCCTCGATACACATTAATGCATTTTTGAAGACATTTTTGATTTTAGGTATAGGGATATGTAATATTAAAAAACAGCATTTTTAAAGAGCTATCGCATACGATAGTTAAAAAAACTCTTTTCTATTTAAATAAGACAACTTTGAATTTTCCTGAAAAAACTATTGAAAATTTTTCAGAACTGTCTCCAGAAATGTATGTCCGCCTTCGTAACCTATAACTTTTATCTGAACGTTTTTTTCTTTATACCTTCTACTTTTTAAATTAAACGCGTTGGCTGGTTTAAAAATTAGAACCGATTTGAATGCTAATTTCTTATTAGGTATGTAAATATTTTCTTCCGTAATTGTTTTAAAGCAAAAGTGTAAATAGGTTTTTGTAGAGAAAAAATTCTGAAAATCTTTGTTTTATTTTAAATTAGGTACACAAACAACTCTTCGAAGAAGACAATAAAAAACAAAGTTATTTTATTATAAACAGTTAATGATACCTTAGTAGCCTATACTATTTAAATTTATTTTAGGAAATGCAGTGGCTTAGCTAAGGACTGAGGGGCCTTCCCGCGAAAATAACAAGGGGCCCCTATATATAATTTAAAATAAAGTAAATATTTGAAAGAAAAAAGAAATCGCTGTAAGAGTAAGAAAGATAATACAACAGCGTATCTTAATCTTAAAGACGGCATTCAAATACAGAATGTCGGTTCTTTGATAATGTCGCCTGTTATTTTATATGCGCAGTATGTGCTATAATATAAAAGAAATGCCTCAGCTTTTCTTGTTATAATCTTATGAAAAGAAAGGTTTATTTTAAAGTGTTTATTTTTCTATTTTCACATCTTAAGTAGGTTGTAGGTTTATAAAATCAACTAACACTCTTATCAGCTAGCCGGTTTTCAATAAAAACAGAACAGTCATCATTGTCCCAGTGTAAAACAACACTTTGCTGTCCATTGATTAGACATTATGAATATATGAATACAAACTTATATAAGATTAGCTTGGCTTGATTCTTGCATCAAAGGGTCCACTTTTATAAATACAACAGATAAGGTAACCAAGTTGTTCTATATAAAAATAAGAATCCTAATTTATTTGTAGGCATTTAGTGGTAAGTATAACTATAGATGAAACACTGGGGTTCTTGTTTCTGTTTCTGTTTAATAATCTTTAAACGAATTCGACATCGTTTATTTCACTATGCTGGGACCGGATTGGGACTCTTTAATGTTTGGAGCCCCCCCGCATTTCAGGGTCTGCGGGGACCTTAATTACGCCACTAAGGAAATACTTGAATAAATCACCTTGTGCATTTAAACAATACCCCAATCTGTCATAAAACTCTCGTGACACATTAGCTAACTGATGCACACTTATACTAGCACAACGATTTCTTATTGCATCTCTCAACTGATCGAGATTTTCCAATTTTTTAAATGTATAAATTTTCTATTTTATGTCTCCCCACAAAAAGAAGTCGTTTATAGAAAAATCTGGGTTTCCAGCGAACCAATCAGTTTCGTATCCTCTGCCTATAATTTTTTTATTAAAACTATTATTTATAAACTCGCGTATGTTCCGGTTATTATAAACAGGGCAACCATCCATCCGGAACCAAATTTCTTGGTCTTCTCGATCTACATCGTTGATTGCTGGTGTGATATTGTTTTCCAAAATTTTTAAGAAACATTCTGATGTTAATTAAGTTGCCTTTAATGAAAAAAAGGTCCAATAAGCACCTAGAATACCTATACCAAAATTTAATTTTTGATGATACTGTATTCTAGTTTCCAAAGACATGTGAGGATTTTCCATAGCTCATTTTCTACAACTTTGTCTGTTCGGTTCATTATTTAACTTAAAGGTGCACTCATCAGTGAAACAACTATTTTTTAAGAACTCACAATCTTCATTTGCGTGTTCCATCATCATGAAACAGAAGTTCTCTCTCCTAATCTCATCTCTTGGACGTTATCTTGTTGACGATGTAATTTGTACGATTTGAATTTATTCCATTTTAATAATTGTTGTGTGGTTGAATGGTGCAGATCACTTTTCTTAGTTATTTCATGGATGCTAATATGTGAGTTTCCGACGACAGTAGCTAATACGTTAAACTCGCTTTCCTATTTTTGTTTTTTCAACAATTTGTAGGTTAATAGAGCACTTACAGTTTCTTCAAACCTTCTAATTATTCTTTGTACTGTCGAATAGTGAGGAATTGGCCTTTCCAAATACTGCAATGCAAACATTTGGCTTACTACACGTACAGTTTCCAACATAATAAAATTTTACAATTTTAATCTTTTCTTTTGTGGAATATATAATTTTTAATCATAATACTACTACACTATTAACATTTAAAGTCAAACTGACAGTTCAAGTAACTATCGGATCTTGATAACGATTTGCCTGGCACCAGTGATATTTGGACAAGTGTACAGTACAATAGTTTTAATTTTTAGTTAAATTTATATTCTATCCACTTTAATGTAAGTAAAACAAATATTTGTATATCAATAACTGTTTTTATCACATCTTTGTAGCACATGATTAAGAGTACAAAGTTTTACCCAAAACGTAGTGATCAATAAACGGATTAGTAATTTTATCTTTTTTTCGAACGAAATTATCCCAAAAATTAAGATTAAATAACGTTTTAACTATAATCGTTCGTAACAAACAAAATTAAAATTGGAAACATGGGATTCGACAATGAAATACGAAGATTATATGGAGAAAAAACAGTTACAAACTTAAAATTATGGGCACGAACAACAGTCAAATTAGCAAGTATGGAAAATAAAAAATTATTTTTGGTTATATATATATATATATATAAATATATATATATATATATATATATATATATATTGCTGTGAAATGCCTCACGATTGGGTGTCATTTTTATTGCTATGAAATACCCCACGATTAGGTATACCATTTTCATTGCTGTGCTATACTCTTTAATTCAAGCCCCTGCGTTGGGTGTAATTTTTATTCTATGCACTTTGATTGGTGTCATTATAAATTTTAGTGAAATTCCTACGAATGTTTTTTCCTTAATTTTGCTGTAAACCCCTTTAAATTTTATATAATTTGTTTTGCCTTGGCTCAGCTTCATAGTCCTCGCTATACGATAGCTACTGTTGAAAACGTGAAAACATTGTTACGATGAACCCAATTGATACCTTTTTGTTTGCACATTACGAAACACATCAACTTTTTGTGTGCACACCACTGTAAGTCAAAAAAAATTTTTATTTAATCACGGATGCTAACTTCACACATGTCCAATATTGCATTTTGTGTAATTCTAACATGTGATGGCGGAAATCAAAGTATTTTCGTTTGCACATCATGAATCAAGTCGCTTTTTCGTTTGCACACTATAGTTCAAAACTTATTTAACATTTACTTGGACATGTGTGAAGTTAGCATCCGTGATTAAATTAAAATTTTTTTTTGACTTACAGTAATGTGCAAACAAAAAGTTGATGTGTTTCGTAATGTGCAAACGAAAAGGTATCAATTGGGTTCATTGTAACAATGTTTTCACGTTTTCAACAGTAGCTATCGTATAGCGAGGACTACGAAGCTGAATGTTAAATTACTTTTAAACTGGAAGTGTGCAAACGAAAATAATTGATGTGCATACATGTGCAAACGAAGATTTATCAATTTCGTCGGTTTAAAATGAATTTGCCGAAAGTCGGGGGGGCCAGTGTCAAGTTGCCCCCCCTTAAATTGTTTCTTGAATAATTTTTAAACGAAAAGTGTGCAAACAAAAATACCGGATGTGCATACATGTGCAAACAATGTACAAACGAATGAGCTATAGAAAGTTATTTTTTTCAAAAGTTGGGGGCTATCTTCACGCGTATATGATCGATAATATGTACAGTTTTATGTAAACTCAAATTTTAGTCCCTGAATAAAACATTAACATTCGCCAAATTTATAATTTCCTGAAAGCTAGCAAAAATTTCTTTTTAATTACTCTTAAGTACCTTTCGAACGTTCAAAGATGATTTCCCTATTTTCAAATTCTCAAATGACCTTTTTGTTGACTCTTACAGATATATAATATATAGCAAATATTAAAATTGAAACAGTCTTTAACTAATAAAGGTTTAAGATTTCTAATCTGCGTTTTCCTTGCTTGTCACTGGAATTGCCCCATATTATATGTGGTCTGCGTCCCTTTATTGTTACAGCTCGACTTGCTTCACTTGATTGGCCAGAATGATGGATTAATGGTTGCTTGTATTTTTCCCCTCGGATTTCTGGAGTAACTTTGAATATATTTTATATTTCCATGTAATAATTTATTTAGACGTATTTTTAGACGTATTGTTTAAATATGAATTTAGGGTATTTATTTAGACGTACATTTAAATCTTTATTCGGATCTTTTTTCGGAGCCTTATTCGGAGCCCTAAATTCTTAAATATTTAAAATAAAATTTAATTAATAGTTTATCTTGCGTCTAAGCGTAGAACGGCTATTTTTCGTCGCACAAATTTGGCACTTTCAAACTTTCACTTTTAATAAATTATTGACTTTTCACAAATTGTCACTGGTACGTAAATTTTTACTTTATATCGCCGTAGTTCGTGTCTTATTGAAGATGGACTGTCTATTTTTGAGTTTCCTATCGTATTTATAAGCTCTACCTATGCATCTTTTAATTGGTGCGCATCGCGTGTTTATTGATAAACGTTTGTAATTTCCGCCTATCTCTGTAGAACCTTGGTAATTCTCAAATTCCCTGGTTTTAATTGTTGTACTTTCATTCAATCTCGCATGTCGACATTCAATATATCATAGTATCTTCTTAGAATTTCCAAATATTCCTTTCATTCCGTCGCGTATTTTATATTTGTGTCGCTTATAGTCCAAAGCTTATCGTATAACGAAACGTCTGTTATTTATTTGTTATTATTATTATTGTTATTATTATTAGTCACGTACTTCATTTTCTAATAATGACGTATTAGAATGCGTTTACTTGTTCATACGTTGACATTTTTGACGAAATTATTAAATAGCTAGAATACCAGGTTATCTATATTTCCCGATAATGTGTTTATATTGATGCAATTTGTTGCGTTTAAACCTTATCTTTACTCGTTTCTTGAACTTAAACCGTATTATAAGACGTATACATTATTATTTTAGCTAATAGTGTTTGATTATTGCAAAATGAGCTTCTTTCTTATGCATTAAATTAAATATACTTTATATACAGTGTGCTCGCTATTGATTTTTTGTAAAATAGTCGAGTTGCTCCTATAATTAGTGGAATTATTTGATTTTTTTAACGCAAAAATTATTTACATTTATTCTACAAGGATTGGAAAACAAAGGAATCACTCGATTATCCGTATACCGACTACAGGATAAACATGAAAAACCAGACTCTTCACATAAACCAAAGAAACAATAATTACACAAAAAATTCTAATTTCTACTTAGCGATCCGAATGGTTGTTGGTTTGACGGTCAAAACTACTAAATTGTACTACAGGTTTGAAAGGTGCATACAACAACTTTTACTTTATCTAATCAAACTTGACCATTTCGAATGGACCTGCACCTTGCCGAAGTGCTAAATTACTAGAACAGGTGAAATGGCTTGCGTGTTCTAATGAGCTAAAGAGCCAAACTACAGATCCAACCAAAGTAGTAGGGTCGTTAGTGAGGAACCAGACTAAGACAGGTCCCCGATAGAGGGCAGCGGCTCTTTCGGTACTTAGATTGGCAGAGACCATAGGGGTCGGTATGGCAGTCTAAGGCACACTACCGCGATGTGGAAGGCAACGGGAAACCACCACATTATCTCCCAAGTACACAGCGTACTTAAATTGTTACAATCTCTGTTGAACAGTATTGGTATCTGACAAGTGTAAACCCGCCATAGGGTCGCCTCAGATCCATACACAATCTTCATAGAACAACATTGGTATCTGACAAGTGTAAACCCGCCATAGAGTCGCCTCAGAACCATGTTAAAATCTACCAAAGAGGTAACTTAAATCATAATGAATTTTCCCCCTCAAAATAAATATAAAAAAACGACTACTTAAGCCTTTCAATAATGCAATCGCACACTTCTTTAATAACCATCCTCTCAATTGTATAAATAGAAACATGTTAAAAAATGTTTTCCAATTCCAAGTTATTGAATTTATATAAAAAAATTAATCAGCTGATTTCACGTTAAGCGTGTTGACTACCTAAAGAAAGCCGATCCCAGGTCGCAACACAAATTGAAGGCAATCATTCTGTTAAACTTTAAAAATTTTTGCTTAGTATACTCAAACCAAATATTTCAAACATCAATAAATCAAAGTCACCTTCAATTTATGTCATAAATGTCAAACTTGAAGTTTTTATTATTATTTTGACAACGATCCTAGGTCATGGATCGAAACGTAAATAAAGTTGATTTTAAAAAACTATGAGTGGTTTAATTCCCAAAGAAGATTAACCTGAATACACATGCTGTGTGAGAATTTCAGGGAACTATGTAGGCTTGCTCAGAATATAAATAAGTGCAGGTACGTGTGCAACCAGTTTTGAGATGGAAAACCTAATGACGAAAAAATAAGCGCAGATAAATCTGATGATTAGTATAAACAACTAGTTGTTGGTTGCGAAATACCTGCAACTAATGTTGACTGTGCGAAATGATAAATTGGAAAATATATTAAATAGCCAAATGGTTGGGGGAACTTGGCAGCCACAGGCTTCTTACCTCTCTTCACAACCATTGAAGGTCGGAGAAATAGGGCATATAACTGTAAAACAATAGAAAGTGATCGAACTGCATCTAACAAGAAAGAACATCGCTTATGAGGAAAGACAACAAACATAGAATAAGAAGAAAATTGTTGAAAGCATATGTGTGGAGCACAGCACAGTATGCCTATGAAATACGGGAAGTCTGAAACGCAGACAGAAAAACGGTAGCAGCCTTTTGAAATGATGTGCTTCAGATGTATGAGGACGATAGCATGGACAGACAAAGATAATAAAAAATAAGTTACAGAAATAGTAGGGGAACAAGGATATCTGGGGAAAAAGAGAAATAGTAGGGCGGAATACGTTCTAAGGCATTTTTGGGGAATAGTATGTGATATATTACAAGCAAAGATAGGAAAAAAGAGGTAGATGTAGACCTAGATCAGACAGTTATAGATGCAAACTGTGCATATTTCAGGGAAATCTGTAGGTTAGTTCAGAATAGGGAACAATGATGGTACGCGTCTAACCAGTTCTAGGACTGAACCCCTAATGATGATGAATCAAACTTGAATGAATATAAATTTTAATAAAATAAAATACCATGTGGCTCAAACATACCCCCAGACCTGAAAAATATTTTCAGAATCCACCAAAAAATGAAATAAAAATAAAAAATATTATAAGCATTGAAATTAACGTAAGTATTACTTTATTATTATAAAATCAAATTTACTGTGAAGGCAGTGGACATAATCTAACCACTTGTCTTTTATAAATTCCAAATTTTGTTCTGACATTAACAACACGAACTATACCGTCAGCTCCTGGAAATAACTCTTCGATTATACCAACCGGCCATTGAACTGGGGGTGAATTATCTTATTTGATAATTACAATAGTTCCTAGTTTTATTGAGGAATCAGGAACATTCCACTTTTGACGCAATTGAAGTTGTATCAAATAATTACTATGCCAATATTTCCAAAAACCCTGGACGAGATGGTCCATAAGCTTTTTTCTATCCCATAAACTTTTAAATGGAGTGGGTTGCTGTAATGTAGGTAACGACGACAGAGGGGTAAGCGTCAAAAATGAGCGGGGTCAAAGGAATCGGGTCAGCAGGATCACTGCTTAACCATGCTAACGGTCGAGAGTTCAGTAACGCCTCGATTTGATTAAAAACTGTATTAACTTCTCATAGGATAAAATTTGATAACCTATGACCTTATACAAATGAATTTTGACAGCCTTTATATAAGACTCCCAAACACCCGAAAAATGAGGACTAACCGGCGGTTGGAATTTCCATACTATTTTTCGACTCGAAAATTCATTACTCAAAACTTTTTTGAACTCATCAGAATTCATTAAATTATATAACTCATCCAACTCATTTTTGGCACCAATAAAATTGGTAGCGTTATCAGAATATATAGTTGCACACGCACCTCGACGTGATAAAAATCGTTTAAATGCGGCCAAAAATAAATCAGTAGATAAACTCGACACGAACTATAAACGTTACTACCTTTTTTCTAGCAATATTTCCGCTGGAACAGGTACCGAATAAATAGACCACTTTAAAGGATTTGATTTTAACCAATCTGGACCCGTTATCCAAGTTTTATTAATAATTGTGAAGGTTTCATACCTCTAGACAAACAGTCACTAATATTTTCATTACCTTTTATATGGAACCAATGCTTAGGTGGCACTAATTCTTGTAACAAATTTGGACACCCTGGCGTGGGGCCCAATTTTTTTTGTGTTGGCTTAGATTCTCTTTTTTTGTTTCGACTTTGATTTCCTTAATTTCACTGGTAGACGCAACTATTACCCTATCCGCTATACCCGTTTGGATTTTTAATTATGTTTACATTGCCAGTTTGTTTTAAATCTGGGTTTCCTCGTCGCTACATTACAATTCTCTATTAATTTGTATTTACGCCCTAGTATGTTGATTTATTTGTTTGTTTCTTGGTTATACCGAAACCCCCTACCATTGTTGTTATTTTTTCGGATTACTAGACCTGTGTTTTCGCTGGTGATTCTAGACCCTTTGAAAACTCTGGCGCCCTATTTATGATTTTATTGACGTTATTTTTTTAGGTTTAGTACTCTTTTTGAAATTTAATCCTTTTGTTACTTTCGTATTGAATAAAATCGTTTTGTTTCGATTCACTTCTGATATTTTATAGCTTATTCGGTTATTGTTAGTACTTTTGCATTACTCTGACATACAATGTTTTGCATCTATGTTCAACAGATGATATTTTGCCATTGTTAGATAGATAAGATCTAAAAACTTATTTATGTTGGGGTTCAAACTTTCTGTTCATAATTAATTTTTGTATGCATTTTTAAGTTTTTGAAACCAGTCGTAAAATACTTTGATGAAGTAATATTTGTCTAATGAAAGCATTTGCTTGGTTCTAAACTTTTTATAATGGGTTTTTATTTCCTTATGCTAATATCTTCCTCTTTAGTTTATTGGGTTTTAAATAAAATGAATAAAACGCTGGTGCATTTTTTAAATATATTGTCTGAACTTTTATCCGTTAGCCGACGTGTATTAGTGTCTTGCAGTGTTTGTATTGCTGTTGTAGTATTTATTTATTATTATTAGTTAGTTTTGTAAAACAATAGAAGGGTACCAAACTGCATCTAACAAGAAAGAACAGCGCCTATGATGAAAGACAACAAACATAGAAACAAGAAGAAAATTGTTGAAAGCATATGTGTGGAGCACAGCACAGTATGCCTATGAAATACGGGCAGTAGGAAAAGCAGACAGAAAAACGGTAAAAGCCTTTTGAATGTTGTGCTTCAGATGTATGAGGATGTTAGCATGGACAGACAAATTGTCGGAGGCTTTCACGGCCGGAGTCATTATTAATATTTATGGTTTCGGGTTGGGACCCGGAACCATAAATATTGATATGGACAGACAAAGTTAGTAACAAATAGGTTATAGAAATAGTAGGGGAACAAAGATATCGGTGGAAAAAAATAGGAGAAGTAGAAGGGCAGGATACGTTCTAAGGCATTTTTGGGGAAGAGTATGGGATATATTACAAGCAGAGATAGGACAAAGGAGGTAGATGTAGACCTAGATCAAATAGTGATAGATGCAGACTATGCAAATTTCAGGAAAATGTGTAGGTTATTTCAGAATAGGAAACAATGATGGTACGTGTATAACCAGTTCCAGGACTGAAGACCTAATGATGATGATGATTAATTAGTTTACTAAAATGAACTTTTCTGATGCTTTTTAAGGTGTTGTAGTATTTATTGATACCTATGATTGCACATACCGTATTTAATTCTTTTTTTTCTTGTAGATTTTATTGATTCACTGAACTATACTTTTTTACTTGTTCTATTGTAAGGAAGACTCTATATTTTGCACGTCATAAATAATTTTTCTTTTGAGCAATTTCTTGTCTTGAAAAGAGGGCAGCGGCTCTTTCGGTACTTAGATTGGCAGAGACCATAGGGGTCGGTATGGCAGTCTAAGGCACACTACCGCGATGTGGAAGGCAACGGGAAACCACCACATTATCTCCCACGTTCACAGCGTACTTAAATTGTTACAAACATGATGGCATTCTCTGGGGTAAAAGATTCCGGAGTTAAAATAGTCCCGCATTCGGATCTCCGGGAGGTGACTACTTCGGAGGATGCGATCGGAAAGTTAAAAATAAGAGTCGGGAACATTCTGCGAGTCGGAGCGTGGAATGTTAGAAGTATGAAGCAAGTAGGTAAGCTAGAGAACCTAAAAATCGAAATGAATAGGTTATCACTAGACATAGTAGGGATCAGCGAAGTTCGGTGGCCAGAGGCGGAGGATTTTTGGAGTGGAGACTTCAGGGTAATTCATTCAGGAGCAGAGGAAGGAAATTTGGGTGTGGGGATAGTTATGCAGAAAAAGATAGGATACTGTGTAGAAAATTACTTACAAAAGAACGAAAGAATACTCAGGGTTAGATTAGAATCTAAACCGGTAAACACAGTAATAATACAAGTATACATGCCCACCTCTAGCTACAGTGACGAAGAGGTAGAAGCCATCTACAAAGATATCGAAGACATATTAAGATACGTAAAAGGACATGAAAATTTAATAATTACGGGGGATTTTAATGCCGTGGTAGGTGAGGGAGGAAGGAGCGGTAGTAGGTTTATTTGGTTTAGGCACGAGAAACGACAGGGAAATAGGCTGGTAGAATTTTGCGACAAGAACAATTTAATCATCACAAACACATTATTTCAACATCATGCTAGAAGACGATATACGTGGAAGATGCCAGGAGATAGAGGAAGATATCAAATAGATTACATTCTTGTTAGACAACGGTTTAGGAATCAAGTAAAAGACCGTAGAAGCTACCCAGAAGCAGATATAGATACTGACCACAACATCGTAATTATGAAGGCCGCACTTAAATTTAAAAATCTGAAAAAAAGGAACGGAAAAGGCACTTGGACTTAGAGAAACTAAAAGATAAAGATATTCAAGTAAGATTCGAAAAAAAGTCAAATGAATTGCTGAATGATATCGGGAAAATATCTGAAACTAAGGAAGTAGAAACAGAATGGAATAACATTAAATCCAGCCTAGACATGGCGGCCAGAGATATTCTGGGGTGTACACAAAAAGAAAATAAGAAACCATGGATAACAAAGGATATCGTGAATTTAATAGAAGAAAGACGAAAATACAAAAATAAATCAGACGAAACAGGAAAACAGAGATACAAAGCCATAAAATGGGAAATTATTCGAAAATGCAGGAAAGCTAAAGAACAATGGATTGATGAAAAGTGCAAAGAGGTACAAACTAAGATGGAAATAGGAAAGACAGACGAAGCATACAAATTAATTAGAATGAATTTTAGGGATATAAAACCGTATAGCAAAAATATAAGGGACACACAAGGAAACGTCATTATAGTAAACGTAGAGAAAGTGAGTAGATAGCAAGAATATATAGGGAATTTATATGCAGGAGAGGAACTAACTGCATTAGAACAGGAATCAGACATTGAAAATGATGACTTGGGATATCCGATACTTCGAGACGAGTTTGAATTAGCATTAAAGAGTCTGAAAAATGGTAAGGCGCCAGGTACAGATAAGGTGCAAGCAGAAACTCTAAAAGTCGCAGGACAAGCAGTAACAGAACGTCTCTTCCAACTTGTAAGCTATATATATGAGACAGGCGAGATACCCAAAGATTTCAAACGTAGCATCATAGTAACTGTACCAAAAAAGAAAGGCGCGGATAGATGTGAAAATTTTCGAACAATAAGTTTGACAGCACACGTGTCAAAAATATTAACTAGAATTGTGCAAAGACGAATGGAAAAACGAGCTGAAGAAATACTAGGAGAAGACCAATTTGGGTTTTGGTGAAACAGGGGAACACGGGAGGCTATTTTAGCTCTGAGAGTGATAATGGAGAAAACAATAGAAAAAGGGGAAAGCATGTACATAGGGTTTGTAGATCTGGAAAAAGCATTCGACAATGTAAATTGTAAAAAAATGTTTGAAATAGTGTAGCAATTTTTTTTTCTATCTAGATATGTTCAAATAATTAATCCCTTTATTTAATAAGAAACGATATAATGCATAATAATATTATTCAGTCCACTGGTTAAGTATTACCTATTGCCCAATAAAGTATTAGCATTCAATTAAAATTTAATTTCCACGGTGACAAAATAAAAGTTTCCATTTAGTATCATTCCTAGAGCTCCATCTATTAAGAATTTGTGAAGTAACGTTGTTGCCGGGCAACAACTCGCTTGAGCCCGACACTTCTAACACAGCTGTAGTGAAAGCAGGTCGAATTGTTCCTAGAAACAATGGTTTTTTGTTGTTTTTCGTGTTGGAAGCACGTGCGGATTAAGTTCTGTTAGGAGAATGTCATCTCCGAGAGGCATTTTTGATAGTCCATTTTGTTGGGACAGCTCGTAGATGACGTGAAATTTTTTGGTCGAAGGGCCGTTGGTAACATGCAACTTTATTTATGTATAGTACGAAATTTTACATAAAGTATTCAATCTAAATTACATGCAACTTTATTTATATATAACATGAAATTTTACATATAGTATTCAAGTTAAATGGTTTTCGTGGTTTAATGTACATATAAAGCAACTTTAAATTAACATGCAGATTGGTTTTTACGCTTTGTTCTTGGTGTGGTCCTGGCGGAATTTAATTACTCAAAATGGATGCGAGTAATGTGGATTTCAGTATGCAGTACAATTATTCGTTCTAAATTGGAGATTTCCGTATTTCAATGCTGACGTAAGATCCCTTTATGGTATTTTTCAGACAGACGGAGTTCTGGTATGTAGAAAATTTGTTTTCGTATGTTAGCTGAACTATGGACATTGTAATTAGATAATTTATTTGTTTAATCAAGTTATTTAAACGTCAATATAGGTCAAGGACAGACTGTGAATATGTTTTGCAATATTAAGCAATAGGAATCTGTAACTATTACTTATCCAAATCTTTTATTAATTCACTAAAATTACGGAAGATGTCAATACGTGTTAAGAAAAGTAAATTCTTCTATTTATGAGAACTTAGAAATCAAATTTCTATGTTTGCTATTTCATTAATACTTATTTGGAATTATCCATTGTAAGGTTAAGGTAGATCTACCAAAACTAATATTTTGTCATCAATAAGCAACAGTTTAGAAAGCAACTTTATGCTTTATCTATTAGTTATTAAAACCACATTTAATTTGATTGGTACTGATTTTATCCAGTGCCCTTGTAAGTGATTTTCATAAATTAAATTAATCACAATATAAGGAAAGAAAGATATTTTGTAAAGAAACACATAATTGAATACTAGAGGAATAGATTTTATTTTTGAACAAGACTATTCTTTTTATTAGGATGAATGAAAGTGATTCCATTTGAATTTAAAAATTTTTGAGTATATATGCACAAACAGTGCTATTCTTTGTTTAATTTGTTCACAGGTGTAGCAGTGAATTACTAAGATCAAGGTCGAGCCATAAGGTAAGAAAGTTCACGGATTATGTTGTCTATAATAAACAGTATAGCGGTTATAGAATAAAGGTTTCCGCATTCGCCTTGTACAAGGGACTTGAGTAAGGTCTTCTCTGTATAGAAAAATACGGTGGCGCCTTATTCTTCATGTTTTTGGTCACAATCTAAACCCCGACCCACAGCTCATGTTCCACCCAGAGCATATAGTTCGACTAGCCGCTTTGCCTTTGAGATTTCCATAACTTTGGGCCATTTTCCATCAGAACTTGCCGTGGGCTCTATTCGATTATAGGAAATTCTCGTTAAATAAAATCCCAAAATAACTTAAAAGGCTATAATACTCAAAAAGATTGGAATGAGTTATAGGGATAGACGAATAGTACATAGCTTATACAAAGAGCAAACAGCACTAATAGAATTAGAGCAGGAACGTAGAGAAGTAAACATTAGGAAAGGGGTGAGACAGGGATGTGCCCTATCCCCATTGATTTTTAACTTGTACATAGAAGAGGCAATGAATACTGTCAAATGCAGGAAGACATTTGGAATTACTATGCAGGGACAAAAAATTTATATGCTTAGATTTGCAGATGATATAGCGGTATTAGCGTCTAACAAAGAAGAGTTAGAAGCTGCTCTTAATGAAATGGAAGCGGTTCTAACAGAGAGATACGGTATGAAAATTAACAAAACTAAAACTAAAGTTCTAGTTTGCAAAGGTGGGAAAAATAAATCAAAAACAAGAATACAAATGTGTAACACGAACTTACAAGAGGTTAAGGATTTCTGCTACCTAGGAAGCCAAATAACGCAAGATGGGAAAAGCACAAAAGATATAAAACAAAGATTAGCACAAGGTTGTGCTACTTTTAACAAGAAAAAGCAACTACTGTGCTTAAAGACCACAAACATAGAAACAAGGAAAAGATTGCTTAAAACATATGTGTGGAGCACAGCACTGTACGGCTGTGAAGCCTGGACAGTAGGAGAAGCGGACAAGAAAAAGGTAGAAGCCTTTGAAATGTGGAGCTACAGACGTATGATGAAGATATCATGGACAGACAAAGTTAAGAACAAAGAGGTACTAGAAATGGTAGGAGAAGAAATAAGTATGTGAAAAACGGTAAAAAATAGGAGAGATAGGATGATAGGCCACATACTACGGCATGAGGGAATAGTGCGGAATATATTAGAAGCAGAGATAGGAAAAAAGAGAAGAAGAGGCAGACCTAGATTAGACTACTGCACACAGATAGTAAAAGATGTAGGCTGTAGAGGTTTCAGGGAGATGTGTAGGCTAGCCTTGAATAGAAATCAATGGAGGTACGCATCCAACCAATCCCAAGATGGATAAACTAATAACGAAAAGATAACTGTGCTTAAACATGATGATTATTATAAGTAACTACAAGAATTGGTTGGGCAATATTCTCGAATAATGTTAAGTGTGTGAAAGGATTTACTGGAAAACCATTATTTCGGCAAATGTCTAAGTGTTGGGGGATCTTGGTAGCCACAGGTTGCTTAACCTCCTTCACTGAATCTCGGTAAAATAGGGTATAAAATTAAAAAACAATAGAAAGGGAACGAGCTGAATACACATGCTGTGTGAGAATTTCAGGGAACTATGTAGGCTAGCTCAGAATATAAATAAGTGCAGGTACGTGTCCAACCAGTTTTGAGACGGAAAACCTAATGACGAAAAAATAAGCGCAGATAAATCTGATGATAAGTATAAACAACTAGTTGTTGGTTGCGAAATACCTGCAACTAATGTTGACTTTGCGAAAAGATAAATTGGAAAATATATTAAATCGCCAAATGGTTAAGTGTTGGGGGAACTTGGCAGCCACAGGCTGCTTACCTCCCTTCACAACCATTGAAGGTCGGAGAAATAGGGCATATAACTGTAAAACAATAGAAAGTGATCGAACTACATCTAACAAGAAAGAACAGCGCCTAGGAGGAAAGACAACAAACATAGAATAAGAAGAAAATTGTTGAAAGCATATGTGTGGAGCACAGCACAGTATGCCTATGAAATACGGGCAGTCTGAAACGCAGACAGAAAAACGGCAGCAGCCTTTTGAAATGCTGTGCTTCAGATGTATGAGGACGATAGCATGGACAGACAAAGACAATAACAAATAAGTTACAGAAATAGTAGGGGAACAAGGATATCTGGGGAAAAAGAGAAATAGTAGGGCGGAAAACGTTCTAAGGCATTTTTGGGGAATAGTATGTGATATATTACAAGCACAGATAGGAAAAAAGAGGTAGATGTAGACCTAGATCAGACAGTTATAGATGCAAACTGTGCATATTTCAGGGAAATCTGTAGGTTAGTTCAGAATAGGGAACAATGATGATACGCGTCTAACCAGTTCTAGGACTGAAGACCTAATGATGATGAGCAATTTCTTACTGTATGATTATTGTTAAATTTTTTTATTAGTCTTGGTTATATGTATTTTGTAGTTTTGTGTACTACGATAATTCTTTATTTTTCTACATAAGACTATTGACTGCAATTACATAGTTGTTACACTTTTTACTGTATCTGTTTTCTTAAGATTTAGTGCTTTATCAAATTTTATAAACATTTTGGTTATCATTGTACATCACATCTGTGAAGCACTAATTGCTTGGGCATTACCAATGGATTTAATAAATTGTCGTAAAAAATTTTTTGTCAACCACATTCTTCATGATTTTCTCTACATTTAGCATTCTGATTAGAAAATATATACTACAGTTTTTTTGTCATCGAATACTTTTAAAATTTTATCTTAATTTATACATTTTAAGTTTGCTAAATGCATTTTAACAGGTTGCTCTTACCATCCACCGAACTTAGGTATATTAAGGTGACATTCAAGTTATTCAATTAAAAACTTTATAACATGTTACATATGTCCCGTACTTCTGTCCCCCTTTCTGCTTTCTTCGCTGAGCTTCTTATTAACTTTTTCCTTTGGCTGGTCTGCTTTGCTGTCGGTACTTGCACTGACTGATTTTACCGTCCACCCGCTTCTGTGGTATGTTTCTTAGGCCCCTCTTCCTTTTCTTTGGAAACTGCGACTTTGTCGACTTTTCGGTCTTTTTAGCAATTCCTTTTCTTGATTATTTGTTTGAGACGACTTTTGTTACCACAGTTTAAAGTACCTCATTTTTTTTTACAAATTTCCCCCTCTTATCGTTCACTTAGCTCACTTGAGGCTAGACAGCTTTGTCTTGTTTTGGTTACTGCTAGTTTTCTTCCTCCCTTCTTTTCCTTTACTTAAGGGTTTTCTGCAGGAAACCACTTTTTTCTTGAGGTTTGAAAACTTTAAATTTTCTCTCTGAGATACATCCGTCTCCTGACGACTCTGTCGATGCCATTCCATCTTAGTCCTCGTTGATGGCTTATTGCCCGACTTCCCTTCCTTCTTCCTTCTTCTGTTGTACTAGTACTTGGTTCACTCCAGTGGGTGTCTTGTGTCGCTTTCTCTGATACTCCGATCGGCACCACTATAGGTATTTCGAGCCGGATGAATTTTTTTTGGTGTTGTCTCTTTGGTTTGCTTTGTAGTTTTGTCGTACCTCTACTTTTCCCTTCCCACCCTAAACTTTTACTTTTGCTGGGTAGGAATTTGTTACGTTAAATTTCACCCGGCTGAATATTTTAGTTCAATTTTCGACTTTTTTAAATTTCTCCGACACTTTGTATAACTACCTGTTATGAGTGACGCTTCTAGTTAAGTATTACAATTTCGTAATTCACTTTGTGCATTTTATTTTAAGTCTACAATAGTTCGTTGTTCATACAACCTTACACCTTTATATCGCTATATTATCGTAACGTCCTAATTCATACGAGTAGTGTTATCAACACATGCTACACGGTTTGGATGGTCTAGAAGTTTTCACATTTGGTTGGTAATTTGATAATGCGCTCATCGCGTTATTAAAGATTCCTTCCCAACAATTTGAAAGTGTAAGAACATATTATCCAATATTACTTTACAAAGTTAAAAGTAATTGCACCAATTCTGCGCTACGCTTACCCTACTGATTCTTCCTTTTTGAAATACAGCACGGAGTATACAAGGATTGGATCATACCCGTGCTTTGGTTACCGCCTGCTATTTCTAGGGCCAACTGCTTGGTTTCCCTTCTGCTGTCTATATTAATGGTTTACTCCCCTGATTATTGGTTGTTATCCGCTGATTCCGAGGTACTGTTTGGGTTGCTGCCATACTGTTTACTTACGCGCCACCTTGGCTGTTCCACCTCTGGCACCGATTAATTTTGGTGAAATTAGTATAATGCGTTATGATACAGTGACTTATGATACCAGTAAAATGTCCACGTACTTACGTAATTTAACTGGATATGTACTAAATTCCTATCCTATTTATTCTAATATATACACACATAATTACAATAGCCTGGAGCGCAATATTTGATGTATCTGTTTAGTTCTGACACACGTTAGTAAACCCTTCCTCGCCACGCAAACATGACGTGGATAACATTTTACTAAGTGAAATATCTTCAACTGTTTAATAGCAAGCAATTTTATTCTAAGAACAATATTTTATACCGGCGCTGATAGCACAAATATTTTATTTATTACTTTAGTGTTGCAGTATACTTTGTAAAGCAATGCTCTGTGAAAACTTTTTCATTAGTGCATTAGGCTACAGGCATTGCCATTAAACGTATATCTCAATAATAACTAATTTGTTTTGATTCACTTGTGTACCTGAAAGTTACGGAAAGTGTTTAGCGTTTTGATAAACTGTGAATATATAAGTCTATATTATTGAGTTTTTTTATTACTTGGGTGGAGTTATTAAAATGTTTACTAGACAGACCAACGTTCTGTTCTAATCATTTCGTTACTAATTATTACATGGTTGTCTTTATTTCAGCACAGCGATTTGTTTTGTTTATATATATATATATGTATATATATATATATATATATATATATATATATAAAAATATACTTTTCTTGGGTATTAGGTCAAATTAAAATCACTAACTCAATCCTAATTAGAGTTGAAACGTTTGAAGTGTTAAAATAAATGGATTGAGTTAGTGATTTTAATTTGACCTAATACCCAAGAAAAGTATATTTATATATGTTGAAGGTCAAGAAGTGAAAATAATAATAATAATAATAATAATAATAATAATATATATATATATATATATATATACACACATATGTATATATATATATATATATATATAAGTAGGATTTGTTAACAGGTATAGCGGTCACAGAATAAAAAACACTCCTTATTCTTAATCAAGCTTTCGAAATAGTTTACTTCTTCATCAGGATTCTAACAGGTATAAAAAAACAATTAACAAATAGTATGACCACATTATCATACTTATATCAACGGAGTTATTGTGGGTATTTACTAAGTTTATACATCGAAGTTAAAAACTAAAAATTACACTACATTAAACGGTCCGACTGAACGCTCATTGCAGAAGTATGTATACTCATCAACAGCTGCTAGTAGACAATCGTATGAAAGCCAGATAGACTGTCGGTAATAACTTAACTAAAAAAGCATGTGTTCTGATGATACAGATTTAGCGGCTCGTAAATTTATTGGTAATTTGTTGTGATTTTTGAAAACTGAGACATACGAATAAATATTGCTGAGATTGTTTACATCAGTTTTGTCATTCATGCCATTTTGGTCGTTAGCAATGTGTACCAGTTCCAAAAATAATCTGCTCTTATAATTTCTTTCTGTTTCCAAAATTTTTACATTTTGATAACCTATGTTGTGTTTTGTATTATTCGCGTGACGAGATAAAGCACATGCATTTTTTTCTTACTCTAGCATCACTTTTGTGTTGAGTGATACTAGAATTCAGCCATTGTGAAGTTTGCCCTACATAAGTACTTACGCACTCTTTGCATGGAATACTTATAATTTAATCATCGGTCGAAATCTGAAGATAATATTTATATTAGAACGATGGGTTTTTAACAATACATAAACATCGAGTACAGGGCCGGATTAGCTTTTGTGGGACCCGGGGCTAAGAATTTGAAAGGGGGCCTTTAATTAAACAAAGATATAGTCATAACATTTATTATGTTCTACAGTATGGATACTATCCGAGATACTTCCTATTATTTAATGATAATTTTACAGTAAAAATTCTCAAAATGCTAACGAAATTTTCTTCTCGCTTTTGCGGCTTACAAAATCCAGTATTATATCGTCAAATGTCAACTGATTCATAACGTCCTTTTTAATACACATTAAAGACAATGAAGACAGGCATGGTTGTCCTATACTTGTTCTTCATGTATGCTAATTTCGAAAATGACCGCTCTGATACGCAATTAGAAATTGGTATAGCTAAGTAAATTCGCAAAAGGGTGTATACGTTAGGAAAAGTGTCAATCAGTTGATGTTTTAAAATATACTTTAAAAACTGAAGGGGTGTCATTTAGTTTATCAGACTACCTTGGAATTTGTAAGTAGTTCACAAAAAAATACTAACTCGTCCACTAAGTTAATAATTATATCATCTTTATACACGTCGCTGATTTTCACTGAAAGCTCTACAATTTCGGTTTTGGATAAGTTTGAATTAAGTTTTGAAATTAATCCAAATAAATTAACAATATTTGTGTAAGCATCACACCGTCGTTGTAATTCGACCACGAGTTTGTCAATTATAAGTATAAAAGTTTGTATCCTAAACATTTCTTTTCCGTTTAAGGGTGCTTTATCTATGCCGTCGGGAAACTTCTTTTGTCGTTTCGATCTGTTCGTTGGATATATATATATATATATATATATATATATATATATATATATATACAGGGTGAGTTTTTAGTGTGGCAACGGTCGATAACTCCGTTATTATAAAAGCTACGTAAACCAAATTTGGAGGCATATTAAGCATGCATAAAGTGAACATTTTAAAAATATTTGAAAGCTAACAGGGCGTTTTATAATTCCAAGGCATATTAAACTTATATTATTTTAAATGGAACACCCTATATATTATTATATTTTTAAAAATCCCATAAAAAGAGCTTTAATTTGATATTAAATTGTATCTGTCTATTCCTTTTAGTTTTTGAGATATTCAACTGTTTTTAGAAAAAATGACCCCAATTAGATACATTGCCACTACACTAATACACAACTTATGTTAATTTTCAAGATGCAGAAAATTTTACCATATACCATAGTATATTTCTAAATATCACTTTTTTGAAATTTCTTCCCAGTATACAGGGTGTGTCAGGTTTCGCAAAATGCAATTTTTAAATTTTTTTTTAAATGGCACCCTACCAATTTTATTGCTACAATGGATAGTTCATTAAGTGTCCTTTCATTTTTGTTAAGCATTCCCTATACCTAAATCCATTACTTTCTGAGATATTTTTGATTTTCTTCAAATTTTATGAATGTTTTTAATTTACATAACTAAAAATAACTTACTATTGGAGAATATTATTAAACAATTAATACATTTTGATTAACAATATATATTCTTTCTGTGGAAGTAAATTTTTTGCTTCTTCTTCAAAAACATCAAATTGGTCTCGGTATGAAGAAGTAATTGCTATAAGACTTTTCAATACATTCTCACCAAATAACAAATCAAGGCTTGGTTTTTGAAGTATTTTGGAAGCCTTACCAAAATGTTTTAGAATTTTATTCCAAAATGTAGTCATAACAAGATTTTCTATTTTTATCATTTGTTTAGATAGACTCAGCGCTTCTAATTTTGTTTCACTTTTTCTAAAGGATCCATTGATATTTTTTCTACACAATCATATATTTGGGAATAACTTGTACTTAAAGCTTTTGCCACATCTTCCCTACAGCTCCAACGAGTGCTATTAAGCGACTTAACGGTATAGTTTTTTTGTATATGCTGTTGTAGTAAATGCCACCGATGTGTGGAGGCTTCAAAAACTACATACCATTTTTGCAAAAAAAAGAAAAAATTTTGTGGTGTCAAGGCAGCACATTCTCCGACTAAATTAAGTGAATGCGTAAAACATGGGATAAAAAACAACATCTACTATTTCGCGAATGTAGGCTTGTAGACCCTTATACTGCCCGGCCATGTTACTTGCGTTGTCGTATGACTGCCCGCGACAATATTTTAAACTAAGTTCATTTTCTGTAAGAAAATTGATCACCACTTCGGGTAAAGATTGTACGAATTTTTGCGGACATTAATTCAATAAACTCTTTACATATGGTTTTGGACAGGTAGGAAACATTGCCCTTTCTTTTATTGCCTAAATTATGAATATGGTTCTTTAGAAAAAGATTGAATGTAGCGACTACTTCCAATATTCCCATATAAAGACCGTTTGATTGGGACTCAAAAATCTCGTTATCGCCGCGAAATGGCAAACCTCTTTCCGTTAAAAATTTAATCACAACAACAATTCTTTTAAGTACTTCTATCCAATAAGCCTTTTCTTTTGCAAATGCTTCACAAATATTTGTATCTACTCTACTTTTGGAATTACTCCTTGACAGAACCATATTCATAGCCTTTCTATGATCTGTGCTGTTTTCGTGTGATGCGATTTTTTCAATGTCTTTGTTCCAATTCGAAAATCCACAGTTAAATGAAACGCTTTTGTTTCGATTGAAAAGCTTGCAAGCAAAACAGAAAATGTCACCATTGCTAGGGGAATATAAAAACCACTGGCGTTTAACAGTTTCTCCATTCACCAGAGTTTTGTACAACATTGTATCGGAAAACTTTCTATTTTATGATTTATATGATCTTAATGAAGCCTTATATTGTTTAACAGATTTACAATTTTGAAAATACTCGGCTCCTTTTTCTAGGTAACCATCAATTAAACTATCGTTGACTATCTCAGGCCATTAAGCCATCGCTGTTTGGTAGGCAAAATCATCCCGATTAGGAGTCGATACTGGAAAGCTCTTTGTAAATCTTACTAAAAATAAATTCAGAACTAAATATGAATTATACCCGCAACTAGAAACATTACCTTCGCGTGGTTGCACATTTCGAGTACTCGCTAAACTATGTAGTATCACTGCTACTTATGTCGTCACTTGTATTTTCTAGAAAAATTAATACCTCTTTTCTAAATATACGAAAAGAATATTAGATAGAATACCTTCAATTGTTACGTTGTCATCATAACTAAAATTAGCAAACTCAACTGTTTCCACATTAGGATTACTTGACGTAGAAGTAGAAGGCGCTACTGAATCAATCACGGTAGTACGAGCGTTAAAAAAAACAGTAATTTTCTGCAGTTTATTTACAGCTTCTAATTTCTCATCAGCCGCCTATAATCATTTTAGCAAAATATTGTAGCAGTGGCATAAAAAAAGTTCAACTTAATTTTCTTTTCTGAAAGCCGCTCTTGTAGCGATTCTGTTTTTTATTCATGTTAGTAAATTTCAAACTGTTTATAAACGCAAACACTCAATAAGCAAATAAGCTAAATAACGTAATGTAGTGTTTGACTAATTGCACTATAGTAACAGTAGTAGTAGTAGTAGTAAATATGCTTTCAATTAGAGCTTTTGGGCAACTGAATAAGAATAAGAATACAAAAAAGAAAAAGAAACTTCTAACTGTAAAATTATCTTACCAGGTTCAAATCCAAGTATACTGTTCCGCCAGACAACAAAAACAAAGAACCGAAAAATGTGGATAGTGCGCTATTATATCTGCCACCCACACGATTAGATTAGCTCTGAGTTACCTCTTGAAATGACTATCAGCAGAATAATAAAACATAAAGGTGTGCATATAAAGCAGGAAGATTATTCTTTTTATTTTAAATAAAACTCTAAGTGAATAACAACGACAGGGTTTTGTCTTGCTTACTACTAAATAAAAACTAGATGAGAATGCTGCCGAGGTTTAAAAAAAATCAGTAAAATACAAATTACCTTCATTGATGCGGGGCCCCTTAATGTCATGGGGCCCGGGGCTGCAGCCCCGTTAGTCCCCCCCATAATCCAGGCCTGGTCGAGTATGGAAGTGAAGCGTGTAAAAATCTAAAACGATGGTCTACATTATCATCACGACTAGCCAACAAAATCAACAGAAGAAATTTCTTATTAAGATGCCGAGCTGAACACATAGAACCGAATCACGTTACCAATAACACAAAATACATAGCAAGTCTACTCACAACACCAGATGGAAGATTAAGAAACGTATCCACAAGTTTCAAAAGAAGCTAAAAATAAAATAATTAATTTGAAATAAAAGTCACTATATCAGAAATTACTCAATTACAACTGGACTTACGACAAACTCAACAACATCTCTGGGGTAGTTTTTCGGGTGCTATCATTCAGTAATTTGGATGTCGTAACGATGCCCATTTCCAAAAGAAATTTGCAACGATTAAACGCAATAACATAAAAAAGTTCAATAACCTAAGACAAAATCATGTACACCGCGCACTCTCTAAAGACAATAGCAAATGGTTTATCAATTTAAATGATAAAAACATATCGACTCAGGTAAAAGATTTTCTATCACTAGGTCCAAAATTTAGTTTACCGGCTTCACCAAATGAAATAAACATAGGAAAGTTATTAGCGGAAACAGAATTACTAATTCAATATTCTCTTTAACACAAAAGGACGTCATAAGAGCCAAAGTTAGGAATACTATAACGAACTATTTACAATCAACAGTAAGACTGAATGTTTTGATAGCGCAAGCTACGATAACACGAAACGATTTCTAAGAAATTACCCGGATGTATATATCACAAATGCTGATAAAGGCAAAGTAACCGTGGCTATCAATAAAAATGATTATATAAATAAAGCGTACAATATTATAAACGATTCTAACACGTATTCGAAATTGAAAGGCGATCCACCATTCACTATGCAAAAAAGGTTAACGATTGGATAAAATATCTCAATAACTTTAACGCAATTGATAGACAAATTATAAAAAACTTATTATGTAGTAGCGCCCACATGGTATGGCCTACCTAAGATACACAAAATTGATACACCTCTGCGTTCTATAGTAGTATCTAGGGGCGCCTCCACATACAAATTATCAGCATTCATAGCAAACATTTTGACAATATCATTAAACGAAAAAAATGATTATAATATCAAGGAATCGTTCAGTTTTGCCGAACACTTCAATAACTTTCAACTCTCAGACAGCTATAGTCGAAATCAGGAAAGAATGAATGCACGTCATAGGTTTCGGAATTTAAAAACGACATACTTTCAAATCTTATGCATTAAGTATATTCCGATAGATCCTTTAAAAGTATGTCGTTTTTTAATTCAGAAACCTATGACGTGCATTCATTCTTTCCTGATTTCGACTATATGTAGTTATTTCCTTAGACGTTGTTTCCTTATTTACGAATATTCCATTAGATCCCGTTTCTAAAATTATTGATGAGGAGTGGGGTACTATCGAACAACATTGCAACTTTAGCAAAACAGATTTTTTTAGTACCATTAAATTAATATTTGACAATACTTACTTTTCTTTTGATAAGTTTTTTAAACAAATTTTTGGTACGCCGGTGGGATCCCCATTAAGCCCTATAATTGCAACCATAGTCATGGATAATCTCCTTGATAATGTAATTCGTAAATTGCAGTTCGAGCCACCGTTTTTAAGAAAATTCGTAGATGACAATATTTTATCTGTTCCCGTAGGTAAAATAGATTACACGCTAACAACTTTTAACAACCACAATAACCATATCCAATTTACCGTTGAAACAAAAGTAGATAATTGCATTCTTTTTCTAGATACTAAAATTATTAGGCACGACAGGCAATAAAGGGTAGGCTTTTAAATAATGGTTATCCTGTATCATTGATAAACAAACTATTGTTCAACACCATTCAATTTCAGCGTCCATTAAGAGCTGTAGAAAAGCTTCAGCAGGAAATCACCTTCAAATTTCCGTCTCTTGGCGAGGTAACACATAGATCAATCAATATATTAAGAACTGGTGACGTCATAATTGCAAAATATAGTTACAAAACGATTAATAGATTATTTACAAAAATAAACGACAAAATTCCTTTGCTACAACGATCGAACATTGTATACACCATTCCATGCCAAGAGTGTGAAGGTACTTATGCAGGGCAAACTTCACAATGGCTGAATTCTAGGATCACTCAACACAAAAGTGATGCTAGAGTAAGAAAAAATGCATGCGCTTTATCTCGTCACGCGAATAATATAAAACACAACAAAGGTTATGAAAATGTAAAAAATTTGGAAACAGAAGGAAATTATAAGAGCAGATTATTTTTGGAAATGGTACACATTGCTAATGACCCAAATTGCATGAATGACAAAACTGATGTAAACAATCTCAGCAATATTTATTCATATGTCCTCAGTTTTCAAAAATCACATCAAATTACCAATAAATTTACGAGCCGCTAAATCTGTATCATCAGAACACATGCTTTTTAGTTAAGTTATTACCGACAGTCTATCTGGCGTTCATACGATTGTCTACTAGCAGCTGTTGATGAGTATACATACTTTTGCAATGAGCGTTCAGTCGGACCGTTTAATGTAGTGTAATTTTTAGTTTTTAACTTCGATGTATAAACTTAGTAAATACCCACAATAACTCCGTTGATATAAGTATGATAATGTGGCCATACTATTTGTTAATTGTTTTTTTATACCTGTTAGAATCTTGATGAAGAAATAAACTATTTCGAAAGCTTGATTAAGAATAAAGAGTGTTTTTTATTCTGTGACCGCTATACCTGTTAACAAATCCTACTTATATTTATATATATATATATATATATATATATATATATATACATATGTGTATATATATATATATACATATATATATACATATGTGTATATATATATATATATTATTATTATTATTATTATTATTATTATTATTTTCACTTCTTGACCTTCAACATATATAAATATACTTTTCTTGGGTATTAGGTCAAATTAAAATCACTAACTCAATCCATTTATTTTAACACTTCAAACGTTTCAACTCTAATTAGGATTGAGTTAGTGATTTTAATTTGACCTAATACCCAAGAAAAGTATATATATATATATATATGTATATATATATATATATATATATATATGTTATGTAGTATAACGACCTTGCTAATTTGAATATATTGAATGATATTAGCAGGTTGTAGGTCAGCTGGTTAGTCAAACGTACTCTTTAAGCCTAAAATAAAATTTATTTTTATGTTGTAAGGATGGTATGAAAGGTAATGCAGGTATCTACCCTAGTTAGTAGGCTTCTGATACCAGTCTAAGGTTACAGTGGTGTCATTGTTTCGAATCAATAGAGTATCTAGAAATGGTACCGATCTATCCTTTTCCACTTCTACCGTACATTTAACATTATCATCATAACTATTAAAAATTCGAACAGTTTCATCAATTTCATTTATGGATACTGATGTTCTGATGTCATCTGCAAATTTTTTAATAAATGGCATTGTAAAATTTAGTTTAGGGATGACTTCGTCTAGTAAACCATCCATGGCTTAAAAGGCAGAATAAAAAGAATATGTCATCCGACATTATTTCAAAAGAATTTAAACAAATTATTTATGATCCTATAAAACAACAGCTACCCGCCAAAATTAATAAAGAATCTTTTATATAACCACGAAGTTTCTTTGAACAATTATCTTTCTAATGTACATCCAAACAACTATGTTGATCACGTAGATATTCAGAAATACGGAAAAATTTCATATATTGAAAATTTAACCCCAAAATTAGAAAATGTATTAAAAAAATACAACATAAAAATTGCAAAGAAGAACGTTTGGACTTTAAATGCCCTTTTTTCAAAATTAAAAGATAAAACACCACCATTACAACAAAGAAATATCATTTATAAAATTACTTGTTTAGACTGCAATTTAAAATACATTGCTCAAAGCTCTCAATATCTAAAGCAACGTATCACACAACGCAAAAGCGACATGCGGATTAAACCCAATGCCTGTGCATTAACCACACACGCAAATACCTGCAAAAATAAAATAGACTGGGATAACCCTAAAATACTACAAATGGAAGGTATGCGATCAAAAAGAGAATTTTTGGAAATGTGCTACATATTTAAAAACACGGATGTCATGAATAAAGAAACAGATATAGATCAACTAAGCTGTATATACACGTATCTACCTAATTTCAAAACTAGAACTAACTTAATTAGACCACACACACACCACGCACGCACGCACGCACGCACACAAACACACGCACGCACGCACGCGCGCACACACACAAACACACACGCACGCACGCTCGCACACACAAACACACACACACACACACACTTTGTCCATTTTTGAATTTGATGTATACTTTAAGTTTTATATAGTTCAATGATATTGATGTGCATTCAACATTAATTTAGTAAGTACCTATTGCATATTGCTTGATGCCAATAATGACGTTTTTGTAGTTTCTTTGTATAAAGGCTTAAAATAAACCGAAAGCTTAGAATATAATAAAGACTACGCTTGACTAACCAGCCGACCTACAACCTGCTAATATTATTCAATATAAAATGCTGTGTTAATAAGGTCATTTAGGGGTAATTAGGGCCAATAGTATAGCGCACTTCATATAAAATACATGAGGGTTCAGAAAACGATACAATTTTCTGAACGAAACAAGAAATACGATGATTAGACTGGAAAGTAAATGACAACGCCCTGTATATAAACCATAATCATAATTAATTTAGTTAATGAAAAATATTTTGAGGATTTATTTGAATAAACAAATTCGCAAGTCGTTAAACAACATAAACGCAAGCTGAAACGTGATACGCATGGATAGCGCATCATTATTACGTCAAGGATCCCAATTAAAACAAGCAGGTTTAAAAATGCCTAAGATAGCAAACACATATAATTTAATGCGTAAATTGTATTAATTCTACGCGACTAGAAAGCTAAAATCGACACCTGATTTATTGGAAACGAGCAAGGCATGGTAATTAAAATTAAAGTTCACCAAATTTATTTAAACAAACAATGGTTTACTTATCTAGAAGTATGAAAATCTAAGAGAATCAATGCTATTAACTCGAAATGGTACGTGACAAAGGCAACGCGTTGATGTTAACATACAATACTATACGATGGAATATCCAAAAACCTGGTATGAAAGTAACATGCATAACAACGAACTCTGCTCTTGTCAATAGATAAACTATGCATTTAAATACGGCCGGATTTGTAAACAAATCATTTCAACATGAAGTAAGGCTTAGTTCACATCCCTTAAAACGAAAATATTTACGTATAGTGATTTATTGTGAAGTGTGAAATAGTACCATTGTAATTATGGAAAATTAAGAAGTTTGTCGTTTTATCCTTCAAAAGGCGTAACTAAAAGTTGTTTTAATTTAAATTCTAATATTAACATTAATAAAAAGGACTCCAAATAATTACTGGAGAAGAATTCTAAATAATTACTGGATGATGCTTCTAAATAATTAATGAATAAGCGATTATACATAATTTACTTCAACTATGAATTGTCAAGGAGTTTAACGGAAAACGCTAGAGTGATTTAAGGCTATGCTAAGAGGGATGCAGACAATATCTAAAACAGTTGGACCAGGGACTGGTTCGAGCTGAAAAAACAACAGGTTAACCAATCTGAATGTTTTATTAATTTATTTGTCAATATTTCGTTGTATATTTTTAAACTGAATGATTTAAAAATTAACATTTTATTGAATATTTCTAATTTAAATACTTTAAAAATTGCTTTCATGATCATTTATGTGAGGGGTCGGCAAGGATTGTTTTTTTTTGTACATGTTGTAAATTACGTAAATATTTAAAGAAGTTGAATGAACGTTTATGGAGCTTCAGTTAATAATAATAATAATAATAGTGAATTTGCTGGTTTTTTGATCATCTTTGGGAATGATAATTATTAATTTTTTTGAATGGAAGTTCGATTTAGATAATCTTTAAACTTTTCATACGTTGTAAATATTTTTGAGAACATTATAATAATTTGTGCTTAATGGTGTTTTGGTTTAAAGTTTATAACAGGAAGGAGAGGTAGAAGGTAAATTTAAAGCCTTTGTGTGTCATATTGTCGCAAGCTCCGTGCGTAATTTAAAAACTGAGCTAGCCGACGCAATTAAAAATTATACATTAAAAATCAAAAATTGACAGATTAAAAATTTTTATCTTTTTAATTCACAAAAATGGAGCGCAGGGGTATTGCTACAGTATCACAACAATAAATATATATATATATATATATATATATATATTACTCATATTTAGACCAGGGTAGAAAATTAAATAATCACATCAAATAATTTTAATCACCGTGTATAAGGAATTTTATTAAATAATACGCTTTATTAAAACCTTGAAGCATAAATAAATGCGGTCGTTTCAGTAAAAATAAGAAATTTAAATTATGTACAAGACGCTTTATATCAAAAGAAACAGTATTAAAAAGCTCTGCGTGTAATGTAATTATTCCTAAACAAATGGAAATTACGTGCAAAATTTATATTAATTAACCCTATTTTAAGTAACCGGTATTAAACAGAGTGTATACATAATAATTAATATTTAACTTGTATTCGCTAAAAATGAAAGGATAGAAGTCAATTTTAATTGAAGTTAATTGAATCGTTAGTAACAGATAATATCTATAGAAACTTGTAAAAACCCAATAAAATGCAAATCCTAGAAGTGTTAGTTAGAAGTAGGATGTTTGAACACACCTGCGTATTTTAAAAGGCAATTTCAGTTTAATTTGTTTAGATAAACATGTCGATTCTAAGGATATTGGAAACGGTCAGATGCTTTAGCACGAAATACAAAACAGGGTTTATTTAAAAGCTCTGAGAATTAATATTATTTTGAACACCTGCGTAGTTTAAATATCACGTACGGCGAAAATTGTGTAGATAACAAATGGTTTCAAAGAATCTTGGAGAAACCGGGGCTTAATATTCACGAGAATGTGCGATACGGGGTTATTTAACCCAGATAGTCCACATGGACTAAAATATAATCGATAATAAAGAATATCAATTGGCACCAATACGAACAGGTTAGAAAAGGAAAGAGAAAATGCGTCAAGCAAAGACACATATAGTAAAAGGCGTGATTTAAGCAACGTCACGAGGGTCACAATTGGTTGAAAATAGGATGCAAATATCAGAGGTAGAAACAACAATTTCTGTACAAAATTAATTAGTTTTTCTCGGACATGTTTGCGTGCCGTGTAATTTCTGAGATTTAAATGGGGCGAGTGAAAATTCGTAAAACCGACGCGCGAGCGACGGACTGGGAACAGAGAATGAGAAATTCTTTAGAATTACCCGTTTTGGGGAACAGACCGACAGACAGGCTTTTTGCTATATATACCGGTGGTAATATGAATTTCGGCCTCTTAGGCTTTTGACTATTCGATGCGTTAAAAGCTCTTTTACATCCGCGACTTGATTGAAGATGTTAAACAGTGCATTTTAGTTTGATAAAATAATTTAAAGTTTGCTCGTATATTTTAGTGATTCAAAATAGTTTGTTATTTACGTGCTAACATGAATGTACTTCAGTGCACTTAGATACAAGGTAATAAAATTTAGTATCACTGTACCAATTAGCAAAATTTACAACGACAAATGTATACACAAAAGTAGGCAGTTTTGGCGTATATTGGTGAAAGAAGTAAGAATTTCTTGGCTATTTTTCGGGGGTGTTAATAATTAAATGGTTCAAATACGTGTCTGGATCCACGAAACAAGGGTCAGATATACACAGATGAGTTCCGGAAAAGCCCAGAAACAACTTTAAATAAATGGTGATGGAGAAAATTTTAAAAGCGTTGAGAATTAGAAGCCGTAAATATAATCCTGTTGGAATGGTGTGATTAACTAAAGGGACGATGTACATTGAAGTTATGAGGACAGTAACCTTCAGGTAAATTATACTATTTTGTTTGACATTTTTGTGTGTAGTGAATAACTTTATAATTGATTTACTTTAAATGGACATTAGTGAAATTGTACTAACAATAAAATTTTAATTTTAAGGTGAAATTTGCTTGTTTAAGTAGAAAGGGGTATTTAGTATTGATGTTCTGAATTATGATGAAAATTTGGGTATGTCTTTGAGCTCAATTAGACGAACCTGGTTAATTAACGTAAAGGGGTGGTAGATGCTCCCTTTATACTCAGACTCCGGTCTGCTTATATTGTTATATTAATTAGTAGGCATCCAACAAGGACTTTAATTCTGGATGCACATTAAAGTGATAATAAAATTAATCTTGAAATTCTTTTTAAAACTGAATTTTATGCTGAAATTTAATTTGAAAATTTAATGTATTCTGAATATTGATGTAAATAGAGTTAACGTTGATGTTTGTGGTAGGAATGTGTTGTTTAATTTTATGAATGAGGAGGTTTACAAAATTAGGTGAGCAGCCGAGGCGAAAAGAGGATCACAGCAGTTTATGACGCCCAATCGGTGGGACTAGAATTTTTTTGTTGAAAGGACCCAGTTCCCGCATTCAAAGGAGCATATCACAGCAGTATATATATATATATATATATATATATATATGAATATATGATGTTATATCAGGCTAGTAGGCACCTGAAAATATTCAATGAATGCGATTCGGTTAAAATTCTTGTCAGATCCCGTGGATAACACGAGGTGGCCTTCAGAAGGACAGTATACCTTATAGTACAACTCGCGGTAACTTAAATTTATCATATCTATGTGTGTGTGTGCGTCCGTGTATGTGTGTGTGTGTTGGAGTCCCGCATCTCCTGTATTTCCTGTCCTGAAAAATCACAAAAATACCGCTACTCGACACAACAGTTGCGAAATTTCAAAATAGAATTCAAGAATCCACTTCCTGAACTAGCTCAATTAGTAGAACATTAAAAAGAGAGATAAGCATTGCGTTTGGGCAATGTAGAAGGACGGTTTTGAAAATAACGAAATGCTGAATGTACTTTCGGATTAACTTGATTTTTGCGTTACGCGCAATTGTTATTGTGGTCATGGGATGAGACTATTAAAGCAAAGACAAGATAGGTGGGCGCCACTGCATCTAAGAATACTTACAAAAAAAGCCTAAATAGTAAGATGTAGAAACCTTTAGGTTATGATGAATTTCAACGGCTATAGGTATCTTGGTTTGATCAGAAAAATCAATCATTGAGATCGCTGTTTATGCCTGAATACTATCTAATTAACACCTCACCCTGGAACTACTCAAATAATCTCTAAGGAGGGATTCTGATAGGACTTATATTCGAGATTATTCTTATAAAAAAACTAACTGAATTTGGATAAATTTAGTTTATATTTCCATATCATTGTCTAATTTTTAAGTACTCCATTTATTCCAAACCTTTAGTAATAAAAAGAAATATTGTCCAGTTTAAATTTATAACGAAGTTCTACGGTTTCTTTTATATAATTCACATATATACATTGACAACAAGTACAAATACAATTGAATTTTATATTTGCTTAAAAGCTTTCAGAGACAATTTATAATTAATTTAATTTAATTAATTTTTTAATTCACAGATCTGGCAATTAGATTACATGAAATATTGCGCAATGGTGCATGTTGTTTGTTTCAACAATTACACGAAAAAGATTATTACAGAACGAATGTTATTCTTATCATTACAACCTTGCACTTTCTATGTATTAAAAATAATAACATGCACCTACATAAAATTTGCGTCATAAAAATTTTATTATGACTTTTAAACGAGAGCTTTATTTAAATACCTAATAAGATATAAATATGAAAGTGCTCGTAAATCTGATTACCATCACAGAGCATGAACCAGCAATTTTAACAGTTAGTAACATTAAACGGAAATCACTAATCTTATAGAAAATTAATAAAGGAAAGTTTTACCTTATCAGTCCAGCACCTGCACATTATATATAGTTCGTATAAGTATTTACTTCATTACTTCGGGCAACATACAAGTCACAGGTAATGACCCAATCAGTCATACTATTACTAATTTAATCGGACTCGTCCTTGCAAACAACCAAACAAAAATTTACGATACAGCACATGAAACCATATCTTCAAACTAAAGCGGCGAATACCTTCCAACCATCCGTAACTAGGGATTACTGCATCTAATTACTGAGACATCGTGTAGTATTCTTCGTGGTCTAAAAATAACTAACTTATTACGTAAACTAAACTTTCCCAAACGTGATCCGGCGAGACTTTGCCTCGCGGTCCCCAGTCATCTTTTTTTTAGTTCTTATCTGCTCGACATTCTACGTAAGATTCCTCTAACAAACTTGTCCAACTTTCAACAACAGCTTCTAATCTCATCTGCGCACGCGTTATGTGTTACATTAACAATAATTTATACACTAATAAGCATACATCAAGCTCCGATTTCAATTCTAAAGGAATGTCTACAAGGATTGAAACTTAAAGGGGTACATTCACATTACCGATAATATTACACTTTTTCAAACCAAAATTTTGGTTGATAAGGAGATAGAAGAAATTAAGACTTTCACTAGCACTAAAACCGAAGCCCTAAACATTTAAACTATTTAAAAAAAATTGCCAAAAATTAAATGATTGAAGACATTTTTTGAAGATAATTGTAGATGTTTTATAATATATACACGAAGCTTTACGAATAACTGTATACTTTTTTGTAACGTCGTTTGTCTTCAGAAACGTATTCTTGTCTCGCTTTGATACTCCAATCTGTTTTCAGGGAAAACGCCGTTTAATTCAAATTATGTTTTAATTCTTATTAGTGGGATATCATGCCAATAATAATAATAATATTTTAGTAGGCTTATCTTACTATCTGACAGTCGTCATTGTGATCTGTCATAGTTTTTATTTAATGACTCAATGAAGGTATTTAAAGTATCAACTCAGTAAGTGGTTCCTTTAACCTACTGCTTGAAATTTCTTCCACTCAAATATTTAATAAATGCCGCGTCATAGTGATTTTAACAATAGTTAGATGAGAAATATGGTGTGTATTTTTGCGCAAACAAATTTCATTGGCCGCACTGCGACTCGAAGGTATACCCAGCCAAAGAAGACAACTGAATCATAAACTGTTTTTCAACCTGTATAATCGTTTAGGCGAGAAGGGTCCATTTCGTCTCAAAAACTATCTCAGTTGAACAAGAAGAGGGGGTATTGAGAGTGTACAAAAATTCAAATATAAGTACCCGGACGTTCTCGGTACGTGAGCTCGGCAACCAGTCGGCGAGGTCCACCCGGTCGAGGACTTTTGTCAACATTCGACGGGGAAGCCTGCAATATGCAGCAAAAGAGAATATGTAATGTCGCAGATCTTAAAGAAAATGCCGATGTTGTTAACCAAAAAACCACGATTGTACTCAAACCAGAGCAGGGCATGTCCAGCCTTCGCAAAGGAAGACTGGCGAACGTTATGGAGCCTCAAGTGCCGATGATTGCGCAAATAAAGACTTTGTTACGCAACACGTAAACCATGCAATCACGCGCTGCTTAAAGCCCGGTGCAAAAGAAAGTGCTAAAAATAAAGTGTACGTTGACTAACACTTTAAACGTTTAGCTACCGATTGTGAGAATACAAGATCCCACGTAGCGTACGTTAAGTTAATGTTAAGAGCACAACCTAGACTGGGTGTGGGGTGTGATATTACGCGTATATTCGATTATTTTCTATATTTAAAAGGGAGCGGAGCTGTTATACGGAATGAACTTGATTTCTTATCCGACAACTTTAACTAATTTGCGAAAATTTTCACAAAGGTAAACAACGTAACGGCACATAACAAAAAAGAGCTTCTTTAATCAATTTCGAATGTTTACTTTGCCACACCCGAGAATCACCGAAAGAAATATTATAATCCAAAGGTTAAGATATTACATTTCGTAAATCCAGAGCAAAATACCGTTCGACCACTTAGGGATATAACCGCCGCTTTGAAATCATTATCCAACAAACATGAAAAGGAAACGATTATCAAAAAAGTGTTTAAGCCGGCCCGCAACAACTTCGAGAGACAACATGTCGTACTTGAACCTGTTAAGAGAGACCTGATCCAAGTCGACATGATGGAGTTTCAACCACATGCCCGAGTTAATATAGGTTACAGATACGTCCTTATCGGACTAGACTGTTGGACCAAGTGCGTGGTTGCTATTCCTGTAAGAAATATAACCGGAAGCGTGGTCGCCACTGCAATGAAGAGTTCCGTAAGAAAAGATTTCCTACGGAAATTGAAACATTTTGCATCAAAAACCAATATCCAGACGGATATGGGTGAAGAATTTCGCAACAACAACTTTAAAAAGACAATGCAGCAACACAGCATAAATCACTACTCTTCCTCCTCTGTTAAAAGAAAGTTTCTATAGTCGAAAGACTGATGAGAACGATAAAAAGCAAACTGTACAAGAGAATGCATCTACCCGGTTCGTAGAAGTGGCACGATATTCTAGCGGAGGTTAATGGACGAATACAATAACAGCTTACATTGAACAATTAAAATGACGTCCAACGAAGCGGGGAAGCATCCCGAAACAATAAATATTTTAAGAAGAAAAACGAACGTAAAGCCAAAGCCAAGCCAATCATAAAAATAAGACGCTTAGTGTGCTTTTGTAAAGAGCTCGCTATTCTCAATCTACAAACAATCGGTTAGATTACGAAATATTTACCTTGCACCTGGAAAGTCATCATTTAGGCTCCGAGTTTCAGAAACCAATAGTTATTTGCTTCAACACGTGCACGGTTTTGATTGGATGCGTGACATCGACGAGGAACGAAAAGCAACAGATATTAGCCGACATTTAGGGAACAGAGTCGTACAAGATCTCGATTGCTATGGTGTACCTAGTTTGAAAAACCTAGTCATGAAAAGGACATTGTCTTCTTCACAGAATAAACACTCTTTCGTGCGCTCTACAGAACGTCTTGTTATGGCAGGCATATTGCGAGAATACCTTTTAGGACTGATATTATTTAAGATAAATACTTTGTTAGATAAAAATATAGATACGTATCAAAGAATAAGATTTTTTTAAAAGCGGTGTTTTAAAATTTAATTAAGGTTTATGTGTACTACAGATTTCGTTTGTAAAATTCCTTTGAATTATTATAATATTTTTGCAATATTTTATTTAATTTCTGTCAACTGATTAATTATTCAAATAAAAACTTTAGAAATCCCCACCACGAAATTACCTTGGACAGCTTTATCTAGACGACCAACTCACAATAATTCAGTAAAAACTCGGTGTAGAACCAGACTTTTACCTCCAATGGTCTAAGAAATTAATGCAATCCAAAGATTTAAATATTAAAAAAGAAAAATTCTTGCCTTCTTTATTACAAATATAATAAAACTTATAAGACAATCCATATTTAGTAGGATAAAAATACATAGTGTTAAAGTTAAAAAATACAAAATTAAATTACATAGATGCAACCATTTAAAAAATACTGAAAATCACAATTTTTACAAGTGTATATTTCAATACAAAAAGCATTAAAGTACAAAGGTTAAGTGCAGTTTATAAAATGTGCAATCAAAATATTGAGTTATCCCACGGACGACAAAGCTTTATCGGTGCAGGTGCCAGATATTCGTAATCCAAGTCCCACGTCTTCCACATATTGGTCTACGTAGCATGCAATTACCTTCAATACGGTTAAATAATTTTGATCGGCGGCTCCACTGAATAGGTAATTAGTGGCCCGGATATTGCTTTCAATTAAAATTCTGCTTCCGTCTTCTTCGGTTAACTCTACGTCGTTATAGCGCAGCGTATCAGCGTAAGAAGTTACAAACTCATCATAGAACGCCGAAAGGTCTCTGACATTAATCTCTTTGAATTTGTAAATTACAAGGTCGCTGATATTAAATATTTTATAGTACTCTCGCTCATTTAAAACAATAACACCACGACCTTTTGAAATCTTTAATTTGAACGCGTTTTCTTTTTGTAAACCGTTTCCAAGTAAAACATTTCTTGTATCTGCCACAAGTTTTAAAATAAATTCGAGACCGAGATCAAGGTACTCATCATTTATTTCGACACCCTTGTGATTAAATGTAATTTCATTTACATGTTGGGCAAATTGCATTACTTGAAATTCCACTTGAAAATTATAAAGGTACATCCAATCTTCGTAACCGATTTTCATAACACATTTTGTACCAATGTAGTTGAAGTACCGTTACAACACACTATTTGAATAACAGGGACCATGCATCCGTACAGATTAAAGCCTAGTTTAACTTTGTGATAATGCACGTTTTCTGGAATTTCATATTCGTATAGACTATAAGTGGTCCTATCGATCAGTTAATGTAGGTCTTTTTGCGGGTGCACCATAACCGTAGGAATACCGTAATCGCTAAAATTCATTGCTTCTTGATTTTTCGCGCACAGCACAACAAGAGCGTCCACGCGGTCGATCCGATACTCGTAAACTGATAAAGAAATAAGGACGCATTCAACCAACCCGTTAGAGTTCGTTGAAAAACGTTTACAGCGCATGAGGGCTGCGGTGAACATCAACAGACAGTAATCGAACCGCCTTTCATGTAGGAGGCGATGCAGCTGTTCGCAATAGGTCGAGGCTACACATTATTCTTATTATTGTGGGAACAATACGTGTTATTTATTTGAATTGAAAATTATTTTCGTTCTATCACGTACGCGTCTGGCATTCGAGAAACACTCTCTTAATAATTCAAGTTCTTCCAGCTTGTCGAAGAATACAGTTTTCTCTTTTGGAGTTTGAACAGGAGCAAGACAGCATTCTCTAGCGGCTTTTAAATATGAGGCGACTCCGTGTCGTAGTTGATATGCGTGTGACTACTACGCCCAAGGTCCCGGGTTCGAATCCCGACACGGTCTGCTTGAAAAATGTTGGGCGAGTATTTTTCACAAAAATACACCCTCGTTCGGATGAGAGGTAAAATGAAGGTCCCGTGTGTGAGTGTTGTCAAGCACGTTAAAGATCCCTACCTTGCTTGGAACAGCAAGGGTTCGGCAAAATTCCAAATTTTTCAGGTAAAAAAAACTCGCTTCCAGGCCAATGTAGTATCTTTGGGTGGAGCATTGGAAAAAATTACATGTAGGGCTTTTAAATATGAGCAACAATGGCAGTCTTTTTGAAATCGGTCGTGCGTTTTTTGCAATCTAATTTGGATCGGTATAAGCAGATCACAAATCTATTTACCACGATTTGAAAATCGGCAAGCAGGTTCGCTTTATAACATCCAAATTAAAAGTTAAAATTATAAAATAAAATATATCCATACTCTCACTAGAGTAATTGTCTCTGTATTTACGTTTGTTAAAAACCGAAGCAAGTTTCTAAAACGTTCGACGCGAATGTTTTAACCAGGCCCAATTCCGTCATTTTGACCATAATGTCGTATAAATCCCAGACCTTCTGGAAGTAGTAATACCTTACCACAGGGGTCTCTGACTTTCTCTAGCGTAACAGTTTTGGTCCCGTACTTTAAATATCTTTCGATGTATGAATAGGTAGCTTTTATGGTTTCTTCCTTTTCCACATAACTATTTATTAAGGTATTTATTGCACAATGCCTTAATATCTCTTTCCAAAATTTTGACGAATTTTCTAGCAATCTTCACCTCTACAGCTATCAAATTTTAGCGAATTATCAAACGAGTATTAGACGTTAGTTCATAAGTGCGCGTTTCACATGTAAACTGCTTATGGAGATTTGGTAGACGAGGTGGAGTTGCTTTAATGCTGAGTCAAAATTATAGCATATACTAGAATTGATACTTTTATCTGTTTTGCTAAACTTCAGTATGGTATTAGAGGTTACTTTTTCATATTTAAGCAATTCAGCATAAAAATAATTACAGACATGCTTTTGGAGTTGATTTATAACTACTGAAAGCATAGATCACAAAAATATGAATGTGATTTTTTCGTAATTCGTATCAGTTGACTCGCCACCAATCATGACATTTTTTGATTCGACAATAATGATTCTTCGCATAGTTGCCGTCAATTAGTAATAGGTTAACAAATATTTCTTACTGTGATTTGTAAAGCGTTAATTAAGTAAGTATTCAAACTTCAAGGGGTGATTATTAAGCCAGTTCTAAGACAAAATGTTCGTATAAGCATATGTCCGAAACGGCTCCGTTAAAAAAAACGAAGTGTTAAAAATGTTGAATATTTATTTTTTTTTCAAAAATCACAAAAGTGACAGATTTTGTTGTAAATTGATGTAGGTTAATAGTTAAAAATGTATTATTTAATTCGAAAACAGTCCGTATCAATCTTTCGCGTGCATAGCAGTCTTCTACACAATAGTACGGAACGGACTATGTTAACGCCAAAGCCGCTAGGCTTATGTATCAAGAAATGTATCTTCAACAGGCTATGTCTACTTATCAAACTTTTATAAATATTTATAGATGACTTGCGGAAACAGGCAGTGCATGTAGATTTACTAATACTAATATTATAGAAAGGTCCATGGCAGTAAGAACTGTCCAAATGGAGGAAGCTGTTCTCATTGTGATTGAAAGATATCCAACAACGAACACTTGGCAAATTGTGTCACAACTGAATATTCATCATGTTACAGTTCAACAAATTTTGAGAGATCAGCTAGTCTATCTGTACCAAGCCCAGCGTGTACTAGCATTGCTACCTACTACAGAGAGAAGCTTTTTTTGATTTGGTTATAAAATAAAATGGCAACAGTTTCAGATTTTTTAACAAAAGTCCTATTTACAGTCGAGACGAATTTTTCTTGAAACTCCATCATGAATTACCATGATCGTCATGTTTGGGCTGAAGAAAATCCACACTCTGTAGTAGAAAACAATTTTCAAGTGCAGTTTGATTAGGAATTGTTGAGGATAATCTAATTGGGTCGTATTTCTTTTCTTCTCGCCTTAATGGGGAACATTATCGGCACTGAATAGAAAATGTTCTGATTGGACTTTTAGAAAATGTGTCACTTGATGAAAGACGAATACAATGGTTTATGTATACTTTAGTTTAGTTGCACGCGAATATTTAATTCAATACTATTTTGAACACTGGGTAGGACGAGGCGGTCCTCAAATCTGGCCAACAAGGACACCTGCTTTAAAGCCATTATACTTTTTCTTTTGGGAGCACAAAATCATTAGTTTACAAGACTGGTGCTAAATGAGAAAAATTTAAAAAACAGAATACAACAGTCGTGTGGTGTAATTCAAAACACTTTTGGTATCTTTGAACATGTCCGCCAATTAAATTATTATGCGCACGAACGCGCGTAAAAGAAAATAGTTTCTTGTATTCTTCCTTGATCTAATTACTTTATTTCATATTTATTTTTGACATTGATCCAATAAATTGTGTTTAATTTAATAATTTTATTTGTTTTATTTAGAAACACAATTATCGATTTTTGAAATTTACACGAGAACTACTAGTTTTTTTAGATACTGCAGAAACAATTTTTATGCGGAAATGATGAATAAAACAACGTGTTTTTAAACATCAGTGTGGGTTGACAATCTGCAGACAGGAACAGACAACGGTTGATTTCGTTGTATTTGTAGCTAATTAGGCACAAAAGATTGATATGCTCAGATTTGCAGATGATATACCGGTATTAGCATCTAGCAATGAAGAGTTAGACGCTGCTCTTAATGAAATGGAAACGGTTCTAATAGAGAGATACGGTTTGAAAATTAACAAAACTAAAACTAAAGTACTAGTATGCAAAGGAGGGGAAAATAAATCAAAAACAAGAATACAAATATGTAACACGAACTTACAAGAGGTTAAGGATTTCTGCTACCTAGGAAGCCAAATAACGCAAGATGGAAAAAGCACAAAAAATATATAGCAAAAATTAGCACAAGGTCGTACTACATTTAACAAGAAAGAGCAACTACTGTGTTCAAAGACAACAAACATAGAAACAAGGAAAGGATTACTTAAAGCATATGTGTGGAGCACAGCACTGTACGGCTGTGTAGCCTGGACAGTAGGAGAAGCGGACACGAAAAAGGTAGAAGCCTTTGAAATGTGGTGCTACAGACGTATGATGAAAATATTATGGACAGACAAAGTTAAGAAGAAGAGAGTAGAGTATTTAGTGACGAATGAACTCCTCATTTCCTCCAGAATCCCTCATTTCCTCACACATCTGGACCAAATAGTTTTCTTCGACTAACCATTTTTCATCTTTCGAGATAAATATATCTTAAATTTTTTATCTTTTGAGATAAATGAGCATCCACATTTCCACACAGAGATAAACCTATTTTTAAGTTTTTTTACCGCTAACATTCTGGAGCAAATAGTTTTCTTCGACTAACCATTTTTCATCTTTCGAGATAAACCTACCTTGTTTGGTATCAATTAATATTAGAATTTTCTCAGCTATCTGAATTTCTAGGAATTTTTTAGATTGCACCATCCCCAAGGAAGCTACCCCAATTTTAAGATTTCTTACCTGTAGCGACTTTTGAGCGTTCTTATAAATTTTTTTTATACATGCGATACATTAAATTAGCTTAGAATTTTATGTAGAATCTGCAAACAGATTTAAAATCGGACTACTTCTTACAAAGTTACACTTTAAAACTCTCAAACCTCTTTAAAATTTTTGCTCGTATATTTAACTCCATTTTTAAAACCTTTTTCGCTACCTAAGACATATGCTTTAACCAATACAAAGAAATAAGCACGCAAAATTTTAATAATTTATTTTTACAGTTTAATAACTAATCATTCCAATGTAATGTGTTTTAAATATGTAAATGGAAAGCGCATTTTGCTTGTATGAAATCTATGGAATTTTTGTTGTAATGAAAGAAGAATGCATTCGTAATTTAAAATGATTCTACAACCTTCGCTAGATACCAACCATGTTAATTAGAAATTTTGTGTATGACATCATTAACTACCTAAATTTCAGAATTATCAAAATGTAATAAACCACATTAAGTACTGTTCAATAATAATCATAGAGTGAAAGTAAATGGGTCTTATTAAATATTGATATCCTACATCATCAATTACCCAAATTACCTTACTTCACGCTGTAGAAGCATTATAATGCAAATTCCGGAAACTCCCAATGTAGCATTAATTTTATAGCATTAATTTATAACTCGTAATCCAGCAAATATTCTAGAAAACACCATTACGCTATTGAATGCTAACGATCATGTGAATCACATGTGAAAGCTGTTTATAATTTCTTTTCCAAACAAATGCGGTTATTACAATAGGAAAGTACGCTAAATGCAAGTAAATTAACAGCAATTTAATAGTGTTTACTGACCTACCTTAATTGTTTGTACAAGGAAACACAATAAAATATATACAAATATAGTAAGTACCTTATATATTTATGCCCCATATGTAGGTTGCTGTACTATTAGGACCAGGGCATGCAGACTTTAACACCTCCATCTCGCACGCTTTACACAGATGTTGGTTGTTTCGTACAAGACCCTTTAACAGCTGGTGGAGCTGAACGTTTACTGCTTAATGACATACCGTACTGTTTTTCCTTGTGTTGCTGTAAGCTAATCTTGTAAAAGCGATACTGCAAGACCCAGAGTTTAAGTACTTTGCTGCCGACGGATGTATAAGCAACAGTGGACGATGTTACACCACGACATTAAGTGGCATGCATGAATATTTTTTTTGGAAACAATCGAAGATTGCCGAAAACACTCGAAGAGTGCACAAACGCGGTCAATAAACCACAATTAATAATCGCCTTTATATGATTTACATTTCTACCATTACCCAATGACTTTAATTTCTTATTGGAGAATCCTTATTCTCCACGCACTGTTGCGTAGCTGGATTCCCACCCTTTTGGGAATATATGCTCGTTATAGGTTGTAGCACCCGCGGTTTTACTTAACTACACTTCGTGAAATCCCTTTAATCTTTTTTTAATCGTGTCCTTCTCGCGTACAATACAGTAGTACTTAGCCTTACAACCTACAAATTCTAACACCAAGTCACCGTTAAACTCGTCTTTAAATTTCCCCACAACTTTTTGTTAACATGCGGTATATTGAGTTTATTATTTGCGGGTACACCACTTTAAACCTAAAAATAAAAACAGGATAGTTTAATACGTCTATTAATAATTTATGGTAATGTTGGCGGTACAAATATGTAAAAACAAACTTTATCAAGAAAATATAATGTTTTAATAGAATACATACATGTATTGATAACATCTATAAACCGCTGTGGTAACCAGAGTCTGGCGAATCTGGGATAGCCGAAATCTCTAAACATTTGCGCAAGCGATTGCCTTGCAGTTGCATCTTTTAAGTACTGAATGGGAAACATTTAATAAGTTCCAACACTGTCAAGTAATTTAAATTGCTGCAATCATTAGACAGAGAAATACTGGCACTGCTCTCTCCTCTAATAACGTTTGAACCATTTCTTCCTCCGTTGTATTTCCACATACTTTTTTTAAATCACCAACAAATTTTTCGTAAAATTCTGGAAAGTTTCTACACCTTAACTCAGCCATTTTAAAACAGATCAATTCTCGCAAATTTAATAGCTTGATGCACTCGTACGCAGGTAGCACAATAACATTCCCATCTTTCGTAATCTCCATATTATATAAATTCTCTTTTTCAAAATTGTTCAACAGCCATATACTTCTATTAAAGGCTGTGCTCAGCTGTAATTTGAAATCTTGATCCAATTGTATCTCAACAACATCGTTTCCAGTAGTCAAACCATTTAATCTGACTTGTTTTGAGTCTTGAGCAAATTGGCGAATTTGAAATTCCACTTGAAAAGTACACAATTTCTTCCAATCGAAGTACGAGAATGTTATCGTAGAATCAGCACACATACCACTGCAGCAAATCACTTGGATGACAGGTTGAAGACCACCATATAAATCAAAACCAACTTCTAATATATGGTGGTGATAATTTGGAGGAAATTCGCCTAACCTATAGGTTGACTTACCAACTAGTTGGTTGATATTTAATTGTGGTACTCGCACATCACTTGTAACGTCAACACAAGAAAAATCCATCTTTAATTTATAATTTTAATCAAACTCCACGATACTTTGACGACTAATGCACTGGAACATGGTTCTCGCCTTTTATGCCGATGGTCGAGCGTGCGCAGCTCCTTATTATATTAGTTGGCGTTATATGCAAGTCTTGACTGGAAAAGTGACGCGTATAATTGCTTTATAGTGGGTTTTACCTGTATGTATTTAACCATCAACACCATTTTAGAATTATTAAACAAAATTACTCTTAGCAGTATTTTAATATACCATCGTGTAAGATTTCAATTATTATTGTGTTTTCCTCAGGTTCTCAAATCCTCGGAATTTTTTCAAATCGAATGACTCCTTACTGATTTGCAGATTAACCTTTGCAAGCACCGTATATAATTCACCTTTAATCTATTTCTAAACCGTATCGCTCTGTCTTTTGAGATAAACCCTGGTGTAACCTATAAAATTAGTATAGAATTTTCCTGGGGAATTGAAATTAATTATCACGTCTTTTAAATTTAGTTCCAACAAAGACCTGTATATATTGTATTAATATTCAAAAACCTATCAGCAAAACACCTTTGCATTTTTATTTAGATTTAGCTCGATAATAGAGTTAAACTCCAAAAATATTTATTAGTGGCTAGAATTGTTAAAATTTTCAATTAGTGAATCCACATACAAATGATTAAACCAAAAGGTATAATACATATATTAATTCTGCACGGTGACCTGGAAAGTGGTTCGATAATCTATTTTAAATGTAGTTCAACATAAGACGCATATTCTAAATAAATTTAGTGAAACGTATGATCATTAGCCTTGCATTGTATGTCGATGATGTCTGACTCTAATAATTTAATAAAAGCACTTTCCACAATTCTAGTTAATATACGGGAATACACATTCTATAATTTGATTTAAATTGGGTTAATGTAAGGACAAATTATACTTATACTTTCTCTATGTACATAAATACGGGGGAAATGATGCCAGAAGTTCATTTTAAGTTTATTTTGTAAAGCGTAAAGTCGTTTATAGTGTAATTAATAGTAATACTGAATTTTCAGTCTTTGTTTTAAAATTTCGTGTAAGGACTATCGACAAAGAAGAGTAAGTCTTAGTTTGAATTTTGCAAACGTAGAAGAAATTAATATTTACATGTATAATTCAAAACTGTTAATCAATAATTTTTCTAGAATGAACATCTTAAGTATTGCGTGCAGTGTGTGCGAAAATGTTTTACTGGATGTGATGCCATAAAAAACACAACGAAAGTCACATCGAGATAGTTTATTTCCAGGAGGAACTAAAAATTACAGCCAATGAGTGGGAACAGATTAAGGATTTGGAAAACCAATCGAACGCAGCGCATAAAGAACGTATAAACGCCGCAATTCAGTTAGAACGAACCAAGCTACTATTTGAAAACCATACACCATAACAAAATCTTCTTCCAAAATCATAATTGTAGGCCTGAACCCGTTCGACGATTACAAAATAATTTTTAGATTTGTTGACACCATTTCGCAGAGCGTACTTGATGTATCCCTCAACGTATTTAGGAAGTTTATATCAAATCTTCCACACATTATACGCACTATGGAAGTTGGCATGCAAAATCAGATATGCAAATTCGACAACTTGCGTTTTTATTTAAATAAGAATTGTTTAGTGAAGATGATGACATTTGATGGGAATTATATGATATTTACCAAAGGAACTTTAGAGCACTTTTTAGGGGTATCTCAGATCGTTCTCAACCATGCTAATACTTTAAAAGAACTAACGGAAAAGGGTACTCCTAATATAGATCTGTTTCTGTTAGATGTCGCAATGGAAAGATATAATAGGAATGATGTTCCACAGAATCTCGCACATGATGTAATTAAAAACAGATACAGTAATAGTGATATTGGGGCCATATTATACGAATTTATAAGAACCTACCCAAGATTGTTTGAAAACAGTATTTGTAAACAAGTTGAGTATATGGAAGAATACAACAGGTTTCCATTCCACGCATTTACGAGCGATGTTTAAATTTTAAGCCGAAGACTGAAAATTTTGTAACACTATTAATTACACTTTTGTTTTCTTATACATTTCTAAATTGTTGTATTTCAACTACAGATATTAATAGATGTCAATAAAATTATGTTATAGTTTTAAATAAAACGATTCTGATTAATAATTTTGTAAAACGTTTATAACACCCTTTTAAAAAATAATACACATCTTTGTTATAATTCTTTTCATAATTACTTAGATACCCATTTCAGTTACGTGGACATTTGAAAAATATAAACAATACCAATGTATGCTTTATATTTTAAAACATTAATTAATTAATTAATAAATTAATTTTTCCTTTTATCTAACCTAGGTCCACACTTGGTTTTTAATGGAAAAACTCATTAAAAAGCAATTAGTGCTAATGGGTTTTTAATGAGAAAACTCATTAAAAGCAATTAGGTCTTATGGTCATGCGGTCATATGGTCATGTGGTTATGTGGTCATATGGTCATGTGGTCATATGGTCATGTGGTCATGTGGTCATATGGTTATGTGGTCATGTGGTCATATGGTTATGTGGTTATGTGAGCAGGGAGATTAAATTTGGTATATAAGGAAGTAGTTTTGGGTTGAGCTTAGTTATAGTAAGACATTTTTCGAAAGATGTCGCATTCAAGCAATCAGTGGTGCTCCAAACAATCTATTACAAAAGCAGCAGAGGATATCCTGGATGGCTCGAGTTTCTACGCTGCTAGTAAAAAATATAATATACCTAGAACAACGTTATGCAGATATGTTAAAAGGTTGCAGAACGTGAAGAAATTACATAATTCAACGATGCATCCAGAGATGTTATACCAGAAGTTAAAATACCTATACAGAATTATGATAACTTTGCTATTGCTAGTGCAAGAAAGGATGGTAAACATGGCCCATTGTTCCCGTCTAACATACGAGCTATATTCGTGGGACCATCGAGTTGTGGGAAGACCAACGCTTTAATATCTCTGATCCTGCACGAGAACGGCCTTAGATTCCACGAACGCGCGTAAAAGAAAATAGTTTCTTGTATTCTTCCTTGATCTAATTACTTTATTTCATATTTATTTTTGACATTGATCCAATAAATTGTGTTTAATTTAATAATTTTATTTGTTTTATTTAGAAACACAATTATCGATTTTTGAAATTTACACGAGAACTACTAGTTTTTTTAGATACTGCAGAAACAATTTTTATGCAGAAATGATGAATAAAACGTGTTTTTAAACATCAGTGTGGGTTGACAATCTGCAGACAGGGAACAGACAACGGTTGATTTCGTTGTATTTGTAGCTAATTAGGCACAAAAGATTGATATGCTCAGATTTGCAGATGATATACCGGTATTAGCATCTAGCAAGGAAGAGTTAGACGCTGCTCTTAATGAAATGGAAACGGTTCTAATAGAGAGATACGGTTTGAAAATTAACAAAACTAAAACTAAAGTACTAGTATGCAAAGGAGGGGAAAATAAATCAAAAACAAGAATACAAATATGTAACACGAACTTACAAGAGGTTAAGGATTTCTGCTACCTAGAAAGCCAAATAACGCAAGATGGAAAAAGCACAAAAAATATATAGCAAAAATTAGCACAAGGTCGTACTACATTTAACAAGAAAGAGCAACTACTGTGTTCAAAGACAACAAACATAGAAACAAGGAAAGGATTACTTAAAGCATATGTGTGGAGCACAGCACTGTACGGCTGTGTAGCCTGGACAGTAGGAGAAGCGGACACGAAAAAGGTAGAAGCCTTTGAAATGTGGTGCTACAGACGTATGATGAAAATATTATGGACAGACAAAGTTAAGAAGAAGAGAGTAGAGTATTTAGTGACGAATGAACTCCTCATTTCCTCCAGAATCCCTCATTTCCTCACACATCTGGACCAAATAGTTTTCTTCGACTAACCATTTTTCATCTTTCGAGATAAATATATCTTAAATTTTTCATCTTTTGAGATAAATGAGCATCCACATTTCCACACAGAGATAAACCTATTTTTAAGTTTTTTTACCGCTAACATTCTGGAGCAAATAGTTTTCTTCGACTAACCATTTTTCATCTTTCGAGATAAACCTACCTTGTTTTGTATCAATTAATATTAGAATTTTCTCAGCTATCTGAATTTCTAGGAATTTTTTAGATTGCACCATCTCCAAGGAAGCTACCCCAATTTTAAGATTTCTTACCTGTAGCGACTTTTGAGCGTTCTTATAAATTTTTTTTATACATGCGATACATTAAATTAACTTAGAATTTTATGTAGAATCTGCAAACAGATTTAAAATCGGACTACTTCTTACAAAGTTACACTTTAAAACTCTCAAACCTCTTTAAAATTTTGCTCGTATATTTAACTCCATTTTAAAACCTTTTTCGCTACCTAAGACATATGCTTTAACCAATACAAAGAAATAAGCACGCAAAATTTTAATAATTTATTTTACAGTTTAATAACTAATCATTCCAATGTAATGTGTTTTAAATATGTAAATGGAAAGCGCATTTTGCTTGTATGAAATCTATGGAATTTTGTTGTAATGAAAGAAGAATGCATTCGTAATTTAAAATGATTCTACAACCTTCGCTAGATACCAACCATGTTAATTAGAAATTTTGTGTATGACATCATTAACTACCTAAATTTCAGAATTATCAAAATGTAATAAACCACATTAAGTACTGTTCAATAATAATCATAGAGTGAAAGTAAATGGGTCTTATTAAATATTGATATCCTACATCATCAATTACCTAAATTACCTTACGTCACGCTGTAGAAGCATTATAATGCAAATTCCGGAAACTCCCAATGTAGCATTAATTTTATAGCATTAATTTATAACTCGTAATCCAGCAAATATTCTAGAAAACACCATTACGCTATTGAATGCTAACGATCATGTGAATCACATGTGAAAGCTGTTTATAATTTCTTTTCCAAACAAATGCGGTTATTACAATATGAAAGTACGCTAAATGCAAGTCAATTAACAGCAATTTAATAGTGTTCACTGACCTACCTTAATTGTCTGTACAAGGAAACACAATAAAATATATACAAATATAGTAAGTACCTTATATATTTATGCCCCATATGTAGGTTGCTGTACTATTAGAACCAGGGCATGCAGACTTTAACACCTCCATCTCGCACGCTTTACACAGATGTTGGTTGTTTCGTACAAGACCCTTTAACAGCTGGTGGAGCTGAACGTTTACTGCTTAATGACATACCGTTCTGTTTTTCCTTGTGTTGCTGTAAGCTAATCTTGTAAAAGCGATACTGCAAGACCCAGAGTTTAAGTACTTTGCTGCCGACGGATGTATAAGCTTAACAGTGGACGATGTTACACCACGACATTAAATGGCATGCATGAATATTTTCTTTGGAAACAATCGAAGATTGCCGAAAACACTCGAAGAGTGCACAAACGCGGTCACTAAACCACAATTAATAATCGCCTTTATAGGTTTTACATTTCTACCATTACCCAATGACTTTAATTTCTTATTGGAGAGAATCCTTATTCTCCCACGCACTGTTGCGTAGCTGGATTCCCACCCCTTTTGGGAATATATGCTCGTTATAGGTTGTAGCACCCGCGGTTTTACTTAACTACACTTCGTGAAATCCCTTTAATCTTTTTTTAATCGTGTCCTTCTCGCGTACAATACAGTAGGACTTAGCCTTACTACCTACAAATTCTAACACCAAGTCACCGTTAAACTCGTCTTTAAATTTCCCCACAACTTTTTGTTAACATGCGGTATATTGTGTTTATTATTTGCGGGGTACACCACTTTAAACCTAAAAATAAAAAACAGGATAGTTTAATACGTCTATTAATAATTTATGGTAATGTTGGCGGTACAAATATGTAAAACAAACTTTATCAAGAAAATATAATGTTTTAATAGAATACATACATGTATTGATAACATCTATAAACCGCTGTGGTAACCAGAGTCTGGCGAATCTGGGATAGCCAAATCTCTAAACATTTGCGCAAGCGATTGCCTTGCAGTTGCATCTTTTAAGTACTGAATGGGAAACATTTAATAAGTTCCAACACTGTCAAGTAATTTAAATTGCTGCAATCATTAGACAGAGAAATACTGGCACTGCTCTCTCCTCTAATAACGTTTGAACCATTTCTTCCTCCGTTGTATTTCCACATACTTTTTTAAATCACCAACAAATTTTCGTAAAATTCTGGAAATTTTCTACACCTTAACTCAGCCATTTTAAAACAGATCAATTCTCGCAAATTTAATAGCTTGATGCACTCGTACGCAGGTAGCACAATAACATTCCCATCTTTCGTAATCTCCATATTATATAAATTCTCTTTTTCAAAATTGTTCAACAGCCATATACTTCTATTAAAGGCTGTGCTCAGCTGTAATTTGAAATCTTGATCCAATTGTATCTCAACAACATCGTTTCCAGTAGTCAAACCATTTAATCTGACTTGTTTTGAGTCTTGAGCAAATTGGCGAATTTGAAATTCCACTTGAAAAGTACACAATTTCTTCCAATCGAAGTAAGAGAATGTTATCGTAGAATCAGCACACATACCACTGCAGCAAATCACTTGGATGACAGGTTGAAGACCACCATATAAATCAAAACCAACTTCTAATATATGGTGGTGATAATTTGGAGGAAATTCGCCTAACCTATAGGTTGACTTACCAACTAGTTGGTTGATATTTAATTGTGGTACTCGCACATCACTTGTAACGTCAACACAAGAAAAATCCATCTTTAATTTATAATTTTAATCAAACTCGACGATACTCTGACGACTAATGCACTGGAACATGGCTCTCGCCTTTATGCCGATGGTCGAGCGTGCGCAGCTCTTATTATATTAGTTGGCGTTATATGCAAGTCTTGACTGGAAAAGTGACGCGTATAATTGCTTTATAGTGGGTTTTACCTGTATGTATTTAACCATCAACACCATTTTAGAATTATTAAACAAAATTACTCTTAGCAGTATTTTTAATATACCATCGTGTAAGATTTCAATTATTATTGTGTTTTTCCCCAGGTTCTCAAATCCTCGGAATTTTTCAAATCGAATGACTCCTTACTGATTTGCAGATTAACCTTTTGCAAACACCGTATATAATTCACCTTTAATCTATTTCTAAACCGTATCGCTCTGTCTTTTGAGATAAACCCCTGGTGTAACCTATAAAATTAGTATAGAATTTTCCTGGGGAATTGAAATTAATTATCACGTCTTTTAAATTTAGTTCCAACAAAGACCTGTATATATTGTATTAATATTCAAAAACCTATCAGCAAAACACCTTTGCATTTTTATTTAGATTTAGCTCGATAATAGAGTTAAACTCAAAAATATTTATTAGTGGCTAGAATTGTTAAAATTTTCAATTAGTGAATCCACATACAAATGATTAAACCAAAAGGTATAATACATATATTAATTCTGCACGGTGACCTAGAAAGTGGTTCGATAATCTATTTTAAATGTAGTTCAACATAAGACGCATATTCTAAATAAATTTAGTGAAACGTATGATCATTAGCCTTGCATTGTATGTCGATGATGTCTGACTAATAATTTAATAAAAGCACTTTCCACAATTCTAGTTAATATACGGGAATACACATTCTATAATTTGATTTAAATTGGGTTAATGTAAGGACAAATTATACTTATACTTTCTCTATGTACATAAATACGGGGGAAATGATGCCAGAAGTTCATTTTAAGTTTATTTTGTAAAGCGTAAAGTCGTTTATAGTGTAATTAATAGTAATACTGAATTTTCAGTCTTTGGTTTAAAATTTCGTGTAAGGACTATCGACAAAGAAGAGTAAGTCTTAGTTTGAATTTTGCAAACGTAGAAGAAATTAATATTTACATGTATAATTCAAAACTGTTAATCAATAATTTTTTCTAGAATGAACATCTTAAGTATTGCGTGCAGTGTGTGCGAAAATGTTTTTACTGGATGTGATGCCATAAAAAAACACAACGAAAGGCACATCGAGATGGTTTATTTCCAGGAGGAACTAAAAATTACAGCCAATGAGTGGGAACAGATTAAGGATTTGGAAAACCAATCGAACGCAGCGCATAAAGAACGTATAAACGCCGCAATTCAGTTAGAACGAACCAAGTTACTATTTGAAAAACCATACACCATAACAAAATCTTCTTCCAAAATCATAATTGTAGGCCTGAACCCGTTCGACGATTACAAAATAATTTTTAGATTTGTTGACACCATTTCGCAGAGCGTACTTGATGTATCCTCAACGTATTTAGGAAGTTTATATCAAATCTTCCACACATTATACGCACTATGGAAGTTGGCATGCAAAATCAGATATGCAAATTCGACAACTTGCGTTTTTATTTAAATAAGAATTGTTTAGTGAAGATGATGACATTTGATGGGAATTATATGATATTTACCAAAGGAACTTTAGAGCACTTTTAGGGTATCTCAGATCGTTCTCAACCATGCTAATACTTTAAAAGAACTAACGGAAAAGGGTACTCTAATATAGATCTGTTTCTGTTAGATGTCGCAATGGAAAGATATAATAGGAATGATGTTCCACAGAATCTCGCACATGATGTAATTAAAACAGATACAGTAATAGTGATATTGGGGCCATATTATACGAATTTATAAGAACCTACCCAAGATTGTTTGAAAACAGTATTTGTAAACAAGTTGAGTATATGGAAGAATACAACAGGTTTCCATTCCACGCATTTACGAGCGATGTTTAAATTTTAAGCCGAAGACTGAAAATTTTGTAACACTATTAATTACACTTTTGTTTTCTTATACATTTCTAAATTGTTGTATTTCAACTACAGATATTAATAGATGTCAATAAAATTATGTTATAGTTTTAAATAAAACGATTCTGATTAATAATTTTATAAAACGTTTATAACACCCTTTTAAAAAATAATACACATCTTTGTTATAATTCTTTTCATAATTACTTAGATACCCATTTCAGTTACGTGGACATTTGAAAAATATAAACAATACCAATGTATGCTTTATATTTTAAAACATAAACAAGCTAATATATACAAAAATAATTTCTAAATTCACATCATTCATTTCTTATGATAACAGTTGTGGTGGTTAAATTTTTATTTTAAAACTTACAATTTAGTATATATTCCATTTGAATATCTGCCAACAGTTTTATAAACCCCATCTACTCGATTATTTTCATAAAATCATCCAGATCCTCGGGCATTGATAACACTGCAGTACAGTGCTGTATTGCTTCCTCGTATGACTGACACATAAGACATTTTTCTCCTTCTATCGAAAAGCGTTGCCCACATTCTGCTTTTTTTACTCGTAGAGCATTGCGAAATCTTCGAATAACCTCTCCAAAGTCTTTATACATATTTATTATATTGTCTCTTTAAACCGTACAATCAACAAATAATAACTTCTACGCGAACAGCCCTTTTATATGAGCTACTCCTATTCGGATATGTACCGTTTGCACCCGATTTGTGTACACGTACGAAGCAACAGGTAGGGAATGTATTCTATGAATTAATCTATTACATTCCTTAACAAAATGCTAAGGACTTTAAAAATAATTATAACTCTTGTTAGACCTCTAGTCTCCGGATAAACGTTATTATTTTAGGTTGTGTCACTGTTTTCTGAATCAACTTCCTACACACTTTTCCTAAACTATGCGTATCAATTGGGGGTTACACTTTACTCTATAAACCGACTTGTATTTATTTTCGTATTAGTCTCTAGCTATCACGTCCGTATAATAAAGATTGTAGAGACTCGTCGTCAACTGGCGACTTAATCTTTTTTTAAAAAACTAGCCTTTGTTTTCAAGTTTAACCCTTGTTGTACGTGTGGGGATTCTTCCCGCTATTCCTTGTGACTAGGAATCGGTAATTTTGCAAGGGATCAATCAATTGTTTGTGCACCTCTTTGAATTTTTGTAGAGATGTAGCGTCTCCCTTTTTGTATGCCGCAAAGTTCTTTCGTACAGAATCCTACATAAAATGAAGCTTACGTTTATTTACAATAAAATTGTTAACGTTCGTCATCATCGGACTCTGGATGGGAACTAACTTTTTTGAATAATGTTAAATATTTATATACTCGTCGAAATTCTTCCTATATCGACCATTATCCAAATCAAAATCTTTCACAACAGTTATAAAATTATGTTTTGAGTCACCCCAACACTGTAAACACATTTCTTTAAATTTCAGATATGTCTTGTCACCACTTATATGATCCGAAAAGATATGGCGAAGGTTTGTGTCATCCTGTTTCCATAATGCGATTACATTGGCGTTATCTCTGAGTCTATGTTTTAAGGCACTAGCGTAAGTTTGACATAGATAGAACGAATCTATTGCTTTATGTCGGCCGAACGAGAAAAATTGAGTGATTTTGCTTTGCTCGTTTGCAGGTACATCATCGAAAACCATAATTGAATCTTCTTTGGTATCTCCGGGTTCGATCAAATCATCGTAATTTTCAAACTCATGGTACCCAATTTCTTCTTTTAGTGGCGTAAAAACGTTTCTTAACAATTCGTATTTCGGTTGATATAAACTTTTCGAAAATACATAGGCATTTTGGAATCTAAGGCCGTTCTCGTGCAGGATCAGAGATATTAAAGCGTTGGTCTTCCCACAACTCGATGGTCCCACGAATATAGCTCGTATGTTAGACGGGAACAATGGGCCATGTTTACCATCCTTTCTTGCACTAGCAATAGCAAAGTTATCATAATTCTGTATAGGTATTTTAACTTCTGGTATAACATCTCTGGATGCATCGTTGGAATTATGTAATTTCTTCACGTTCTGCAACCTTTTAACATATCTGCATAACGTTGTTCTAGGTATATTATATTTTTTACTAGCAGCGTAGAAACTCGAGCCATCCAGGATATCCTCTGCTGCTTTTGTAATAGATTGTTTGGAGCACCACTGATTGCTTGAATGCGACATCTTTCGAAAAATGTCTTACTATAACTAAGCTCAACCCAAAACTACTTCCTTATATACCAAATTTAATCTCCCTGCTCACATAACCATATGACCACATGACCACATAACCATATGACCACATGACCACATGACCATATGACCACATGACCATATGACCACATAACCACATGACCATATGACCGCATGACCATATGACCTAATTGCTTTTAATGAGTTTTCTCATTAAAACCCCATTAGCACTAATTGCTTTTTAATGAGTTTTTCCATTAAAAACCAAGTGTGGACCTAGGTTAGATAAAAGGAAAAATTAATAGGTTAGGTCAGCGCCGCGGCGCTGACCTAACCTATTAATTAATTAATTAATGTTTTAAAATATAAAGCATACATTGGTATTGTTTATATTTTTCAAATGTCCACGTAACTGAAATGGGTATCTAAGTAATTATGAAAAGAATTATAACAAAGATGTGTATTATTTTTTAAAAGGGTGTTATAAACGTTTTACAAAATTATTAATCAGAATCGTTTTATTTAAAACTATAACATAATTTTATTGACATCTATTAATATCTGTAGTTGAAATACAACAATTTAGAAATGTATAAGAAAACAAAAGTGTAATTAATAGTGTTACAAAATTTTCAGTCTTCGGCTTAAAATTTAAACATCGCTCGTAAATGCGTGGAATGGAAACCTGTTGTATTCTTCCATATACTCAACTTGTTTACAAATACTGTTTTCAAACAATCTTGGGTAGGTTCTTATAAATTCGTATAATATGGCCCCAATATCACTATTACTGTATCTGTTTTTAATTACATCATGTGCGAGATTCTGTGGAACATCATTCCTATTATATCTTTCCATTGCGACATCTAACAGAAACAGATCTATATTAGAGTACCCTTTTCCGTTAGTTCTTTTAAAGTATTAGCATGGTTGAGAACGATCTGAGATACCCTAAAAGTGCTCTAAAGTTCCTTTGGTAAATATCATATAATTCCCATCAAATGTCATCATCTTCACTAAACAATTCTTATTTAAATAAAAACGCAAGTTGTCGAATTTGCATATCTGATTTTGCATGCCAACTTCCATAGTGCGTATAATGTGGAAGATTTGATATAAACTTCCTAAATACGTTGAGGATACATCAAGTACGCTCTGCGAAATGGTGTCAACAAATCTAAAATTATTTTGTAATCGTCGAACGGGTTCAGGCCTACAATTATGATTTTGGAAGAAGATTTTGTTATGGTGTATGGTTTTTCAAATAGTAACTTGGTTCGTTCTAACTGAATTGCGGCGTTTATACGTTCTTTATGCGCTGCGTTCGATTGGTTTTCCAAATCCTTAATCTGTTCCCACTCATTGGCTGTAATTTTTAGTTCCTCCTGGAAATAAACTATCTCGATGTGACTTTCGTTGTGTTTTTTATGGCATCACATCCAGTAAAAACATTTTCGCACACACTGCACGCAATACTTAAGATTTTCATTCTAGAAAAAATTATTGATTAACAGTTTTGAATTATACATGTAAATATTAATTTCTTCTACGTTTGCAAAATTCAAACTAAGACTTACTCTTCTTTGTCGATAGTCCTTACACGAAATTTTAAACCAAAGACTGAAAATTCAGTATTACTATTAATTACACTATAAACGACTTTGCGCTTTACAAAATAAACTTAAAATGAACTTCTGGCATCATTTCCCCCGTATTTATGTACATAGAGAAAGTATAAGTATAATTTGTCCTTACATTAACCCAATTTAAATCAAATTATAGAATGTGTATTCCCGTATATTAACTAGAATTGTGGAAAGTGCTTTTATTAAATTATTAGAGTCAGACATCATCGACATACAATGCAAGGCTAATGATCATACGTTTCACTAAATTTATTTAGAATATGCGTCTTATGTTGAACTACATTTAAAATAGATTATCGAACCACTTTCTAGGTCACCGTGCAGAATTAATATATGTATTATACCTTTTGGTTTAATCATTTGTATGTGGATTCACTAATTGAAAATTTTAACAATTCTAGCCACTAATAAATATTTTTGAGTTTAACTCTATTATCGAGCTAAATCTAAATAAAATGCAAAGGTGTTTTGCTGATAGGTTTTGAATATTAATACAATATATACAGGTCTTTGTTGGAACTAAATTTAAAAGACGTGATAATTAATTTCAATTCCCAGGAAAATTCTATACTAATTTTATAGGTTACACCAGGGTTTATCTCAAAAGACAGAGCGATACGGTTTAGAAATAGATTAAAGGTGAATTATATACGGTGCTTGCAAAAGGTTAATCTGCAAATCAGTAAGGAGTCATTCGATTTGAAAAAAATTCCGAGGGATTTGAGAACCTGGGGAAAAACACAATAATAATTGAAATCTTACACGATGGTATATTAAAAATACTGCTAAGAGTAATTTTGTTTAATAATTCTAAAAATGGTGTTGATGGTTAAATACATACAGGTAAAACCCACTATAAAGCAATTATACGCGTCACTTTTCCAGTCAAGACTTGCATATAACGCCAACTAATATAATAAGGAGCTGCGCACGCTCGACCATCGGCATAAAAGGCGAGAACCATGTTCCAGTGCATTAGTCGTCAAAGTATCGTCGAGTTTGATTAAAATTATAAATTAAAGATGGATTTTTCTTGTGTTGACGTTACAAGTGATGTGCGAGTACCACAATTAAATATCAACCAACTAGTTGGTAAGTCAACCTATAGGTTAGGCGAATTTCCTCCAAATTATCACCACCATATATTAGAAGTTGGTTTTGATTTATATGGTGGTCTTCAACCTGTCATCCAAGTGATTTGCTGCAGTGGTATGTGTGCTGATTCTACGATAACATTCTCTTACTTCGATTGGAAGAAATTGTGTACTTTTCAAGTGGAATTTCAAATTCGCCAATTTGCTCAAGACTCAAAACAAGTCAGATTAAATGGTTTGACTACTGGAAACGATGTTGTTGAGATACAATTGGATCAAGATTTCAAATTACAGCTGAGCACAGCCTTTAATAGAAGTATATGGCTGTTGAACAATTTTGAAAAAGAGAATTTATATAATATGGAGATTACGAAAGATGGGAATGTTATTGTGCTACCTGCGTACGAGTGCATCAAGCTATTAAATTTGCGAGAATTGATCTGTTTTAAAATGGCTGAGTTAAGGTGTAGAAAATTTCCAGAATTTTACGAAAAATTTGTTGGTGATTTAAAAAAAGTATGTGGAAATACAACGGAGGAAGAAATGGTTCAAACGTTATTAGAGGGAGAGAGCAGTGTCAGTATTTCTCTGTCTAATGATTGCATCAATTTAAATTACTTGACAGTGTTGGAACTTATTAAATGTTTCCCCATTCAGTACTTAAAAGATGCAACTGCAAGGCAATCGCTTGCGCAAATGTTTAGAGATTCGGCTATCCCAGATTCGCCAGACTCTGGTTACCACAGCGGTTTATAGATGTTATCAATACATGTATGTATTCTATTAAAAACATTATATTTTTCTTGATAAAGTTTGTTTTTACATATTTGTACCGCCAACATTACCATAAATTATTAATAGACGTATTAAACTATCCTGTTTTTTATTTTTAGGTTTAAAGTGGTGTACCCGCAAATAATAAACACAATATACCGCATGTTAACAAAAGTTGTGGGAAATTTAAAGACGAGTTTAACGGTGACTTGGTGTTAGAATTTGTAGGTAGTAAGGCTAAGTCCTACTGTATTGTACGCGAGAAGGACACGATTAAAAAAAGATTAAAGGGATTTCACGAAGTGTAGTTAAGTAAAACCGCGGGTGCTACAACCTATAACGAGCATATATTTCCAAAAGGGGTGGGCATCCAGCTACGCAACAGTGCGTGGGAGAATAAGGATTCTCCAATAAGAAATTAAAGTCATTGGGTAATGGTAGAAATGTAAAACCTATAAAGGCGATTATTAATTGTGGTTTAGTGACCGCGTTTGTGCACTCTTCGAGTGTTTTCGGCAATCTTCGATTGTTTCCAAAGAAAATATTCATGCATGCCATTTAATGTCGTGGTGTAACATCGTCCACTGTTGCTTATACATCCGTCGGCAGCAAAGTACTTAAACTCTGGGTCTTGCAGTATCGCTTTACAAGATTAGCTTACAGCAACACAAGGAAAAACAGAACGGTATGTCATTAAGCAGTAAACGTTCAGCTCCACCAGCTGTTAAAGGGTCTTGTACGAAACAACCAACATCTGTGTAAAGCGTGCGAGATGGAGGTGTTAAAGTCTGCATGCCCTGGTTCTAATAGTACAGCAACCTACATATGGGGCATAAATATATAAGGTACTTACTATATTTGTATATATTTTATTGTGTTTCCTTGTACAAACAATTAAGGTAGGTCAGTGAACACTATTAAATTGCTGTTAATTGACTTGCATTTAGCGTACTTTCATATTGTAATAACCGCATTTGTTTGGAAAAGAAATTATAAACAGCTTTCACATGTGATTCACATGATCGTTAGCATTCAATAGCGTAATGGTGTTTTCTAGAATATTTGCTGGATTACGAGTTATAAATTAATGCTATAAAATTAATGCTACATTGGGAGTTTCCGGAATTTGCATTATAATGCTTCTACAGCGTGACGTAAGGTAATTTAGGTAATTGATGATGTAGGATATCAATATTTAATAAGACCCATTTACTTTCACTCTATGATTATTATTGAACAGTACTTAATGTGGTTTATTACATTTTGATAATTCTGAAATTTAGGTAGTTAATGATGTCATACACAAAATTTCTAATTAACATGGTTGGTATCTAGCGAAGGTTGTAGAATCATTTTAAATTACGAATGCATTCTTCTTTCATTACAACAAAATTCCATAGATTTCATACAAGCAAAATGCGCTTTCCATTTACATATTTAAAACACATTACATTGGAATGATTAGTTATTAAACTGTAAAATAAATTATTAAAATTTTGCGTGCTTATTTCTTTGTATTGGTTAAAGCATATGTCTTAGGTAGCGAAAAAGGTTTTAAAATGGAGTTAAATATACGAGCAAAAATTTTAAAGAGGTTTGAGAGTTTTAAAGTGTAACTTTGTAAGAAGTAGTCCGATTTTAAATCTGTTTGCAGATTCTACATAAAATTCTAAGTTAATTTAATGTATCGCATGTATAAAAAAAATTTATAAGAACGCTCAAAAGTCGCTACAGGTAAGAAATCTTAAAATTGGGGTAGCTTCCTTGGGGATGGTGCAATCTAAAAAATTCCTAGAAATTCAGATAGCTGAGAAAATTCTAATATTAATTGATACCAAACAAGGTAGGTTTATCTCGAAAGATGAAAAATGGTTAGTCGAAGAAAACTATTTGCTCCAGAATGTTAGCGGTAAAAAAACTTAAAAATAGGTTTATCTCTGTGTGGAAATGTGGATGCTCATTTATCTCAAAAGATGAAAAATTTAAGATATATTTATCTCGAAAGATGAAAAATGGTTAGTCGAAGAAAACTATTTGGTCCAGATGTGTGAGGAAATGAGGGATTCTGGAGGAAATCAGGAGTTCATTCGTCACTAAATACTCTACTGAAGAGGTATTAAAAATGGTAGGGGAAGAAAGAAATATGTGGAAAACGATAAAAAATAGGAAAGATATGATGATAGGCCACATACTACGGCATGAGGGAATAGTGCAGTATATATTACAAGCAGATATAGGAAAAAAAGAAGTAGAGGTAGACCTAGGTTAGACTACTGCACACAGATAGTGAAAGATGTAGGCTGTAGGAATTTCAGGGAGATGTGTAGGCTAGCTCAGAATAGAAATCAATGGAAGTACGCATCTAACCAGTCTCAAGATGGATAAATTAATGACGAAAAAGCAACTGTACTTAAACATGATGATTATTATAGGGCAACTACAAGTATTGGTTGGACAATATTCTCGAATAATGTTAATTGTGTGAAAGGATTTACTGGAAAACTATTAATTCGGCAAATGTTTTAAATGTTGGGGGATCTTGGCAGCCACAGGCTGCTTAACCCCTTTACTGAATCTCTTTGAAATAGGGCATGGTATTAGAAAACAATAGAAGGAGAACCGAGCTGTATACAGGCTGTGTGAGAATTTCAGGGAACTATGTCGGCTAGCTCAGAATATAAATAAGTGCAGGTACGTGTCCAACCAATTATGAGACGTAAAACCTAATGACCAAAAAAATAAGCGCAGATAAATCTGATGATTATTATAAACACCTTGGTGTTGGTTGTTAAATATCTGCAAATAATGTTGACTGTGCGAAAAGATATATTGGAAAAAATATTAAATTGGCAAATGTTCAAGTGCTGGGGGAACTTGGCAGCCACAGGCTGCTTACCCTCTCCACAACCACTGAATGTCGGAGAACTAGGGTATATAATTGTAAAACAATAGAAGGGAACCGAACTGCATCTAACAAGAAAGAATAGCGTTTGTGATGAAAGACAACAAATATAGAAACAAGAATAAAATTGTTGAAAGCATATGTGTGGAGCACAGAACAGTATGCCTATGAAATACTGGCAGTCAGAAAAGCAAACAGAAAAACAGCAGCAGCCTTTTGGAATGCTGTGCTTCAGATGTATGAGGATGATAGCATGGACAGACAAAGTTAATAACAAATATAGGTTATAGAAATAATAGGGGAATAAAGATATCTGTGGAAAAAAATAGTAGAAATAGAAGGGCAGAATACGTTCTAAGACATTTTTGGGGAATAGTATGGGATATATTACATGAGAGATAGGAAAAAAGAGGTAGATGTAGACCTACATCAGATAGTGATAGATGCAGACCGTGCAAAATTCAAGGAAATATGTAGGTTAGTTCAAAATAGAAAACAATGATGGTACGCGTCTAACCAGTTCGAGGACTGAAGACCTAATAATGATGATTATGAGATTGGTTAAATTTTTTCTTTACAATAAGATAACGTAAATCTATCAATCACGAACATAACTGGAATATTCATATAATGTGTAAATATATAAACTGTGAGCAACAGCAAATGTAACAGCGAAACCTGTAGCATTCGTTGCCGAATTTAGCTAGAAGATTTCAATATTTTTATATCGTATAAAATAGCATGAAACATTGTACGATGGTCTGTTGTTTCCAATCTATACTGTCACTATTCTTTTCCATATCTATAGGGTCTATTAATATAGTTTTTCTTACTCTTATTCTTTCTTTTCGAGCTAAATTTAGTTTAAGGATTGATTCTCTAACACTGTCGTTGTTTATACATACAAGTAGAATTCATACTAATCTCTATTTTATTCTTTATTCTGTTATAAATTATTTTAGTTAATATCGTTGAACAATGACTTTGCATAGCATTGGACCTAAAATTATTGCATTTTTTTATTCCTCATTCTTTGGAAGCATCATCAATGTGTTTGCAATGTCTTTATTTAAGTCAGCTTATTATAATGTGTTTTACTCTTTCGCCCTATATTTAATTAACTTTACTGGTAACTGATCTGTTCTCATTATTTTTTATCCCGGTTCTTGATTCTCTAAGTCTTCCATATGTTCAGCAAACTAAAAGTTTCTGTACCCCTTTTCCATCTACCTGCTATATCTTTTGCTTCTACTAATGCTATGCATGCCTAATCTGTTAGCGCACTATTTCTATTGCTAGCTCTCTTACAGAAGTTCTTAATTGTTTGATGGGCTATGTCTAATCTACTGTTATTTAGCGCTCATTCCATTTCCTCAAAATTACTTTGTCCTCACTGCTGTTTAGGTTGCCTGCACAAACTACTTTCCAAGTTTGCTATATTTTGTACTTTTTTCCATTATCACACCTTTACATTTTCTTCTATTAAACATAAGATTTTCTGTTATCCTTTCCTAATTACATAGTTTTTAATTCTTAATTGTGTGCTTCCTCTAATACGACTTCCTTAAAGTACTGACATATTTTATGTTCTTCCCTGATTTTGATGTCATTTAGTTTATTTATATCTAATTTGGGCTGCTCAAATTAGATATAGATAAACATGGAATTAAAGGTATAAGTTTTTCTGTTGGTTATTTTTTTATGATTAGCTTGGTTTCTTTGTATCAAATTGAGCTTGTCGCGCTATGCTTATTTGGCAAGTTCAAACTGATTGGGAGGAGCCTCTGGCATTGGCTGGATCATGGTTAACGATTCTAATGATCCTTAGACCGAGCTGAACCTGAAAAACTTGAACCGTGAAGGGCTTCAGTGCTCCGACGTATTTGTATTTTGAACATTTTTTTTATTGCACGCGTTGCTAAACAGCATCAAGATTCATATGAAGGCGTGCCGTGCCGTATTATTGTTTAGGTTAATCGCGAAGTCCTGGGTACTTTTGGACATTGCCTGAAGATACCTTGACTTTAATTTACTAATGTTCCGATAGCGTAGAATGTATGAATCACATATTTATGTAAGCAGTTTTAACAAATTCGGTTGCATTCGTTTCCAGTTTATTTCACCATACCATATTGCGACAAAGAAATTTAAAACAAATACGTAATTGTCTGTTGCAACTATCTATATCCAAAAATACAATCATCTAATGAGAACATCTAAAAGTTTGCGCATTGTAAATTGTTATAGCGGGTTTGGTAATCGATAGCAAGGATCTTGAATTATATGTTGTTGAACTTCCCACGAGCAAAAGATGAATATTCTTCGGTCGCATATAAAGTACGGCAATTTAATCCAGTTATGAATTTTTGTAATTAAATAGTTGGTAACGTATCGCAAGATTGGTAAGTTTAAATATTAGATTAAAGAAAGCGAAATTATTGCGTGTAAATACCTCTCAAAAGGTTATTAAATAGGAAACACTATGGTAATTAGGGTTTCTGATGAGGGGCCACAGAAACGAAATTTTTTAAATGCTCTAGGATGCCACGGATGTGTTTTTAGAATGCTACATGTTACATTCCGGTAAAATAGCGTATTTATGTACAAATATATACCTCTAATATGGCTGACAAAAAAAAACTGCAGTCAACTGAAAAGTTCTGTGAGATTATAATGTATCACTTATCACGTGGCGAAATCATTACAAATAAAAAATATAAATAACCGTTTGCTTACTTTTGTGTAACAACTTATGCATCAGAATCGCGGTAATTAACTTTTTTGTTCTAAATTTCTTTAATATGGTGATTCTAAGATCTTGACATATTTTGCAAATGTTACAGGAAAGGGGATTATTGATGGTAGTGATAGGATTCACTTTACAATAAACGTCGCCATTATCCTTTATTAAAGAACCAGCTTAACACTTTGATAAGGCAAATATTAACATTAGTAATTAGTTAATAACTACTGATAATAAGTATCCCCAAATCGTTACGCACGTAACCTTTGCTCTGCTTTATTTATTGAGAGCAAGCAGCTTTCTGAAAACACGACTTGTCCGTGAGGTTGTCAAGGTCACTCTGTTGATTACACATCGTCTAAAGAGAAACTTCTTAATTACTACGCGTACACATCAGGCAAACAATTTTTTTGAATTTAAATTAAACGTTTTGAGACAAAACTGAATATTCTGCCCGCCAAAATAAGTATAAACAAACTTATTTTTTCGTGCAAGATATAACAAGTTAATAAGTATAAAGGGCGAGTCGAATATTTCAATCCAACCATAAAAAAATTGAATTACAATAATATAAATAAAATATTATAACTACATAAACATTTATAAAGCTTAATTCTTTAGGACAGGTTCTTCCAACGTAAGGGAGAATAATTTGACCAAAAGAATTCTCATAATGTCATTGGCCGTTTTAGGTAAAGTCACACGGCTTACGTCATTTGGAAAATAATACAATTTATTGATGCAACCCAACTTCCATCGCAACCACAATGGTTACTATTATTAGGTAAAAACCATATAGAGTTTTGTTGAATATAGGTTTTCATTATTCCGCCGCTTCCAGAATTTTTCTGAATATGCTGAATTAGTTGTCAGGTCTAACTTAGATATTTTTGTGTTCATTAAACCGGGATCAGGTACAACTGAAACTGGTTCAATATTCAAAAGATGAGTAGAAGTAAAAACCGTATGAATTATTTGTTATAAGACATAATGGCCTAGAATGTAATATAGATTCTATCTGTATAAGCACGGTAATAAATTCTTCGTGGGACAAAGTTTGATGTCTCACTTTGATATCTCACTACCTACCTTTTTAAAATAAGATTTAACAGATTTTATTCTGAACTCCCACTAACCTCCAAGGTATGGGGGTGAGGGAAGTGTAAATAAAATTATCTACTTTTAGAATTAAAAAAAAATTGGGATGTTAAACTAACTCAGAACATTCATTAAGACAAAACAATTGTTTTGCATCGTCAATAGATTCACAACTTGTAATCAGGTCATACGTATCTGACATTAAAACTTCTGAAGCAATAGGAAAGTGAGACGACTAATTCGATAACTCCCGAATTGTACATAGTCCTGAAAAGGAGATGGAATCAATTCCATATCTCACTTTGACAACCTGCCTTTTTTTTTCTTCTCGCGATTTTTAACTTACTATGCATATATTCACGTTTGCTCCATTCTGAAAATACATTTGTGGTCAATTACCGTGGGATAAGGTAATACAAGACACCTATCTTGCCAAATGTCAGACGCAGGGGTAACTAAAACGAGGATTTCTTGTTGCAACGAGAAGCCTGAGATAATTTTGAATGGAAAACAGCTTATGAGTAAGAAACCTCTAAAGGCAAAAGCGGCTAGTAGAGAAATTTGCTCTGGATAGATCATGAGCTTGGGTCGGGGTAGAACTACGACCAACAATAAAGTGAATATGGTGTCACCGAATTTTTGAATACAACTAATGACTAATATCAGCCTATTTGTTTAAGGAGAGTGCGAAAACCTAAGTCATATACCGCTGTACAAATATTTAGCATGAATACAACCCTTACGAAATACTTACCTACTTCCACTTATAGTTGATAAAGATGCACTGCTACTTCTGTAACTAAATAAAACCAATATCTAGCACTGTTTGTGCATTCTGTTAATTATCACCATTAAATTTCGTAGATATTATGAACTAAATATTATCTCATTCAAAATAATAATCAAAGGACATAACCAAAATAAGTTTCTATTCTCTTAATATCTCGGTTATCGAAAATAATTATTTACAAATGACTACTCAAAATGTACAGATCATTATCAAATTGATTCAGTCATTTTGTTTCACTACATCTCAAAATTTAGCAATTATTTTTCACATAGATATTTAAAAATTTGCATTGTGTAAGTGACTAATGATATTCTAACAAAAATTTTATTCAGTCTTGTGTAGTACCTCGATAGACTTCACATATAAGTGTCGATTCAATTTACTTCCAAATATTTTTAAAGTTCAATTAGGCATACATAACCTAACCAATGAGAAAAGATTTTTAGAATTTCAGTATTTTATTAATAACAACCAATATCATTTAAGATGAAATATTTTAATTTTCCGGACATACTCAATAATTATTAAATTTCACATTTACTATTAATTTATTATTTCAAAAATGTAAACAATTCAGCATACTGCCTTCTATGAATTTGAACGGCACAATATCAATAATAAAAACTGAGTTTCTATAAAATTTACTTCAAAATAACAAGGAGATAATTAGGTCAAACAACGTTAAATAGCTTAGGAATTTCCAACGTGGACAAAACTTAAAAACACTTACTTGATTGAAGTACAGATGCAATCAAAACTTGCACGTTCTTTCAGAACAAAAACATACTAGATGTTCAACAGCTTACAAAAATATTAGCGATGCACTTATACCATTTCATGAATTTATGCAAATCTTGAAGCCTGCTAATACCATCACGAAATTAAAAGATACTAGTGCTAACCCGCGCGCAGCGTCTTAAAATTTATAATGTTATCTCTATGGCGTTTTTTTGCATGTTTGACATATCATAACTCCGTAGTGGTACAATATTTCCCAATTTTAATAGTTTTTGGCAAATCTACGCTTCAAGCTGAATTTTTTGATGTATAATATATGTATATTGCCCTTATAATATTGAAGCTAAAATTGGAACAAACTAACCGCTTACGCTATTTATATATAGCTTTATCAAATCAACCGATTGAAACCCTAACCAAAATCTTCATCATCATCATTATGGTCTTCAGTCCTAGAGCTGGTTGGACGCGTACCCTCATTGTTTCCTAGTCTGAACCAATCTACATATTTCACTGAAATTTGCTCAGTCTGCATCTATCTTTATCTGTGTGCGAAAGTCTTATCTCGGTCTACCATTACCTATCTTGTTTTATCTCTGCTTGTAATATATTCCGTACTATTCCCCAGAAATCGTCTTAGAACATATCCTGTCCTTCTATTTCTCCTATTTTTTTGTTTTCTACAGATATCTTTAATCCTCTACTATTTCTACAACCAATTTGTTATTAACTTGTCTGTCCATGCTATCATCCTCATACACCTGAAGCACAACATTCCAGAATGCTTCTATCTCTTTTTTTCTGCTTTTCCTACTGCTCCTATTTCATATATGTACTGTGCTGTGTTCGACACTATGCTTTGAACAGTTTTCTTCTTGTATCTATGTTCATTGTCTTTGAACATAGCTGCTGTTCTATCTTGTTTGATGCAGTTTGGTCACCTATTGTTTTACAGTTTATATTCGATTTCCCTGATATTCAGTGTTGTGTGAAGGGGGGTAAGCAGCTTTTGGCTGCCAAGTTCCTCCAGCACTTGAACCTTTGTCGGATTGATAGCTATTCTAATTTATCCTTTCGCACAATCAACATTAGTTGAAAATATTTCACAACCAACACCTGTAGTTGTTTATAATAATCATCAGATTTAAGAGCACTTATTTTTTCGTCATTGGGTTTTATGTCTTGAAACTGGTTGAACTTGTACCTCAGCTTATTTATGTTCTGAGTTAGCCTAACCAGTTCCCTGCAATTCTTACAACAGCCTATACACTTCGATTCCCTTCTATTGTTTTCTAATTATATGCCCTATTTTACCGAGATTCAGTGGTATGTGAAGGGGGTTAAGCAGACTGTGGCCTGTCGTATTAATAGTTTTCCAGTAAATCCTTTCGTACAATTAACATTAGTTAAGAGTATTGCAAAACCAATATCTGTAGTTGTTTATAGTAATCACCATGTTTAAGTGCAGTTATTATTTTTGTCATTAGTTCTTCCATTTTGTGTCTGGTTGGAAGCGTACCTCCATTGATTTCTCTTCTGTGCTGCCTACACATTTCCCTGAAATTCTCACAGCCTACATCTTTCACTATCTGTGTGCAGGAGTTTAACGTAGGTCTACCTCTACTTCTCTTTTTTCCTATCTCTGCTTCTAATATATTCCGCACTATTCCCTCATGTCTTAGTATGTGGCCTATTATCCTAGCTCTCCTATTTTTACTGTTTCCACATACTTCTTTCTTCTCCTACCATTTCTAGTACCTCTTTGTTCTTAACTTTGTCTGTCCATTATATCTTCATCATACGTCTGTAGCACCACATTTCGAAGGCTTCTACCTTTTTCTTATCTGCTTCTCCTACTGCCCAGGCTTCACAGTCATACAGTGCTGTGCTCCACACTTGTTTTAAGCAATCTTTTCCTTGTTTCTATGTTTGTGGTCTTTGAGCACAGTAGTTGCTTTTTCTTGTTAAATGTAGCACAACCTTGTGCTAATCTTTGTTTTATATCTTTTGTGCTTTTCCCATCTTGCGTTATTTGACTACCTAGGTAGCAGAAATCCTTAACCTCTTATAAGTTCTCGTTACCTATTTGTATTCTTGTTTTCGATTTCTGCCCCTTTTTTACATACTAGAACTTTAGTTTTATTTTTGTTAATTTTCATACCATATCTCTCCGTTGGAACTGTTTCCTTTTCAGTAAGAGCAGCTTCTAACTCTTCTTTGCTAGATGCTAATACCGCTATATCATCTGCAAATCTAAGCATATCAATCTTTTGTCCCTGCATATTAATTCCAAATGTCTTCCTGCATTTGACAGTATTCATTGCCTCTTTTATGTACAAGTTAAAAATTAATGGGGATAAGGCACATCCCTGTCTCACCTCTTTCCTAATATTTACTTCTCTACTTTCTTGCTCTAATTCTATTACCGCCGTTTCCTCTTTGTATAAGTTATGTACTATCCGTCTGTCCTTAAACCTCATTCCAATCTTTTTGAGTATTTCGAACATTTTTTCCATTTTACATTATCGAATGCTTTTTCCAGATCTACAAACCCTATATATACGCTTTCCCCCTTCTCTATTGTTTTCTCCATTATCACCCTCAGAGCTAAAATAGCCTCCCGTGTTCCCCTGTTGCGCCTAAACCCAAATTGATCGTCCAGTATTTTTTCAGCTCGTTTTTCCATTCGTCTTTGTACAATTTTAGTTAATATTTTTGAAACGTGTTCTGTCAAACTTATTGGCGTCGCCGTGGATCAATGTAGTAAGCGTAAGACTACGGATCCCAAGGTCCTGGGTTCGAATCCCGACACGGCCGACTGCTTGAAAAATGGCAGGTGAGCATTTTTCACAAAAATTACGCCCTCGTTCGGATGAGAGGTTAAATGGAGGTCCCGTGTGTGTGTTGTCACGCACGTTAAAGATCCCTACCTTGCCTGGAACGGCAAGGGTTCGGCAAAATTCTAAATTTCCAGGCAACAAAAAACTCGCCTCCTGGACAAAGTAGTACCTTCGGGTGGAGCATTGGAAATGTAAATGCAATGTCAAACTTATTGTTCGAAAATTTTCACATCTATCCACGCCTCTTTTTTTTTGATATAGTTACTATGATGTTAAGTTTGAAATCTTTGGGTATCTCGCCTGTCTCATACATATAGCTTACATGTCGGAAGAGACGTTCTGTTACTGCTTGTCCAGCGGCTTTAAGAGTTTCTGCTTGCACCTTACCTGTACCCGGCGCCTTACTATTTTTCAGACTCTAATGCTAATTCAAACTCATCTCTAAGTATAAGATATCCCAGGTCATCATTTTCAATATCTGATTCCTATTCTAATGCTGTTAGTTCCTCTCCTGAATATAAATTCCCTATATATTCCTGCCATCTAGCTACTTTCTCTACATTTTCTATAATGATGTTTCCTTCCGCGTGGTGCCTTATATTTTTGCTATATGGTTTTATATCCCTAAAATACATTCTAATTAATTTGTATGCTTCTTCTGTCTTTCCTATTTCCATCTTAGTTTGTACCTCTTTGCACTTTTCATCAATCCATTGTTCTTTAGCTTTTCTGCATTTGCGAATAATTTCCCATTTTATGGTTTTGTATCTCTGTTTTCCCGTTTCGTCTGATCAATTTTTGTATTTACGTCTTTCTTCTATTAAATTTACGATATCCTTTATTATCCATGGTTTCTTATTTTCTTTTTGTGTATACCCCAAAATATCTTTGGCCGCCATGTCTAGGATGGGTTTAATGTTATTCCATTCTGTTTCTACTTCCTTAGTATCAGAAATTTTCTCGATATCTTTCATCAATTCATTTGATTTTTTTTCATATCTTTCATGGATATCTTTATCTTTTAGCTTCTCAAAGTCAATGTGCCTTTTTGCATTCCATTTTTTCCGATATTTAAACTTAAGTGCGGTTTCATAATTACGATGTTGTGGTCTGTGTTCATATCTGCTTCCGGGTAGCTTCTACAGTATTTTACTTGATTTCTAAACCGTTGTCTCACAATAATACAATCTATTTGATATCTTTCTATATCTCCTGGCATCTTCCACGTGTATCGTCTTCTAGCATGATGTTGAAATAATGTATTTGTTATAGTTAAGTTGTTTTTGTCGTAAAATACTACCAGCCTATTTCCCCTGTCATTTCTCATGTCTTAATCAAATAAACCTACTATCACCACTGCATTAAAATCCCCCGTAATTATTAAATTTTCATGTCCTTTTACGTATCTTAGTATGTCTTCGATATCTTTCTAGATCGCCTCTACGTCTTCCTCACTGTAGCTAGAGGTGGGCATGTATACTTGTATTATTACTGTATTTCCTGGTTTAGGTTGAAATCTAACCATGAGTACTCTTTCGTTCTTTTGCAAGTAGTTTTCTACACGTCGTCATATCTTTTTTCGCATAACTATTCCCACACCCGAATTTCCTTCCTCTGATCCTGTATGAATTACCCTAGTCTCCACTCAAAAAATCCCCCGCCTCTGGCCAGCGGACTTCGCTGATTCTTACTATGTCTACTGCAAACCTTTCCATTTCGAGTTTCAGCTTCTCTAGCTTACCTACTTGTTTCATACTTCTGACATTCCACGCTCCGACTCGCAGAATATTCATGGATCTTTTTGTATACTTTCGGATCACATCCCCCGAAGTAGTCCACTCCCGGAGATCCGAATGGGGGACTATTTTACCTCCGGAATTTTTTACCCCAGAGGATGCCATCTTCATTAATATCAATTTGAGTACGCTGTGTACTTGGGAGCTAATGTGGAAGTTTTCCGTTGCCTTCCACATCGCAGTAGTGTGTCTTAGAATGCCATACCGACCCCTATGGTCTCTGCCACTCTAAGTACCGAAAAAGCTGCTGCCCTCTTTTGGGGACCTGTCTTAGTCTGGTTCCTCACTAAAGGCCCCACTAATTTGCTTAAACCTATAGTTCGGCTCTTTAGCTCATTGAAACGCGCAAGCCATTCTACCTGTTCTAGTATTTTAGAACGTCGTCAAAGTGCAGGTCCGCTCAGAATGGAAATATAAGGTCTTACTGTATATAAATTTATCAATTCAGAATTAAATTCCAGACACTGAATATTCTAACTCTTCAATATTCAAATTAAATCTTCCGAAATTATATACCTCTCTCTAACTACGAAAAAGAATTAACAAAATACCAGGAGATTAATTTATACTCACTGTATTACTAACGCTTGATAAAATTAACATCGTGTATTACAGATATCACTGAAGCAGAAACATAATAGGAAAAGCTCTCTTTTCAAAACTAAAATTAAGCCAGGAATCTAATCACCACACGATGTTTTCCTAGTTATATGACTTCTTTCGAACTTGGCACCAAGCATAATTGCTCAGGGCCATCTTCTTGATAAGAAGTTTGTCTTTCACCCACAACAGCTTACATAAAAGTGTTTATCAATTATAGACAACTAATTGTCAATTTAACAGTTACAACGACTGAGTGTTTCATTCTACTTATAGAAGGAGGGAGATCTTGAAATGAATCCTATAAGAGTTATTACTTGTCACCGTATAATTTGAAATGATGTTCACAGTTTTGAAGCATAAAGTTAAATTAATACAGTGGGTAATAAATACATGAGGTAAGACAGAACCGTAAAATCAATTAATACTTAGAAATTTACAATGATGCAAGGCTTGAAATAACTTCTATCAAAACAATAGCATAAATATCCATAAAAACACTGATGGAAAATAAATTTACTACACATTTCCACATAGCTACGTCACAGGGTTCTTAGAGAAAAAATTTTAATAATGCGGGTTTCGAACCGGTGCCGCAAGCATGCAAAGCGAATGCTCTATTCATTAGACCACCGAGTCAAAAGACATAATTACTTGTTAAATGTACAGATTTTATTTTATTTTAAAACTAAAAGCGCCCAACCCCAAATTTTATATAGACATCCTGTATATTTTTTATATTAACGAGCATCACTAAGTCACATAATTCTTAAAATGTACGCACTAGACGTCTGCATTGGTCAACAGACACATTTAGACTGAACAATTTGAGGTTTAACTGTTTTTATTACCCCACTTTTTCTACATAATTACCATCATTTTCTGTCAATACGTTACAGACACCATTTTTAGCTACGCCGTCTTTACTCGTTGCCAACTTAAGAAGGGTTACCACCTTGTAGTAACTTTCGCTGTAGACCTGCCTCCTGACATCACTTTAACGCATCCACCATCTTGACACAACTGTCACTTTGACACACCCGCCATCTTTACTTACATCACAATTTGTGTTTAACGTACCCTATATATATATATATATATATATATATATATATATATATATATTACGTTACAAAATTTTTAGAGAAAAAGTTAGCTGTTGCTGGATTCGAACCCGTGTCGCCTGAGTACAAACCAAGTACTTTAACAAATAGACCAATACAAACCTATGCAAATTATTACTAGACGCGATCTTGGAGCGATTGTTAAAACCTTTCACATAGGTATATGTTAGGAGTACTATTGCAAAGAATGTATTACTGAATGAATGAAGTTATTACGAATGATGTTCGAGTTTGAGGTTTTGAATATTTAAAGGGGTGCTCTGCAGAGATATTGGATGATATTGCTTGTGTGTAATAGTAGTATTAGATTTGGACGATCTTTTCCAAACAACCATATTACTAATTTCTAATGCTTTGTAATGTTTTTTTAGAAACAAGTTTAATTGATCATAAGCTGGAATGTCTAATGTGTTTTCTAGTTCAAATGTTTTTACAAGATTTGCATCTATCTTTTTTTGAGATAATAAATTAAACAATATAAAATAGAGCAAATCAATAGTTTCAGGTATGCTAGAGATATTTTCTGTAAAATAATTAAGCAATTCCCTTAATTCTGAGTACGATTGAATCTAGCTGTTTCGACGATTCTAAAGCATTCCAATGCGTGTTTGCAATCAAATGCCGTTTGACAATATTCGATTAAGCGATCAAGTGAATATCATTTGAAATTTGCAAATGTCTAATGAGTTCTTCAGACTTAAACTCTAAAGCATCGATTAAAAAATAGAACTTTTCTATCGAAAATAACTGATTATTTTCATGAACTATATTATTATAAAACTCTAAAAACTCTTGAAAATTTTCTATTTTTCTAAAAACTTTTTTTAACTTCTACACGGGGAAGTCTAATGTTGGTACGCGAGTTAGTGCCATTTCATTCTTAGCGTTTTACTCGGATTTAAAATTCCGAATATTCTAATCCAAAATGCGCAATGTATACGCTGTACCAACATCGTTTTTAATCTCCGAGCACTTTCAGTCATGACATTAACAGAAATACAATTACTTTTAATATGCTCCAATTTATATATCGCGTCTAATATATCAGATAATTAATTTAGCTCCGACCTTAAATCAAGGACTAATCTATCGGATGAATGTCTCTCATCGTAAATGTAGGATCACTACAACCGATTTTTAAATACAGAGAGAGAGAGAGAGAGAGAGAGAGAGAAAGAGAGAGAAGTATTATTTACCCAATAATAGGAAATTCTCCAAGGGTAAAACTGTACTACCTGTTAAATTATAGGGTTACCGAGTCTTAAAGATGAATCACAACCTTATCTGCAACCTACCGGAAAGGGCATTATCAAGCAGCTTGAATATAACAAAGAACAATAGGGGTTATTATACAGTATACTAATTCATAATTCTGAGAAGAAGCACTGTTTGAAGTTTAAATGTACACCTGTAATGCTACAATCCTTTTTTGACCACAAATTATTAGTCTAGAATAAATACCATTAAAATATACATAATTTTGGAATTTTTAAGGATCTATAACGTTTTATATTAGTAAAATAAATCCATCATGAATCAATTAAATAACTATAGTTTACAAATTGAGTATGCAACTGAATGTCTGACCACAATTTTATTGTAAAAGTACTGTCAAACACTCTCTATTTGCGAAGAAACAATGTAAATAATAATTATTGACAATTAAAAAAACGAAATACTCGTTCTAGTGACCAAAAATGTTAATTATGCAATAAACAATCAAAGAAATAAAAGGGGTTTAATCAAGAAATTGTATTACCTAACTTTCACTTGTACACATTTGATTATGTTGTTTATTGCTCTTGCTATTACGTAGTCTAAATGGACTGTGTATAAATGCTAATTTGTACTCGATCCACCACCAACCGACGACCAGTAACTGACTCATCCCGCACTTTTCCCGCACCGTCAGTTTTGTCTGTACGCACTAACGGAGGGATGAAAGGGGTATTAGTAAGTGATGGTTTGTGAAATTTTATGAGACTAGTATACAGAACACAACTACTAAAGATTCAAATTAGAGAAATACTTATAAAACCTTAACTGCAATTAATAATTTAAAATATCTAGTTCTTCCGTCCAATTATTCAGAATTGTTCTCTTACATAAATTCACATGAAATAAATTAAGACATCAAGTTCCTCGGTAAATTATTCAAAAATTTTATCTAATCTAAATTCATTGCTACATCAAATAATTTAGCACATCAAGTTCCGCACTAAATTATTTAGAAAAGTTTTCAAACATAAATAAATTGTTCCATTACATACCAATTATAACAACAATTCGCACCATCAAATTGCTTGAAATATTTTTCCAAAATAAAATAAATTGTTAGAGGAAATAATTATCAAACATCAACTTTTCACTATCCAAATTCGTGAAAAAGCTTTACAAAAACATCGGCTTTTATCTTATCTGCATTATGTATCAGTCTATATTATATTCTGGAATTTCCATAATAATATCCGTTTTCACTCCTCTTTATTCTCTTCGGGCTCCTGTTTATTTTTTTATATTTTTCTACCATGTTGGCAGATTTAAAGTAATTTTATATCACAACACGTTTAACTCATTTACGCAGGGTATCAACTGTTCATAGAAGAACATAGAAGAAACCCTTTAGTGGAGGGGATCAGCAATCAATTATATTTGGACGCCCCTTCCGCTGGAGGTCACAACAAAGTATAGTTTCTTAAAGGCAGTAATGTAGCTAATGTTTGATCCTTTAAACAAAGGAATAAGAAGCATAGAAAAGTATGGCTGCCGTATACTTTTGTTTTGTTTAAAAGCAACAGAAGTCGTTTGCTAATTAAACGTTGTATAAATTCGGTAGTTTCCTGTAATTGATTATTGAGAACCTTGTAGGATGGTGGGCGTAAGACGTTATTTTATTAAAAATTGTAATGACACTACGTGTGTGCGCCTCCGTTTCCTCATACATGATAAAAAAACCAGACTCATTTCTTCGAATTATTGATTTATTAAAAGTCTAAATGAATAGAGTTATATTCTATCACTAGAAGCAAAGATATAAGCTACTAAGGAGATTTTAAAACAAATTAGTACACGTATATGGGAGATATAACATGTCTACACCATGTGTTTACTTCGTATATATCACAAATATGTTTATATTGAGAAGATTAAATTTGTTGCAAAACTATCAATTTAATTCTGTCAAAATGTTCATATTTTTCTAATTGGTATTCAAAATAGATAAATTAATTAAAATTTTCCCGCTTAAATTTTAGTTGGGCGCCCATTCATAGAACGATGCTGATTTATAGCCATTTCTTACTATGGATGAGTAACTTCAATAAGGTTTGTTCTGTGTCAACTATTAAAATTATTCCTTTTTACTTTAAGGCCATGAGCGGTAAAAATAAGAAGAAGCCGTTTTTCGAAAATTCATATATTTATACTTTTAAAACGCCTAACGTCGCATCGACAATCAACACTTCTTGTTTAGTCAAGAGCCATCTACTACTACTACCATGAACATATCAAAAACAATTTAACTTGTTTACAACTCGCTTCTCATACATACCAGGTGTTGACCTAATTATATATAGCTGCAACAATGGCCGGCGTTGGTGGTCGCTAAATTAGTGCTGTGACGATACAGAAAATTGTAAAATTTGAAATTGTTGACTTACCTTCCTTTCTAACTTTACTTTTCCTGGCTAGTTCAACGGAAATGCTGGAGTTTACAAAATGAAATTAAACACAGCAATATCATAAAGCAACTATACAGTCAAAAATATATTCTCTCATACAAAATCATATAGAACATTTACAGCATAATTTCTTTCATATTCAGTCAAGCGAAACTAAAATGAATTTTTCTCTATTTAGAGTGACTACTAATGTAAAAGTGTGATTCAGTAGATGTCGACTACTAAAAGTTGTGCCCCAACCGTGCATTATCAGAACCGTCAAGACCAGGTTTTGATAAGCTTAAAACAGAAACGCCATGCCAAGCTCTACAGCTTGCTGTTTCTTCTCTACGTCGTTTTGATAATTTCCCTCAGGAAAAATTGGGTTTCTCTTTTTAAGTTTTTTCAAGGTTATTCATCGCACAATTAGAAATGTTCCAGTATGGAAATTGTGCTTACTATTGGTTAGGAGTGACGTTATTACCTAATAATTTCTTGTTAAAGCTGCTGCGAAATGCATTTCAGCCAGTAGATGGTTTTTTCTTTTATTGCCGTTGTCTACTATTACTTTAATTTTGATTGGTGATAACTTATTCGGAATTACTGTTAGGAAGTGCTCGTGTACAATAGGTAAATATATAAATTTTTTATGACTATTTTTAAAATAAGGGAATGTCAAATATTTAAAAATTGTGGTACCCAAGTGACTGAAAATAATTTCCTATATGTTGTTTTGCTTAAGTTTGTTTTATGTAAATATTAGGATTGAGGTTGAAAATTAGTTTGAGGTAATTAAGAAGTGTATTAATTATTTTTGTGAAGATTTTTTTGTACTGTGTAAATCCTCCGGGTTATATAGGATAAATATCGCTTTCTACTCAGGTTGGTTTTCCTTTTTTGTAATATGTTTTTTTAGTTAGAGGTTTTATAAATAAAATTTCTTGCTTGAGGTTTTCGTTTTCTTTCTTTGTGGCCCACCCCACTCTGCAACTTTTTAGCTAGAACGGCATTTTTTGGATTTTTTTTTTATTGCGATACTCGGTGCGGAAGATTATCTTTGTTTACTTTACCTTTCTTTCTTGTCCATACGGAATATCGTAACAACATACATACATTCATACACGCACGCACGCCCACACGCACACATAACACACGCGCTCACGTATACACAGCTTGCGCGCACACACGCACACACTGCACATACCACACAAGGACGTACACACACACATAAACGCGCACACACGGACACGCGCACACACGCACACCCGCACGCGCACACACATTTTAAATGCCCCTTTACCTGGGAATTTTAACTTACTATGTAATACATGTGTCACTACTCAAACGCTGTTAGACATTTATTTCAAGTTTACAAAATTCTTCATAATTCTAATGCTATGATTGACCAACGAGTATCTGCAATGGTGAAATTAAGGGTTGATTTGGAATTGTTAGTTAACCGAAGCATATTGATGCTGTTATTCTTTTGAATTAATTTATACAAGGTGTCGGAGCGAAAACCTTAGGAATTTGAGATTTTGCACATCTAAATAATTATTAGGGAGGATAAGTCAACTTTTCTTATTTGGCATTATACCACCATCAGCCACTCCCAGCCTTCCGCATTTAAAAATGTTTATTTATATCTTATACTTTTTTGATGGATTATTAATGGACTCGTTTTTCTACGTCTATTCAAATGAAAAAATGAATAGGTAACATTAGAAAGTCCCCAACATTTCGCCAGTTTAATTAAGTTACGGGTTCGAATTCGACATACTATTTTCTTTTAAAAATAAATGAAAAGTGTGTTTGGTGATTTAATTATTAAACATATTAAACAACCTGTCACTTGGTTTTGATTTTTCTTGTAAGTGCTTAGGTGGATTTAATTATTTTTAATAACTAAAAATGGTGTACTCCTTGCAAGAAAAAGTCGAAATAGTGATTTTTGTATAGAACTGCACATAGAAATTACAGATCTACAGCAATCTTATTTATGAGAAATATTCTGACAAAAAACGTATCAGATTTTTATGTAAGAAACATAATTTTAAAGTTTCAGGACATGGGCTCTGTTAATAATAAATAACGAAGTGATGTTCTACTAGCTCGCGATGTCCACCAATTATTACAAATAGCTGGTGTAGGAAATCAACATATCGCAAGATATTAAAACTAAACGAGTTCCATTCTTATAAAATCAAGTTACTTCTAGAAATTAATATAAAGGTGATTATGATAGGCGCGTACAATTTTGTGAAACAATGAAAAACAGGATCAAAGATAATAGAAATTTTTTAAGAAGTGTCTGTTTTAGTGATGAAAACAGTTTTTTTAACGGATTAGTTAATAGGCATGACTGACCATATTGGAGTGACTTTAATCTTCATATTTTTTCGTGAAGAGCACAACACAGCATTTGCAGAAGCTGAATGTATGGGTCGGAATATTTCACAATCACGTTGTGGGTTCATTTTTTTACAAGGCTCGCGATATTTAGAAAAGTTGGAAAATCAGATAATACCGCTCATGAGAGAGATTGTAGAAGATGAGGCATCTCCGCATTATTATTTAGAAGTAAGGCAATATCTAGGCAATGTGTTCCCTGGAAAACGGATAGGATTTAGAGCTGCAGAGGAGTGATCAATGTCTTCTCCCGAGCTGACCCCTATAGACTTTATTCTTTGGGGTCATTTGAAAACTGTTGTATTCAAAACACCAGTAGAGTCGTTAAATGATTTGCGAGAAAAGATTATTCACTAGTTCCGACGTTTAATTCCCGATATTTTTCAATTGAGTCCAAACACAATTTGAATATAAACTTTACCATTGTCTAAATGGGAATGAGGTGAATGGAGTGTGAAAGGAGTGCATATAATGAACCAAATATTGGGTATGCGTTCTAAATATATCATATTTCAAATATCAACTAAAATTAGAGATCTGCGTTTTAATTTTTCAACATTAATAGTCGTTGTGTAATATATGTGCCTATAATTATAATTTCAACAATAGGTATAATTTATTCTGCATTTAAATTTTGCTCAGATTCATACATATTATTTATTTTATTGGTCATAAAAAGCAAAGTTGAAACTTTTTGTAGTAAAAAATATATTATATACTGTAATATAGGTCTTAAAAAAGATTTTCTTCAAATTTACCTCCACTACTGACTTAATGTTTTTATACCTAATTTACACTGTGGAATGGGTGCTTTATTTAATATTATTTAGTAATCAATCTATATTAACACTTGTTAAAATACGATTTGGAAAATTTTAAAACCTAGCATTAGAATTCGGTAATTCAAACTGCACCGACCTTTGTGCAGTTTGTTGATATACACGGTATTTGTAAATTGTAGAAAGAGAAATGAACAATATTATTTGTACACCTATTGTGCTTGCTTTCGGCATTTTGAAAGACCTTTCTTTCTGTATTATCTCTCGATGTGTTAAAATTATAATCTAATTGTGATACAAGTTGCATATTGTTTATGCGGGTTTCAGTATTACGTTACGATCTACGTATTTAATTATTATGAAGATGCGTTTGCACAAGGCTGTATAAAAGTCCAACTTGCTCTCCGTCTGGGATGAATGACATCAAGCTCTCTCACTAGCATTTTTTAGGGTTTCACCATTACTATTTGTTTCAGCAATACAAAGTTAAGACTAAAACTCATTCAGTCTTAAATTGTACTACTGTTCTATTTATATGCGTAAATCACTAATACTTTTTTCTGTTCGCGGTTGCCGTCATGATTCAATATAAGTTAAAATGGAGAATAGTTCTTGAAAGTTCTGTAATTCCGTCATAAACTATAATGTTATGTCATGTTTAAAAAAAAGCATCAAAGTAGAAAATGTAATTTGTTTTCAGTTTGTAGAATTGTTTAACAAATTATTAATAGAGTAATATTTATGGCGTGCTGATAATAATACCATTAACCATTGATTGCTCTGTATTCTGCAGTTCCGTGTGTAATTTTTAATAAACAGTTTTATTTTGATGCTCCGTACTATATAATAAGAAATTATTACGTTACAGTAATAATTTTATTTTCAAGGTCTATCACTAAAAACAAGTTTTTCCAATGATTGTTGAAAGCTGTACTCTGTGTATTTTATTAAAACATTCAATGTTTTTTTTTTACTTTAAATCAAAATATAAACAAAGATTTCCATGGAATAAAAATCGCTGGTGTTATATTATTTTTCTGTGGTTTTATGATGAGGTTATTGTGTGTTGTGAGTAGCAGAACAAAAGCTTCAAGGTAATTGTAGGGCATTTACAACTGAACCTTTCTTTAATGTAGTTACGGAAAACGTTTTTAATGTTTAGTGATTCAATAACAAACCCAAAAACCCAAATGTACCAATTTACTTTTCATAAAAATATTTGGGAATGCGTATTAAAAACTTTTGGTATAATTAGCGTTAACTCAATTTGAATTTAGATTTGCCCTGAAGAGGCGGGAACCTTGTAACAATATATGGGTGCGTCGGCTAACTGCAGTGGTGCAGGAGTGGGTTTCTATGGATAAATATAAAAAAAATATAAAGAAAAATAAAGAAATACATAATTAATAATTAACAAAGTTTAACTTCAAAAATTCTACATTACATTAACACAGCCTGAAAGGTCTTGTCTCTGTCAAAATCGAGGGGCGACAAAAAGTTTGTCACCGCAAGACTTGTGACGTCCTTTCTATATGGAAAACTATTATTCCGCATCAAACTTCCTTGCTTTGGTATCCTAAAATTGGTCATAATTCAATAAACTTTTCAAAATAAAACGTTCCTTCCTGATATGACTATCACTGAGGTAGCTGCATAACTATTACAAATCACTGACTACCTTTCCTAAATAATTGAAATAAAAATCCACCTAAACTTAACCTCTATTAACATGAAAACATAATTTCTTACACATACACATATCATTTTTTAAAAATAAATCTTACCCTGTAATCTGGCCAGATGTTGCTAAACTAAATCCTAAAGAAAAACTCAAACCTAAACTATCAACAAAACTATTCGAAGCTCCACATTTTCTTGCTTTCTTATTTAATTATTACATTAATGAATCCCAAATTATTGGCAATGTCGTTAATCAAAACAAGACATCGGTTCAATTTCAAATTTGCACTACAACATTGTCATTTCCAAAATATTTAACATCTACATATTTTTTAATATTTTACTGTAAATAAACGTATCCTTAAATTTAATCACCAATTATTCCATCGATAAATCCTCAATTAAAAAATTCTCACTGTGATGTTCGATTAATGTCCTATATCGAAAAAATGGTAAGACATATTTACGTCCACTTTCGCATGTACATTATACCGAATCATAAACAAATCTATACTATTACTTTCAGTTCTATTCATCTAATTTAGGTAATGTCCAGACTACACCAGCTTTCTATTTTCCAAAACAACAGCTACAACATAACCCCAAAATTCCAAGTTAACGACGGGATAAACAAATCCAGTTTCACTTCCTACAAACGGTCATAACGATGCTAATTCCGCCCGCAGGCGTTTGGAAAATTACTTTGCAGAAACACAAGCGTAAGATCAAACAATTTCTCGTATGCCGTGTATATTTTCCCCGTTTAGCTGTGTTTTGTTTATTTGTCTAAAAGTCCTAAGTTCACTACATTTTTCGAAATTCTACGCTAACATCCCTTAATTTTTCACTTTTCGATTTTAACTTGCCCAGAGTCTCACACAGAATATCCCCTCTTCCCTTCTGTGATCACACCTTCTCGTACCCATACATTATTGATATGCTCAGGTCAACGTGTCCTTTATAACTCACTTGTATCAATTCTACACCCCTGTTTTATTTGCGCGCGAGTTACATATCCTCCATATTAAAATACATATAAGAATAAATGTAATTATTATGTTTTAGTAATAGTATGTTACATTGTATTCAATGAAGGTTAATCAGAGTTCATGTCAGAAATAAGAAAGGAAACGACTACTTTGTATTCCAGACGCAACCTGATACTGCAGGTGCAGAAACAATAAACTGCAATAAAGCAGTCTTAATTAAAATTACGTAGAATAAGACATTGTATGATTATCGAGAAACTGCAGACATCAATATCTGCACTTTCCCACAAGATGAAGTGAGGTCAGAGGGTTCATAAATACTGTAAGCAGTCTTCGAACTTCATAACTTTAACATTGTTGGTAGTTCAAGCTACTCATTGGTAATTATTGATTATTAAAATATTAAGTTTGATTATTTTTTCGTTAACTAAATTAAGTCACGTTAATGAACATAACATACAAGTTGTTATAGAAGAAATAAACAAATTTTGTAATTACTATATTAAAATAAATTTGATAGGAGTGTTTTTGGAAATAAATATTTTTTAAAAGAAGCTCCCAAAGCCCAAAACCTATCTCGCGTATCTCTACATTTTATATATTTTTAGGTGACCGATTTGTATGTGACTGTCTGCCGGCTTAATTGAATTTTAAATCTTTTTAATTTCCCTTCTATTTCGTATGTTCTCGGTGGTTTTTCATATTATTGCAGAATCTTTCTATTGAGTTTATAACAAATGACACTTAGGAAGTTCTTGGTATCATATAATTCACGTAGGTATATATATATTTTATTTCTTGATCTGAAACCATATAATTGCACACATTGTAGTCTAGTGTATAAAAATATTACATTATTCAAACCCTATACGTTTGTATTCTACTTGCTACAATGTCTATTAAAACTATGTCATATTGCTTGGAATATAACAAACAACTTCTAAAGCTCGTATTTGAGGTACATATTTTCATAACAATTTCTGAAAGCTTTTTATGACACGCTTTTACTATAAAATTTTATGGTTATAATTGGTTTGTTTACATTCTTGTGGTTTAAAATAATTTACAACCCATTATTCAAGTTTCCCTATGTATTTAACAGAACTAAACGATTAATGTTGTGGTTTTAAGTGTAATTCGATTAAAAATACTGATTTAATTGCAAGTCTTGGTTTTTTAACTACTATTTTATATAAAATTTAGATTCTACAGAGTGCTTCAGTAACAAGTTAGTCTATTCAAGATTAATTATTATTTCTTTCGTATTTAATTTATGCTTAGCATAACGCATAGCGTTACACTTTGTGTATAGAATGAGATACAGTTATTCAAAACATTTTTAATATATTTTGAGGGTCGCGTGGCTCACATGGTATATTCAAGAATATGCAGTCTGAGCTGTGCAAAAGATTTTAGTTCAATTTCTGACTACGATAGGAACTTTTCATTGAAAAGTCTTGGCGTTGCTCTTTATGTATATAGCGCGCTGCATTTTAGATGGGCGGTCGTATGATCTTGGCAGTTGGTCCTCTTTTACTCCTGCCAATAAAAAAATTGTATAAAGGGATAATTTTTTTTATTTTAATCAATATCTTTAATGTCTTAGGTACTTTATGAAATTACGAGAGGATTCTTGCTAACAAATACAATTTTTAAACTTCAAGTTCAAAAAGTTGTGTTGTTAGTTATTTATTATTTTCTAATCTGTTAATCAAAATATAAATGGGAATCATTTATAATGTTGGATTTCTTTGACAACCATCAGGTTGCTAATATCTATGTGGAACCAGGTAGATAAGAAAGCGACAGAAGACCTAGACCAAGCTATATTAGTCAAATTATTAGAAATTTAAATTTTGAAGAGTATGTAGAACTTTTTAGATTAGCACAGAATAGAAAAGAAATTAGAGCTGCGTCAAACTGACCTTAAATAAGGTCGAAAACAAAATGATGATGACGTTTATAATCTTAGCTAATATATCATCAGACCAGGATCAAAGAAAGATGTCCTTCACATTGCAATATGTTTTTTTTTGCAGTTTTGAGTTATTCGCATTACCAGTTGAGCACTTACTTAAATAATAAATTTTTAATTCGATCTTACAAAAATGTCTTTCTCTATCTACAAAATCTTATTATTAGTAATAATAATATAATTCAATAATAATAGTTTAGGTGGTTGCTTGTCATGGTTATTACAACGAACTTACTTCTTCTTACAGCATAGCTCTTTCTGTGACTGAGTTTAGTTATACGCATTATCAATATGTCTGTTTTCGACACTGCTGTGCAAGTAGTCCTATTATTAGTCTTATAACAAGTTTTTATCGAATTAGTCACCACTTCGACAGTATGATACTAATGACATTGGGCTCATTCTTTGATAAACTTGCTAAAGTCGGTAAGAAAACTTTTCTAATAAACTATAACTTAGGTGACATAATCAAAAGTGTTAGTCAAACTAAAAGTATACGAAAATATCAAAATGTTAACTAGAAAGGTATTCCTTAATGTACTGAAAAATCTTGAAAGTGGAAGTGCTTTGATATTAATTTATTTCTTACGAAAAGCGCTTAATTAGTAGTTATGTTGTTTGCCTATATATATTATTTTGATATGCGATTCAAAAATATTTACAGCTATTTTTTGTTTCAGGTAATTATTTTGGATAGATCTTGGTTGCATCTATTTTATCGATATATTCATGCATCAGGTATGCTACTATAAATGCTAGTGTTTATTACAATTATTTGTGATGTAAATGCAATAAACTTAAATTTCGCATCAATTGAAACGTGACTTGAAATCTTGTTTCGATCTTATGTTTTATGATCTGTGTCAATTTCGGTCTCAACTATACTGGTCTCAGTTTTGTCTAATTTGACGTGGAGCAGCTAAACTAGTCTCGACTTTGAAACATGATTTAAAATAGTTACAACAATTTTGTTTGCCTTTGTAATTTCGATAATGAGGCTGATATTTATAATACCCAAATTTTCAAATCACATAACCGCTTTTAACAACCCATTTAATATCTGAAACCGCTTTGAAATTATATAATATTTAATTTAATTAACATGGTTTGGAAATCATCTTTTTAAACTGGTAAATTCCTATAATTTATAACACAATTATTGATGATAATTTTTACTTTACGGTACAGTCTCAATAAAGGATGTAAACATAATTAGTTAGATATCATGAGTGCACATACATTACCTTGTTTTTATTATTAAATACAAATCACTTTAAACATCAGTGAATTTATAAGTCTAAAAAACATACATGAAAAACGCGTTTTAAAGAATCTTTCCATTCACAAACACAATCCAAAATAACCTCATATTTTTCAACAAACGATTAGGTATACCGAAATTACCTAACTAATCGTTTGTTGGAAAATATGAGTTTATTTTGGATTGTGTTTGTGAATGGATAGATTCTTTAAAACGCGTTTTTCATGTATGTTTTTTAGACTTATATATTCACTTATGTTTAAAGTGATTTGTATTGCCCATTCTATTGTCACGTTTAGAGCTTTAACAACTTTAGATGTGTAATTCTTATACCTGACTCTTCTTCTACTTCATTGTCACCGTCTTCAAGCAGTTCTGATTTTCAGAATCTTTTGTATTTGTATCTTGAATGATTGTCCTTTTTTTCCATTTCTTTATGTCTTGAGCTATGTATGCTGCCTAAGTAGTTTTAAAATCAGAGACTGATCAAATTATCCATGCAAATTAGAAACTTACAGGTTCTATAGCTTCAAGAAGTGTGGTTGCCTCTTTGAAAACAGCGTCTGTAACTCCCGTTCTGCTCAATTGCTGCTGTAATACCGATAGAGGCAAGTAGTCTTCATCCACTAGTTCTTAATCCGATTTTTCCATTAGGTTATGCCAGCATTTTGTGATAAATTATGGAGTTAAGTTTTCCCACGCTGCTGCCAAATGTATAACTACATCTTCTAATGTAATTTTCTTTAGAAAAGCAGCAACTGCATCATCTCCAATGACAATCGAACGAAGTTTGGTTAGTCTAAGTACATTTTGATCCATTGGTTGTATTAATGGGATGATATTTGATGGCATAAACAATACAAAAATCTTTCCGTCCCGGATTTTTAGTTCTGCGGTCAATAGATGAAATGGTGCTTTGTTCAGAAGTAGCAGTACCTTTTCTTGAAGATTTTACCTCCTTAAGAAGTATTTAACTTAAAGTTAACATGTCTTGAAGAATAGAAACTTAAATGAAAGTTTATTTGGGCTCACCTCCAGGACAAATTGCTGGAAAAACCAGTTTTAAAACAGTTCGGCTGTCATCCATGAGTTTTGGTGCTCTTACATACAATGGAATTGTTGAAATTCTTAAAAAATTTAGAATTTTTGCTTTTCCAATGATTAATGGTTTGTCATTATATAAACCTGAAATATTAGAAGCGCCAAGAAATGTGACTCTTTTTATGGCAATTTTTAGTTCAGGAGCAGTTTTTTCAGCCAAACTAGCACAAATCTGATCAGGAAGCAATTGCCAATACAGACCAGTTTCATCAGCGTTATACAGTTGCTGCTCCTTTAAATCATGCTTTCTAATCACTTTCTATAATTTTTCTTTGACTGGGCCAATAAGCTCTGACTGGCTTGATAATTTTTCTCAGCTTATCTTTAAAAACCTCACTCCATGTCGCTCTTTGAAACGTTGCTGTCATCCATCACTGACATTAAAATTACCAACACTCAAAACTAACATTATAGTTGACGCTTTTTGTTGTATCATGTTGCTAGAAACCGCCATATTCTTTACGCATTGCGCAAACCACCATTTATAAAGTTGCATTTCCATTTTCGGAAATTTGGTTGTTTCACTGTGCATTTTTGGGTTGGTTTTATTGTATTGCTTACAATTTCAACATTTTTTTTTTGTTTTTCATTGAAAAAACTAATTTAGCAGTACTATAGGTTAGTCAGTCGTAACACTAAAACCTTTTTTAACGTCTATGATTTTTGCGTTGATTTTTCTTTCACTTTGACCATTTTAAAGTTTTAATATTTCATATTCACTGTAATACATATTTAACACAAGCATCAAACTAAAGTTCACTCTCAACACAATAAGTACCCATATCCATATTATAGAGTAGACAGTGTAAAAATATTCTTGTTCACATTACTGAATAGTTCATTACAGCACATGTTCATATTATGGTGATTGTACTGTGTTGGGCATGTACACTATTACTGTAATGAATTCATTATGAAGATATCTAACGTACAGTACACGTTACGTCGTGATTTGTATATGAGCCATTTATAAAAAAAAAGCATCCGATGACTATGTAAAAACTATTAACTTGGTATGTTGGCTATTTGCCCAAAGAGAGTAAGCCACGATGAACTCGACTTTTCCAATTTCAATGTCGTCATCGCCTTGTTATGGCTCCGTGTTCTCGGATAATTGTTCCTTAACTATCTAGACATACGGAACTGCTTTTGTAACATCTTCACATTGTTGCTTTCAACATTTCTTAAACCTCTATATACACGCTTGTTAATGATTTTAGTACTTATTTCACCTCCAATTTTACGTGTCTTCAGTTGTTTTATAATATTGAAGCTTGATACACCTTCGTTTTTAGTGATCTGCAGACACGTATACTAACTTTTACTTTAGTTTTCATTTGCGGTAGATACTTCAAATGGTGCTGCTTTTTCAACTAAGAACCCATCATCTGAATTTAATCTTTCGTAGCTTGCAACTAACTTCAAATCAGCTTGATAAGTTTACGTATATCTTTTTCTTTAAAGTCGTGTTCTTTGCATGCTTCGGATGAGTTATTGATCCTTTTGTCTCCCCTGGTTAGTCGTTTGGTTAGTTTTATATAGGGATAACCTGGAATGAGCGCTTTAAATAATAAATTGTTAATTACAAAGTCTAGCACGCTCTTCAATGGTAACATTTATGATTTTACAGTATGTCTCTGAAGCTGTGCCGTATGGAAATTACCTTACACTAATATTTCTAATAGATACTTGCAATCATATCATAAAGTAAGGGGCATATTTTAAACATGCAGTTAATTTTAAGAGATTAGGCTATTGGAAAAATTAAATTGAATCTAATTGCTGGAGTAATTGCATTTTCCCAGTGACGTAACTAGCAAACGCCCCCTCCCCCTGTACCTCACAATATTTCACAAAGCGTTTCGTCCAGTTATAGTTAGGACATATTTATACAAATACAATATTTATATTATAGTATTAAATAAATTGTATAAAAACTTATATGGTATAGTTTGAGTGAGACCGATTGCTAGCAGTATCCAATCGATCTATACTACGATTAATATGAGCAGGTAAATGTCAGACCAAAGTACGTTTGAATAATGCGAAGGAAGTTTATATTTTATACACGCATTACTACGCACACAAAACGCTAAACACCAGCAAAACCTAATCAGTTAAGCACTTCTCAAAGAGAACATAAATGAAGTGCAGTTTTACTTAATTATAATTGTAGCAGCCACGACGTTTCCGACAGTTTTCAAAATCTTACACCACTTTTTTGAGGTTAATATTTGGGAGCGCTTACTTTCGATGCTTAAGACAACCTTGTTTGACTCATTGTACTTCTTAAATAAGATTTTATTAACTTTAACTTCGAGAACGATCTTTCTGCCGATTCTGACGTAACTGGTAATGTGAAAAGCAAAAATAAAGCAGTTCAAAGGTCAGGGCTTTTTTCTACCTAAAGAAACTTAATCACACCGACAGTCCTTGTTATATTGAGCTTTTTTAAAATCATGAAAGGCTAGATTCATCCGCTTGTTCAATCACGTTTTTTGGTTGCAAAAAAGAAATCTTCACTACTTTTTGGCAATCTGAAATCTTACATTTATTTATGAACTCATGATATGTGTGACTGTGTTATATATAGAGGTGGGCGATACGGGATTTTGCGTATCGAATATCGATACATATTCTATATCGATATATCGAATATCGATATATATCGATACGTATCGATACGGATCGATGCGTATCGATACGTATCGATGCGTATCGATGTGTATCGGTGCGTATCGATACGTATCGATACGTATCGATTCGTATCGATGCGTATCGATACGTATAGATATATATAGCGATTCGTATCGGAACGTTTAGATGTGTAGATTAAGTATACATATCGAGACGTAGCGATACGTATCGGTACGAATCGATACGCATCGATAATTTATCTACTCTTTCTTTGGGAATAAAATTACAAGATCGTTTTAAAATAATGTATTTACTGACAATTCGATCTTTCACTTAAGATTGTTTGTTATCAAAATAATTAAAGTTTCAAGTTTAATATTTGTGACATAAGTATCGATACGTATCGATGCGTATCGATGCGTATCGATACGTATCGATACATATCGAGTATCGATATATCGATATTTATTTTTAGCTGTATCGGGGGGGTCGTATCGATACGCCGACCCAGCCCTAGTTATATACAGTGATTTTATATTTATTAATCGGATCATCAAGCACGTCTTCAGCTAACTCATAAAACTTTTTACTTTTTGTCTATGGTTTGTTTGAAATGCTAATGTTGATACATCAGCTTCTTGCGTTTTTTTCACTTTCGTCCGTAAACAAACTGAAGTTGTTTTAATAAATTACGTGCTTCATTAATGTAATCTGCGAGTTTTGTAAAACTTTCGATACTAAATTAACACTACAATGCTTTGCATTATAAAACAATATGCAGAGCGAAGTCGAAAGAGTTCGGTTGTTCAACAACGCTCTAGTTTCGCCGGCTTAATTTTAATTTTTGACCACTACACTTATTTTAGATAAGCAGTTCATCAAAAGGGGGAGTTATGATTTAGTACATTGAAGAGTCAAGTCTCGAAGACCACGTAGTGGGATAAAACTTATTCAGTCACATAATTTTTGCCATTTAGAAAGGTTTTCGCTAAAAAAAATTGAAGCATTTATTAAATCATAAAACAAAGACATGCCTCAAACATTTTTCATATAGTCGTTTAATACTAAGTTTAATTTATGTGCAGCACGGTGTATATATTCAGCTATTGATGAAATTTCTTTGATTTTTGCTTGCAAACCATTATATTTACGATTTGCTATGACAGCTCCATCAGAACTCTGAACCCAGCATTTGGTCCATGTGCTAAACTCTCAAGAGATTTGTTTAGTATTTCTATAAATCCTAAAAGACTTTCATATATAATAATATTTTTATTCTGATTTATAGATATATTTCATCGTTATCATCAGTGAAAGTTGGTCAACCTTAAAAATGTATTGTGTCGTGTATAAAACTGATGATTAAAATGGCTACCCGTGAACGGCGGAAATTATTTTATTTAGAACATTGTTGGAAGCTAAACTAATGAATTCGCTTTAGATAAGTTGACTTAGATATTTGGATTTATTTGTTTGATTATGGACATAACTTTTGAGTAGTAGATCATATCTGGATAATAGATCAGTAATATTTACAAAATTTTCTGATTTGTTGTCCGCGTGTGTAAGGTTTTGTCGGCGACCTCTAAGTGTTAAATTACTAATGGATAATGCTACTATTACATCTAGAATTCTTTTCACTATTTTCTTTCATCTCACGTTTTGTTGCTGAAATAAAAGTTCAAGATTGATTATTTTTCCTGCTACTGTATAGAAAACGTGGACTCTTATATATTTAACTATACTCATGTTCTTTACCTTTTTTGCTTAAATCTTGTCAGTCATTTGATTGTTCTTTCGCAACACGACTTTTGAAAATATCTTTCTTGCCTATTAGGAGACCGCAAGCAGGGTTCATAATACACACGGACACGAATTTCCGAATAATGAAATGAGAATCTATATAATTTTAGTTCGATTTTGTTTTAACATACTTAGTAGTCAGAAATAATCATCCTCTTCATTACGGGATTTTTTGTGTCGTTATCTGTCACACTGTCAACAGGATATTGGCCGATATTGTATATTCGTAATAGTCACAGTACACGTATTCTGATCATCTGCCATTTTGCCATGTACAAGTACGTGTATGGATAAGAATAGATATGCTGAATTTTTGAAAATACCCTTGGCAGCCAAAATATTGTTCTTTTAATGTTTTTTAAGAATGTTATCTTCTGTGAGGAAGAGTATTTTGACTGCCAAGAGGGCTTTTTCAAAAATTCACTATCCATTCTCATCCGTAGACACCCAGGAGTACGATACAAGAAGAATGAGAATATAAAGCGAAACGTAAAAAAAGCTGTCAGCCAAGCTGATTTCTGCAGCTAGTGTTACTATAAATGCGGTAGAAATGACCTTTCGATAGCTGGAAGACTAACGCTAGTTGTAAATCCGCATGAAATAGTTCAGAAAGACTTTGATAAGAAAGTCGACATTTGGTTTTCTTTCGCAGCACACTGGTGAAAGATATCTGCAAATGTTAAGGGATTATATAATTTTGCAGTTGTAAAACGAGCATGAAGGAATTGAAGAACAGGATTTTATGCAGTATGGAGCACCTCCGCACATTTATGAAACAGCTAAAGTAATGTTAACTTTTTTTTTCATAATGGTGTTATAAGCAAACATTTTTAAAATTTATGGCGCAGTGGATTATTGGTTATGGTGTAATACAGAATCATTCACTTAACCACTAAGAAATTTCTAACGGTTCAGGAGTTATCGAAGACAACAAAATGTAAGGGTGCCAGGTAATGGAGCGATAAGAGAACTACAAGAGAATTCCACCCCCTCAGACTGACTCTAGAGTAACTCGTGATAATAAGAAACGACTTGATAACCAATGAAATAAGTAGAATTACCTTAACAATAAATCTAGGAAAGTAACAATATTTATAAACTGAACACTTGAAACAAGCAACCGAAAAAACCTCAAAATACGCATCGACAAGTGCAGTATACAGTAGATCCTCTCATATCCGACCATGACGGGACCGGGCCATGGTCGGAACGGCCAAAAGGTCGGATATCGAGAGGAGCAAAAAAACTTCTTTCCTAAGTAGGAAAACAGCTACACAGTACTGTAATACAACTTTATTGTACTTGTAAATCTAAGCATACCCTATTTAAAGAACTCAGTAATGGATTTTTCTTTCAATTTTTTAAATCTTGACTTTGCGGAAGTGTGCCTTCGCTTTTTTTGCCCACAATACGTCCATTGGGGTTGCATTTGGATGTTGCTCGATGTATTTCAGCGCTACTTCGAAGGCGTCCTTGGCAGCAGAATAACTCACTACGTTGTCACTGGTGGTTTCGTCTTCATCCGAGTCAATTTCTTCTTCCATGGCTTTGTTCTGCACAACAGCGATGATTTCATCGTCGTTGAGATCTTCATCGGTAGCTTTCGAAACATCAGCTTCAACAAGCCACTCTTCTACATCTTTCATCTGGAGATCATGCTGAAACACTTGTAGATTTTGTAATGCTTTTGTGTTGTCTGTTTCTACTTCTGCTTCTGTCTCAGGTTCTTCTTGTTTCAATGTTGGCCAAATCTTTTTCTAAGCTTTCTGAAGGGTAGTTTGATTAATTCTGTTCCAAGCTGCAGCAACGGTGTAAATTGCGTATTTTATGTTGTAACTTTTCATCGCCTCAAAAAGGTTACATTCTTCTGTTTTTCCAACAGAGAGCCAACATGTTTTCTTCTGTATCTTCTCTTCGACCACTCTATGATACCTTGATCCATAGGTTGTATTAAAGGTGTAACATGGGGCGCTAAAAATAAAGTCTTGATGTTTACATTCTTTATTTCACATTCATAGGGGTGACTAGGTGCGTTATCTAACCGCAAAACTGCATGAGCAGGTAAGTTTTTAGACTTAAAATTTTTTTTTACTGCGGGGACAAATTTGTCAAAAACCTCTCCTTAAATAAATCACCATCCGTCCAAGCAGATGATTGATTCCGATAGAAAACTGGAAGTGTCGCCATGTTTAGATTTTTAAATGCTCTTGGTTTCTTAGATTTTCCTATGACGAACAGCGGCATTTTGTGGCTTCTCGTGGCATTGCTAGAAGTTGCGATTGTGAGCCTGTCTTTAGCAAGCTTTGTTCCTAACACACGTACATTTTTAGCAGCAAGAGTGGTTTTTGGAAGCATTTTGTAATTTAGGCCCGTTTCGTCTACATTGTACACTTGTTAGGGTACAAGTTTCTGTTCTGTGACCAACTTCTCAAATATTTCTACAAATCTTTTAGCAGCATTATCATCAGCTGATGGTTTTTCCTCGCAATTATAACATGTCGTATGCCATGACGCAACTTCCACTTATGTAGCCACCCTTCGCTAGCGCTAAACTTTTCTAGATTACCTCTCAGCTTTTCATGCAATTTTATGGATTTTTCCTTTACGATGGGGCCTGACAATGATGTTCCTTTGCGCCTTTCTTCACAAAACCAAACCCATAACGCTTCATCGACAAGTTCAAGTTTTGGGTTTTTCAACATTTTTCTATTTTTTAATGCACCATCGGTCTCAGCTGTCGTTGAGTACGCTTCCAGATCTTTACGGGTTTTTTCCAGTCTTTTACCGTAGTCACCCCTACACCCAACTCAGAAGCTAGCTTAACAACAGACTCACCATGATCCAATCGTTGTAACACTTCAAGTTTTTGTTGCAGAGAAACGCAAACACGTTTACGTTTTTGAATTGCCATTGTCACACACGTAACCTCAATTTAAAGCACCTCACAATCCGGGGAAAAACACAAACAGTATTGACGTTAACAAACATAGAACAGTACAAGATTATAGTCAGAGTACATTCCACATCAACACTCACGGCCGAACTGATAGTTTGTGACACGAAAACAAAACATACGTAGTGTGGTGGATACAGGCTCACCTAGTCGGATACGGGAGGAGTCGGTTATGGGAAGGTCGGATATGAGAGGCTCTACTGTACATAAATTTCAATATTAATGTTCAGAACAAATAACTGTAAATCTCATAATAAGTCTCAACATGCCTAATAACGGAAACATACGAAGTAATTCTAACACAAAGGTCTCAAAATAGGTGTCACCAAATATAGTTATCTATAACTTGAAATTTTACACTGCTTTAAATAAATTAACTAACATCAACAGATAAGCTAGACGCAAATGTTCTCAGTTCTGAAACTATAGACACACCGGTGTAATTTTTCTATGTATATCTCGGCGTTCTAATTTTTGAAATATGATTACATTTTACAGGTATAATGTAATATGCAACCACATGTAAATATTTGATTGATAAATATGATTACATTATTTTTACTGCACATTTTAATTGATTGCACTGATTATAATACAGTGGTCATGAAATTTAATAAACCACACCTATTAATCAGTGGCGTAACGTTTATTCCCGCGTTGGGGGGGGGGGGTGCAAAGGAGCCCGACGACAGCTACAAATATAACTTAACTCCCACTTAACAGTTTCAAAATTCTGGCTCATCTATATTGTTTTGTCAGATCTTTTTATAGGATACGGGTATGAACTTTAAAAATGAAATGCTTTTAAAATTTTACTGTATTGTGTAAGTAAACCTGCTTTGCTAAAATAGATAAGGAAATATTCGTCAAGTAATTCACAAATAACTTTTTGCTTTTTGTCCCATTCATGTTCAAAGGTTGTTGTCGGCTGTGCAGGAAAAATTATCTTTTTGATACAACAGTTTTAAGTGACTACAATAGGAGAACGATTGATTATAGTCGAATCTTTGAAGCTTATCCATTTTTTTTCTTTTTAATCTCTGTAATATAACTTTGTTGGCCGTTTCATGGTTGTTAATAATAGTGGATAGGGGATAGCGGTTTATTTATTGAAAAAACGCAATTCATTTTGTTTAAGTCTTTCCAACTAGTTATGTATTGCGCTTAGCTATAGTCTATCTTACATCCGATTTGAACACGTGCATTAGTTACTTTTATAGTTCAAAAACGTTACGTAATTAATAGAGTGCATTAAAAAACCATTGAGTGGAGCTGAAAAACTAAAATTCGCTAAGGAGAAGGAGACTAATTTAAAAAAGTTGCCTAAAATCGATATATTTTTGAATGTAAGAAGCGCTAACGAAGATGCAGCCTGTTTTAGTAGCAGAGAAAACGGTTTAGTGTAGATTCAAAATAAAGAGTGTAGTGTTAGAGATATTGTTTGATAGTGATTTCAATAGTTTCGTATTGACCTCTTTACCGAGCACTAGTAAAATTGTAAAAGCGTCGGAAAGTGAATATTTTGAAAGTGAGGGTGAGACTGAGAAGGAAAGCATATTTTCTTTGGATATGGCACTTTTCAAAAACAAAGTGTTCACTGATGATGAGAAGTTGACTATCTTAAAATCTGGATCACGTAGACCTTATCTAGCTGCATTTTGTAAAAATGTTAAGGTACGGTCGTTTTCGTTGTCGTATTATAAGTTTACATCTAAAACGGGAAAAGATGTTCAACGTTCCTGGTTGTACTATTATCCTAAATTAAATATGGCGTATTGTGAACCGTGTTGGTTATTTGCAGATCGAAACATTTTAAGGAATCCTACTGCAATGGTGTTAACGATGGGCAAGGCATATTAAAAAAATTAAGGAACATGCAGATTCCATGGTACATATTCATGCATATTATGTGTATGACTATTGGAAGAAAGGGAAAATACTAGAAAGGAGTTTTGATTTCGGTGATGAGGTTAAAAAATGGCGAAATATTTTAAAACGGATTAGTGATATCATTATAGCATTAGCTGTTTCTAACTTGGTCTTTACGGGCACCGAGAACAAGAAGAGCCACTTTGCAGGGATAATTTCTTATCCATCGTCGATACATATTCATGCATATTATGTGTATGACTATTGGAAGAAAGGGAAAATACTAGAAAGGAGTTTTGATTTCGGTGATGAGGTTAAAAAATGGCGAAATATATTAAAACGGATTAGTGATATCATTATAGCATTAGCTGTTTCTAACTTGGTCTTTGCGGGCACCGAGAACAAGAAGAGCCACTTTGCAGGGATAATTTCTTATCCATCGTCGATACATATTCATGCATATTATGTGTATGACTATTTTAAGAAAGGGAAAATACTGGAAAGGAGTTTTGATTTCGGTGATGAGGTTAAAAAATGGCGAAATATATTAAAACGGATTAGTGATATCATTATAGCATTAGCTGTTTCTAACTTGGTCTTTGCGGGCACCGAGAACAAGAAGAGCCACTTTGCAGGGATAATTTCTTATCCATCGTCGATCTTTTTTAAAAAAAAATCGATCCAGTGTAATGGCCGCTTGTATAATGAAAAATCGAAACAAAAGTACCTAAGCCCTAAAACTCAAAACGAAATAATAAATGCTCTTGGCACAGAAGTAAAGTTTCATGTTCTGCATAACATTAAAGGAGCACCTTTTTCTCGATTATTATAGACACTACACAAGATATCAAAAACTGACCAGCTAAATCAAATCGTAAGCTATGCAATAATAGATAAGGATAAAAGTAATCGACGCACAGCGTTAAAAATAAAAGTAAGCTTTTTTGGCTTTACACAAATTGTGGATTAGATGGCAAAAGGACGAGATCAAACAATTTTCAAAAATTTGTGCGATATAGGCATTGACATTGGATTGTGCAGAGGCCAGGGTTATGATGGAGCGGCAAACATGAGTGGTACATATTCTGGATTACAAAAATTGATTAAAGATAGAGAGCGGGCTGCAGAATATGTTCATTGTGCGGTACATAGTTTAAATTTAGTAATAAATGATTCCTTAAGTAACGTTCCTAAACTCAGTGCATTGTACAGTTTCTGTTAAAAATATATACGCCTTTTGGACAAAGTATACAGCGATGGTATCAACTAAAAATAGTCAGAGTGAATGACAACGTCAACTAAACTATAAAAACCTTGTGCCCAACAAGGTGGTCATCGAGGATTGATTCTGGTGTTGCAATTCAATATAATTTTACGCCCATTTTAAAAGTTCTTTCAAATATTTTATGTAAGAAAAGTAAAGAGAGATGAAGCTGCCTGCATCCATAAAAATAAACATGGAAACTTTCGAATTTGTTTTTTATGTTAACATTTCAATCTTAAAGAGAGCAAATTTTGCATCTAAACATTTAGAAACTAGTGAATTCGACTTGGAAAGTGCAACTAAAATACTTGAAGCAACATTGAAAATAGTCACTCTATGAGAGAAAGTTTTGCAGTTACAAAAGCAAAGACTATAACTCTGGTCAACTTTTGGCGAATAGATACACAGTTTCACCAAAAAAGGCCAGGAAAATTAAAAGATTTTTCGATGAATTGGCGTCAGATGAAATGTTGAATAATTCTGAAAAAGTGTTTGAAATTGGGGTTTTTAATGCAACAACAGATATTCTGATAAGCCAATTGAAGAGAAGATTCAAAAGTAGCAGCCAAATTTACCAGAATATAAACTTTTTATCACCCTCAAATATTGCGGCAATGGAAGATGAAGAAATAAATAATAAATGTAAATCTTTACAAGAACTCTACTCGCAGGATTTATCTGATCAGTTGTCATTTCTAGTCACATAAGTTTTAAAAAAAATGTTGTACAGTGAAGTACGTAAATTATCTTGCAGATTTTTTAATAATTGAGAACCAATGTACAGTTTCCAACCTGACCGTTGTATGTATTGCATTACGTTTATTTTTAACGTTGCCAGTCACTGTTGCCTCTGCAGAAAGGTCTCTTTCAAAGTTAAAACTTATAAAAACTGTTTGAGGAGTACAATGTCAGAACAACGACTTTCGAATTTGGCGATGATAAGCATAGAAGCCGAAATAGTTAAACAGCTTGATTTAGAATCTATAATAGATAGATTTTCAAGAGTAATGTAAAGCGCAGTGTTAGATTTCTTTATGAACTATATAAACCCAATTATATTGACAGTAAGTGCATGTTGTGCAATTAATATTACATAAAATGAGTGTGGAAAAAGTAGCTAGTAAATTTGTATGTAAGTCTGCCCTTATATGTTTGTGTTTGATATTAATATACTAGAATACTAAGTATTGATTGCTTATTTATTTTTTCTTTATTTGGTAATAATTAGGGTCAATATTTAACTATGGACGTGTGTATGTGTGTGCGTGCATGCGCGCGTGTGCATGTTATGTGTTGCATCTCTATATGCATCATTAACAACTAACAGTTTTGTTAGTATAAAAATACTTGGGGCAAATTCTCAATACTATACAGCCTGTTTCAAATTAACTCGGCACCATTGCTAACTTTGTTATTATTGGAGCTACGAGGTTGGTTAAATGAGCAAAGAAGCTTAGTTTCTACAGCTGATTACCGTAGACAGCGCAAAAAAATAATTGAACATCGCTGTTTCGAAATATTGATCAAAACACTTACTTTTTAAATGGAACACCCTGTATATTTTTATTTTAAATAAAAGAGAAATAAATTCTTAACAAAAAGTCTTATACACTCTTATATCAAAATCCTTAAGATAAAGTAAATATTAACAAATTTGTAATTTAATTAAGATAGTCTTGACCACTTATTTAACACACTAAAATTACATAAAATGTTTAAAAATCCTCTATTTTCTTGAATGCACATTAAGGTTCGCCTAATAACATCCCCTGTAGCGTTTGCAATACTTTTACCGTCAATTGAATTAATACTTAATCGAATACTGTTTTCTAATTCTGCTACATTGGTATATCTTCTTTCGTTAACGTTATTTTTTACGTTGTTCTAAAAGAAAAAATTTAAAGGTGACAAGTCTGGTGTACGAGGTGGCCACTTTATAGGACCATTTGTTCCCATCGACCGGTCTTCAAAACGTCTTTGCATCATTGCACCAACTTCGCGAAAATTATATGCTGGAGCTTTATCTTGCTGGAAGTAAATGGTTTGGCGAGCTTCTAGATTAATATCATCATTCTTCAAAAACTTTTTCCATAATGTTCATATATCTAGCTCCAGTAAGCGATCCGTAATAAAACAAAAGGCCCACTATTTTACTACCAATCAAACAACACCATACATTTAAACTTTGTTTGTGGATGGGATGGGAAAGTTAACAGTGTATTTTCGCGTGACCAGTAATGCATGTTTTTACGGTTAAACATTCCAGAATTCGAAAAATTTGATTCGTTGCTCCAAATTATATTTTTCACGAGGCCAGGATCTTCTGTACGCGAAGCAACTAACCAACGACTTATTTTTTTGTCGATATTTATAAGGGATAAATTTATGTTTTCTTAATATTCTATAAATGACTGTTAAAGAAAAGTTACTATTTTTTACCAAATCTCTAATAGAATCATTTAGAAATGCTTCAAATTAAGTTAATACATTTGTTTCAATGTTTTTACTAATTATAAATCTCTTTCTAATTCTTTTCTTCAAACATAAATTTTCATTGTCTTTAAATTTTCTGTACAGAATTAGAAAATATCTTCGGTCCGGAGAGTTTTGATTAGGAAAGTTTTCGCGATAGCAATTTGATGCTCTGGTACTATTATTTATTATAAAAGTTTCCAACATATCACACTTTTCTTCATGAGTAAAAGGCATTCTAACAATGTTATTAACACTTCTTAAAGTTAGCTGCTACAATTAAACACACGAAATGACAAACTTGTTAAACAAATGAATTTTATTCAAATATCCGCGCCTACCTTGATTAAATTACAAATTTGTTAATATTTACTTTATCTTAAGGATTTTGATATAAGAGTGTATAAGACTTTTTGTTAAGAATTTATTTCTCTTTTATTTAAAATAAAAATATACAGGGTGTTCCATTTAAAAAGTAAGTGTTTTGATCAATATCTCGAAACAGCAATGTTCAATTATTTTTTTGCGCTGTCCACGGTAATCAGCTGTAAAAACTAAGCTTCTTTGCTCATTTAACCAACCTCGTAGCTCCAATAATAACAAAGTTAGCAATGGTGCCGAGTTAATTTGAAACAGGCTGTATATTTAATTCTACGTTTAAACTTATAGCTGTTTTATACACAACAATTTATTGATCGATTTTTAGAACTTGTTGACCTTGAACACCAAGTCTGCTCAAAAGTGTTATTACATACAACAATTTATACATCAATTTTAAGGACCTGCTCATCAATTTAAGCCAACATGGAAAAGTTCTAATTTCTCATACATTTTATGGCTATTTTCTAGTAACTTTCATATTTGGCAGAACTACCACTCTAGGATGTTCACTAACATGTTTATTTTTATAGCAATTGAGATTAAGTAATTATTGTTTGTGTTTGTGTTAATTTTATTAATATTATAGGCTATCATCAAACTTTTAAATATGAATGTGTCTTCGAAAAGCACTCGTTGTCAAAGTTGCGTGGAAACTAAACATTGAAAAAAGGTTTGGTGCTTCTGAAATAATCAGAAAAATAGTTGATAAATTGGTGTATGTAATACCGTTTAAGGTTATCTATATTCTTGGCAACTTTGTACTTAATTTTCAAGTTCTAAGAATTGATCAATAATAGGGATGGACTCGGGCTCAGGCTTTCGGGCCGGGCCGGGCCAAACAATTCGGGCCGGCCCGAACTTTTCAGGCCGAAAAACGCACAAGTACATACTCCACCGTCATTTCACTTCTATCTCACATTGAATAAGTAAACGTTCTTAATTATATTTTCACTTAGTGTCTTCATGAACCCATTAATAATCAGTTTTTCATCTTGTTTAATGTAAAGGAGACGTGATATTATAACTCACTTCTTATCCCGAATATTTTTTTCTAGTCCTATTTAATGTTCCTCATGTTGTACTTTAGGCAAGTCAAAAATGCCCAGGAACATCAAACTAGGTGATTTATTCATAATTCAAAAGTTTGCACGATTTATATTATGTATATGTATATACTTCGAATTTCAATCATGCGGCGAACGTCGATATAGTCAATCGCGTGTATAGTTTATGCCTACCGCCTAAAACACTAGAGAGTTATTGCAACGTTCATTTTACTAATTTTTTAATAGTTTTCCCTTATTTGACATTTACACATACGCAATTAACACACCTTTAATGTTTGTACTTTATTAAAATACAGGATAGACTAAACAGACATTAAACATTTTCTAAATACAACAATATTTTTAGCGATTTCTGAACACCCTTTTTGTTGAAGGCTAGAATATTTGGGGGGAGGGGGTAAATAAAATTTTAGTGGTATATAAAAAAACTATGTACTGATTTATACCTTTTGATAATCATTTTTTAAAAAACTTTTCAACCTAAAACAATTACTTCATTTTACTTCTATTCCACCAGATAATATGTATTTCTAAAGAATAAGGTACCCTCTACATACCACAATTTGAAAATCCGACGTTTTTTAAAGAAACATTCGGTATATTATTTGACTTTTAGGTTCCTTAATTTCTAATAACACTAGGTACCAATTTTTAATTGTTTGAGATATTAACCGATGGTACCGTTTATACTGTAACCTATAAACAATTTATTTAGCGTTTAGCATTCAGTAATTCACCAAAAGTATTATCTTGAACTTTGGCACGATTTGTCAGTCGGTCAAATAAAAATTTTAAAAGGACTAAAACAAAGACAATCAAATTATAGATCAAACTCCAATTCTCTTCAAAAGTTTCAGTTTCTCAAAGTAAAACAAGTCTATAAAAATCCGTCTGGAACAATTTCATAAACATTGAAAATTGCTAAACATTTTGTACTTTTGTTACATATTTCTAGGATTTTAAAGAATCAAAAATCAAATCATATACTACGGTATGTTCCACAAGTATCTTGATTGTAACTCAAAATCATTATTCTCTTAAATCAAACAAAAGAGTGATAATTACTTGTTGAACACAACTGAAAAAATATCTTCTTAATCACCGAATGAAAGTCGGGCCGGCCCGAAATTTCGGGCCGGGCCGGGTCGTCAGTTTTCATTTCGAGTCGGGCTTCGGGCCTGGCCGGTCACTTTTCTGCGTCGGGCCGGGCCGGGCTTATTAAAAGCCCGGCCCGGTCCGGCCCGAGTCCATCCCTAATCAATAAATTGTGTGTAAAGCAGCTATTTAAAGTTTATAGTTTGCTCAGGAAATGCCTACATGGTAAATTGTGGCTGGTTTATACTATAATTAAAGGTAAAGTGTTTGGCACAGTGCAAGGTGCTTTGTGGTGTTTGGTATATGTATAAAATTCTGGATATATTGTATAAAAGTATTTATTAAAATTTTTAATTTCAACATATAAAAAGGAGGCCCATTCAATTTTTTTCTGTGGGGGGCCCATTGGTTTATAGTTATGCCACTGCTATAAATAGTTCAAATAATTGGAGGTAAAATAATGTTTGACTGTTTAAGTAGCTTGTTAGGTAGTAAACTACATTTCTTAATTTTTATAAGTTATTCATTTTAGTTCTCTTACATTGATATTTTGCATAATGCAGATAGCAACTAGTAAGTTGTCAGTTTAATGTAACAAAGTAACAACAATATTTGTTTACAAATTTCTTCACAATAATACAAATTATCCAAGTCGTAACTGGTGTCATAACAGGTTCAACATTAGAACTTGTGACATCTAATGTAAAAGGCTGCCCGAAATGCAAAAGAATTAGTCCGAAATTTTAATACCTGTAAGATGAAGGTAATGTGTACATATATCATCTATGAAATTCATAATTAATAATGAAATTCGGCGTTAAACGTATAAATGCACACACTGCAATCAAAATTAAAGGAACAATGAGTTTTGAGGTAGATTAAATAGTTGTTTATAAAGAATTTTGTGTAACTCCAGAATAATTGCATGCTATTGTTATCTATGGAACATATGGAGCTGTTAACAATTTGTAAAAAAATAACTATGCTTAATTGACAGCTGCAAAAACTGTACAACTATTGTGATCTCTGTCCTTTCTTTATAAATAACTGACATAGTTATAAAGTGTAATATTATTGATACTGAATCGAATGGGCGACAAACAACGCGTATACGTATGCTGTAGGTTCGCGATAAACAGATCTTCCGAGTTTCTTATAATAATATTTATCGTGTGTAAGATGAATAGTCGAAGATTGTGTTTTTTTTATTAATCACTCACGTACAACTAATAGCGTAATGTTTGACTGTATACATAATTACCGAACTATTGCCCACTAGGTTTGATATTCTTCTTGAAATTTTCTAACAGTGACAAATCGTGTGTGCGATTATAGAAGGTTCTTTGTTTGCGTATTATTGATATAATGGTATCGAACTGTTGAGAAATTGTAAGGAATAAGCTACATTTTGATGTGCTGCAATAATATTGAAATCAGTCCTAAGTTGTTCGTCTTATAAATGGCTAACATTTAGTAACATCATAATTTATACTGAATACAGTGAGATTGTTATTTGTAACATAAACTTTTTAAATGCTTTGTAAATTCTTTAAGGATTACGCATATCAATTTCCACATATCGTTGCTGAAAGACTTCTCAGTCTCTTTGGCTTGTGATGTATGTTGCCTTCAGACTACAGAGGATCAGAAATTTTTTGATAATATTAAGTTTGCTGCGTGACTCATCACTTTTCATCATTGGCGTGATTTAATAATCATCTAAGCTTAGAAAATTCAAAGTTTATTTGTATTATGTGTGATCGATATTTTGTGATTAGTTGCATACTAGTCTTCTTCAATTACCACTACTATAAAATATTTATTTATTCATTGCTTAATATCTTGCACACAAAATTGTATTATCAGTTTTACAAATTTTATTGTACCAAAAGCTGTAAATTATAATATAATAGTCAAAACGTGATTTTTATAATGTTCAAACATGTATTACAAATAAATTCCATATCGTTTCCCATGTGGGCGAATGTTTTGTCTTTGGCAGGGGAGGGGATCTTTCATTTCAGTCAATAAGCCTAACAACAAGGCTTGTCTTGTTGTTCTTTACAATAGCATGTTGCAAAACACTTTTTTCTTCCGTATATTTTTACTTGTAGTTTTTTACCACAATACAGTTTTTGATTTTTCAATTAAAAATGTTGTTCTGTGTTGTTTTTTTATACTTAATTAATCTTTCTCAAATTCCTAATATTAAACTATGACTGAACTCGGATAAAACTATTATTGCATACTGATTTTTGGACAAACTTTGGCCAGGAGGCGGGTTATGTTATTTAATTTAACTTCTCATCCGTACGAGGGAATATTTTTACACTCAAACCAATTAAGCAACGGAACTGCCCCGTTATGTTTTTTAATGGCAAACCTTTCTATGTTTTTGAGCGTATGGTACATCGATGCCATTGTTTGGAGAAGTAAGCAAATTCTTCATAGTTTACTTTGTTATGGTATTCCAAGCCGATTGCACTTCTGAATCTGCTTTTTTTTTGGGGTTTATGTAATGGTTTTTGTTTTGGATTTACTTGTATCGTTTTATATTAGTATTACAACTAATAAATGTTTGGGCTGTCATGATTGCTTTCCTCTTAGGACCTTCTAATATATTTGGATTAATATTTGTCTAAAATAAATCCTAAATTATTTTATTCTTAGCATTTATTATAGGTACAAGAGTTTTCGCCACAAAAGCGGACGTTGACTTCAAAATCAATTACAATTTGTTGCATCCAAAATGCGTTTCAAAATTAAGCGTCAAATGTTAACGAGAAAAAAGATTAAGGTGAAGTTGCTCTGTACCAAGTTCATTAAAATACTAACTTTCAACATTAGAAACAAACATTTAAAGGAGTTTCATTTGATCGGTGTGAGGTTTTAGAAATTTATTTTAACTACAAATTGCTGAAAAGACTTGTATAATCAGTGTTGCAAATAAAGAACTGTTGTTATTGCAAATAGAGTTTTCGTTGCAGTATTTTTACCTGTAATAGATGAATCGATATGGTTTTGAATGCCAAAATGCAAACGGCACTATTGCATAATGACAATGGATTAATATTTAATGAATGTTAACGCTTATTAACAAATTATTTAACATGCAGGCTGGAACGCTGGTTCCCTAAAATTTTGTTTGTTAGTGCAATAAATTACTTTGTGGTAATTATAATCTTTGATTGAGTAGTTTAATATTCAGATATTAAAAATTGATAGACAGGAATATTAATTCAAGACAATCTGTACACAACCGTGCATGTTAGCCAAATTTTTTCGACCTAAAAAATAGTCTGAAGTTCAGAAGGCGTTGACAAAATTTGGTATAATACCACTTCAAATTCTTTGCAAAGTATAATTCATAATATTATTGTTTTATTAGCCATCATAAGTCAGTCAATAGAAAATGGAGGAATGGAAGAGGTTACTCAAAAGCAGCAGAAGTTTAGTTATTGTTTTGTGACAACTTTTTAACCCATACTTAGATGTTAAAGCTCTTTTGCTAGCTCTGGACTTTACTCCAGCGATAGAGCGATGAGCAAGGAGGTTTACTATAAAACTAAGATGTAGAAGGATTAAAGTTAGCCGTCATTACATCCGTTTAAATACTAGTTGTTAATGACCTTAGGGATGATGTAGGAACCCCAAGGTAAATATCCTTAATAACAAAAGATTGACTATGAGCAGGATAAAGCTGAAATAAAAACAAGTTATTATAATACAAATCGAGACTGCAGTTTGGGTCTCAAATAATAATAAAATAGATAATAATATTTAAATGAACCTCTGAAGGTTCCAACATTTTTCTATAAACACACATGCATCAAGATCGCCTCATTAAAAAAATGTTTATTCGCATAAGAACATATATTGATTGTTTAATAAATTTCACTGTTGAACATAAAATTTTGAAGTTTAAATTCAAAAAGCCTGAAGTGTTAATAGTTTACTTTAGTAAAAACAAATACCTTTACATTACACAGAAAAGGACAAAATAATGAATGGTCTCTTCATATCTACGACCAAATCCTAGATCTTTAAATTATTAACAAAATTAACAGTGATTCAAATATGAAAGTCAGATATGTCTTCCTTACAATTTTATATGCGAGTTTTTAAAACAATTCTCACTGCAAATTTTTATTACTGAGATGCTTTCTAAAAAAATTTAGCTAATAAAAATTGCCTTTAACAACTAGGACAAGATATTCTTATATTTAATTTTAAGAATCAAATTTTTACAACATAAGGAAATAAAAGTTGTCAAGTATGCTAAAGTTGCTCACAAGAAACAAGCACTAAAAGCTCGTTGTTTTTAATAAAGTTTCTATAATAGCAAATGTTCTAGAACGTTTTACATAAACTTGCATTAGGAATGTTATAAGATCCGTGAAAACAAATGTTCAACCATAGGAAATTTCTAGTGATAATGCAGATGCTTTTATTTCGACAAACAACAAAATAACAGCTTTCACTTATCCGTTGATGGAAGAAACTTTTTTTTAACATACCGGAAACAGATAAAATTCACTAATTCTACGAACTTCGAGGCGTCGAGATGAACTTCATAAGAATAAAACGTAAGATCTTAAATCTCCTGGCAACTAACAACTACCTGATGCTTAATTAAATAAAACCATGATGTAGTTCTAGTTGGATACCCTCTGAAGAGGCTCTCCTTAAATAACACCACACGGCTAGCTCTTCTCGCTGCTTCTTCAGGGATACTCACCACGGCTGCTCATCTATTCTACAATTCAGTACTACCCTTTTATTTAAAAATAAACAAATAAAAAAATCCGACTAACCAAAAATACATCCTATTTTATTCAGACACAAGAAAATTAAAACCTCAAAAATCTCAATATTTACATAACTGATCAACATCAAATATTCAATGCTCCTCCACAATATTAAATATCATTTTAATACAACAAAGATTTTCAGATTTGACTATATTCATATGCTCATTTTAAAGTAGAAGGGCCTATCCCAGAACCGTACGTTACTTTCCCCTGGTCTATTTTAAGCTTAGTATAAACCTATCTGTATATGCGTACAAAATCAGCACTGAAAAATTCCTAACGAAAGACCCGTTTACCTCTTACATATGCAAAATATTCACAATTATATTATGTACACCTATTTACATTTTTAAATCCTTCCATCTCAAAGGCAAATAGTTTAATTTTATGTTTATAAAAATACACCCCAAAATTACTGATAGTTTAAACTACAAATAAATATCACAACAGTTTTAAAAAAGTCATTACCTGGAATTTTTTTATCCAGCTCTCTACCATGAAGCCACCTTTGAAGATGCTCTCCTTTACCGACTACTCGTGCCAGGATTACTCCACATTGCTGCATACCATCAGGAACAGCAATCATTTCTCGAACTCGTTTAGCATCCAAATTACGATACTCATACACCATCTGAACTGCCGCTACTGCTCCATAAACATTCTCTTCTTTCAACCAATGTGCAACAAGCACCATCAATCAAATTATAAAGTAGTCGTTTCTTACAGTTTATCCTGCTTCATTGTACAAATTCAATCTTATACGGTACACTCCGATTTTAAATATTGCACCAACTTGTGCTATTTTAATCATTTGTGATATAAAATGTCGGACTGCACTAGTCGCGTACTGTAGTTTGAAGCCAGGAAGAAAATGTTCAGCAGAATCAAAAACTAAGAGAGCGAATGCCGCCTCCAACACGTTTATATAACCCAAAACTCCCTTCCAAGTTGCACGTATCCCTCACAAACATTCTAAGAAAATCTCACCCCAATTCTAACCGTATTCTCCGTAAAATTTCTCCAACGGCTGACGCTACTTTTAAAATTGCCGTGCACAACACAACCGTCGTTTTTTCCGCAAATTTCGACCGCCCCTTTTCCAACCGTCTTCGAAAACCTAGAATTTTGTAGTGCAAACAAGTGTTTTACTCCGAAAAGCTCGTTAAAATTTTCAACCGTCCTGGTTTTCTTTGAAATCCTTACTTCTGCTATCACCCCCAAACCACTCAAAACACGCCTCTCATATGCGCGTACATACTCTTATCTCACTTATACTCGAATCATAACATTTCCCAGCCTTTATTTTATACCCTACCTAACTTTCCTATGTCATTTCTACTTTTTTGGTATCCTTGTATACACCACGTTTTCTATCTCTTTTGCCTTGTCCCTCTATAACCACCTTGTTCATACTTGTTCTCACTACTTTTTCGTGCACCTTGAAAATCAATATCTTCTACAAACACGCTGCATTCTTATCCCACTTATTGCATTTAAAAATGTCCTCGTCTTACAGACATTTGAAAGTTACTACAACTGACCATATGATATCTTTCATCTGTTTCTAACACATACCAAATATCATCTCTCGCTTGATTTTATCGATCTGTTTATACCTGTAACTGTCCGATCTTTTTTATAGACCTGTTTTCAGTTAACGATTTTTACGTAGAAATATATTCTTAACGTTTAAAAACTTTACTGGAATCGTTTTGTTTGTTTGTACGTCTCCTTCTTTGAAATTTACAACCGTTGTAGCTTGTTTTCGAATACTAAACCTTGACAACTTACATAAATGTTTAAGCTTTACATTATTTTTAAGAAATTCGCAATCCTCGCGTAAATTATCGATTTACACTACACTCAATATAAAAGCTTTTATAATAACACATTTATAAATCTATTTCTAACCTTGCCATCGATCCGATTAGTAATTAATTATTATTCTAATTCTAAATTGAAGCACAAAAATTAAACCTACATTATTTTACATTGTCCTATACCTATTTAATTATACTGAAACGTTTTAAATTTGAAATTGGTTTTTAAATATAGGGTGCCTACACATGATCATTTCAAATCAAGCTAGTAATTGAAAGAAGGAAAATATAAGGTCTTGGACTGAGATGCTGGTTCAAATCCTGTCCAAGACTTTATATTTTCCTTCTTTCAATTACTAGCTTGATTTGAAATGACCATTTGGGCTTTGCATAAAAGTCTAAGTTATTATTTTACCTTATTAATTGTAATACGTTAGTATTTATCAACTTACCTTGTGTAAAAAACTACCTAAAATATTATATATATATATATATATATATATATATATATATTATGCTGTGATAAGGGGTTGTTTAAGGGTGCACGACATAGTGGAGGTCATTAGAGAATGAGTAATTAGAATAGGCAGCAGAAAATTGTAGTTATTTCAGGAAATAAGTAAGAAATAGAAGTAGATAGTAAGTAGGCAACACCCTGTGTACAAAGTAGAAATAGTTTTGGGCGACGCAGGAAAGACATAGGAAGACGCATAGTTGGCGTAGGAATGAGAAATACGAGTATTAAACGGATGGTAAAGATTAAATACCCTGTAGATAGTGTTCAGTTGACATAAGTAAAGCGAATAAGAATATTTTTCAGTGGAAGCACGCGTAGAAATGATAAAGTATAATTAGACACGCATTAAGAAAAGAGTCTCAGACGATTAAGTAATACGGATGTGAAAATAGAGTTTCATGTAGCTAATATAATGCGTATAAAGATCTAACCATTTTGATAAGAGAAATGATTAAAATTGCGTGAATCGCATGTAAACAATGAAAGTTTAAAGTAAAATTGCATCAGTTGTTTATGGAAAGGCGACTATTCTATCAAAATACAGCATGTTGATAAGTGAAGACACCTGCAGGCAGGTGGGCATTATGAACGAACGCAGAGCATTACATCAGAAAATATTCGAAATGAAATTATTTGATTGGTCCGAAGCAAACGACAGGTTCTAGACCACACCACGGATGCAGTGGGGATTCGAAATTATATTAGCAAGCACCGCGATAAGAAAGTCAGTTTTGAACTCAATGAAGGCCCAAGTGCATTGCCAGTAATACTGAATAATACGTAACAAGTGGTACAAAGTGAAATAAATGAGTGTGTATATGAAAATTACCGTTTAAAACGTAAGTAGGATTATTTTATGAATTAATCGTAAACTAAGACATAAAAATAATAGGGCTTCGAGGTCTGAGGAAAATAGGCCAGAATGCTTGATGTTAAGAAAGATTACAATAAAACAATTTAAATGTCGAGGCGAAAAGAAGAACATAATCTTGAAGTATAGGGTGAACGAATTACAATTTGAAGTCTATGGCAAGAATGATTAAAGTATAAAATTATAATTTAATGGTGTTGGTCCATAATGGTGATAAGTTGAATGGAATCGAAAATTGGGGAAGATTAATTTCAATGGAAGCGTCGTCGTAAAAAGATAAAACCAGGTCAGATTGTTAGTTATAAGGCATCTGTTTTCTACAAGAATTTTATTTTATTTTTAATATCAAATTGGCTAAATATTATATGCTTGTAAACAAGTCAACAAAGGGTTGAATACGCATTGAAATAATAATAAGAAAACGGATTTAGAATATTCTACATTTGTTGGTAAAGGTAATGAGTTTTCTTTGGTGACTTTGGGTTTTAGTACAAATTAAATGGTTGTTGATAAATGAAATTTATAAAGGTGAATTAATTTGAAAATGTATTGTAAATAACGTCAAAGCTGTACATAAAGCATTAGTTTCATTAAATGGGATCCAAACTTACTGAATTTTTATAATTACAAATATATGCTAGCCGAGGTCATAAGATTGAAATAGTACAGAGGAGGAGCCACAAATTAAGTAGGAAGAGATAACCCGCAAAGGCGGTAACTTGTTGAATTTTGTCATTGGTCGATAAAGTTGTTTATGATAAACTCCAGTTGATAGCAACGTTAAGAAACAGCTGGAGGAGGAAATAATCACAAGCTGTAGGAAAGATTAAAATGGTGGTTCAATAATTTAATTTAGTATTATAGCAATTAAAATAAATAGGTCGCTCAACGTAAGGACACGTGATATTACAGAAATAATAGGTCGACCCACTAAAAGGAGTATTACAGCAATTAATATGTCGACCCAACGAAGGGCTCGTAAATTAAACCACAATAAACTGAAATTAAGAGGCTCGTAAATTAAACCACAATAAACTGAAATTAAGAGGGCTCGTAAATTAAACCACAATAAACTGAAATTAAGAGGGCTCGTAAATTAAACCACAATAAACTGAAATTAAGAGGGCGAATTAAATTAAAATAAATTTTAAAGTACGATTGTAAGATTTTATATAAATTAATTAAACTAAACCGGGATTTGAAAAGCTTCAATTAACAATAGTGAAATTTGTACAGTAATTTAAAGTTAGATAAATTTTAGTATTTAAAAGTTTAGCATATAAATTTAATAATAATGGACAAGAAAATACGGGAAACACGGGAGGTTTTGAGACAACAAGGAGTAGAGATAGGATCCCAGGAGAGCGTTATAATTCAGGAAACCAGTTCCAGTGAAGAGAGGCGAACTTCACAAGAAAATAAGATGTTGGATATCTTAATGGCATTGAATGAAAAGATGGATAGGAGTGAGCAAGCCATAAATGCAGTTAAAATAAAAATGGATGAAAACAATGAGAAATTGGAGGGTAAAATTAAGAATCTTAGTGATGGACTGAAAGAAGCAAACCATAATATCGCGGAGATGAAAGCACAATTGAATGAGAGAGTTGGTAGAGTTTCTGAGGAGATAGACGGTTTATGGGATCATATTTCTTTAATCAAAACGAAACGAGAAGAGTTCGAAAGTGAGTCCAACAATAAAATTAAGAATTTAAATATTAAGTTAAATAAAATTGAAGAAAATTGCGAAACGGAATTCAGAACAATAAATCAAGAAATAAATAATTTAAAAAGCAATCCAATAAACTTTAATAGGGAACCAATTAAGCTAATGCACACGAATCTTTCAATGGAACAATTTACGAAATTTTACGGGGACGGAAAAGTAAACCCTAAGATATTTCTGAAAAATTTTAAAATGTTGATACAGGGATACACAGATGAATTATTCAAATTAAATTTAATCAGGGCAATATTAAAAGGAATGCTAAACAATGGTACAATCTAGTTGAGGATGAAATAGAAACGTTTGAACAGTTTGAAAGCAAATTTCTACGTCAATTCTGGAATGACAACCAGCAAAATCGAATTCAAAATGATTTAATTATGGGAAGATACGATTTGGCGAAAGGGATAACGCGAGAATCATATGCGATTGAGAAATTTACTGTAGCGAAGCAATTGGATCCTCCTTTAGAAGATAAAATTATTATAAAGTATTTAGCAAGTCATTTTAATGCGGAAGTAAAGCGATACATAACGACGCAAAACATAGTGGATAGAGACACGTTTATTGATTATTTGCAGAGATATGATGATTTGGAAAATGATGATGAAAGGGAAAATAATTTTAGGGATCGACGCACGAATTTCATAAGGAATGATGAGACTAGGAATAATTATCGAAGGAACAGGTATAATTATGATCGCGGAAGAAATTTTAATGGGGGGGAACTATGGAAACTTTAATAATGATTTTAGGCAGAACAGGGATAATGGTCAGACACCAAGGCAACGAATAGAGAGAACGAATCATGAGGGAAACAATGGAGTAATGAATAGACAGGAAAAGGATGATCGACGGACACCAGCAAGAAATATTAATAGTGTGGAATTAAGGAACACGAATTGCACAGATACAGGAAGAATGAGTCAGGCAGGACCTTCGACGCGAGATCAGGATTTTTGAGTACGGACGAACCAAGGAAAATTCTACGGATTAACGGATATGAGCACCAGCGCGAGTTTATTAAATATGAAATGGATAATGAATTAGGAAGACTTGAGAGAAACTTATTACCAATAATTAATTTAAAGGTGGAAAATAAAATGGTTAAAGTATTAATTGATACTGGAGCAGAGGCATCACTTGTAGCGGAAGAATTTGTTAAACGAGAGAAATTGGGGGGATAAAGCGATAGAGATAGCAAGGTGTAATTTAGTGGCACCAAATAATAAGAGATTTAGTGTAATAAATGAAATGGTAATTCTGAGATGTGAAATGGGGATAGAATATGGGAAAATGAGTTCATGGTGGTACCTGGACTGAAGATAGATGTTATATTTGGGATGAATATGATAGATAAGTTGGGGTTGAAGATAAATGCGGAATGCAAAGAGATTGAGTGTAATGGGAAATATATTAAATGGTATGAAGAGGGGAATATAGTAATAGAAGATGACTGTGTAAATATTAATCAGTTTAGTGAAGAGATAAATAATGGGGGTAATGAAAGTGAAGAGATTAAGTGTCCAGATGGTTTAAAAAATAGGGTGAATGTATTATTGAATAAGCATTCAGAATTAATTGGGTCGAAGTCGAGAATTGCCAAGGGTTATGTGCACAAGTTAGAAGTAATGAATGAGGAACCGTTTAACAATAAGATATATCCTATCCCAGTAGCATATAGGAATAGAGTGAAGGAAGAAATTGAGGAAATGTTACGTGAAGGCATTATAGAAAACTCCAGTACACAGTTTGTGAATCCATTAGTCGTCGTGAAGAAAAATGATAATAGCATTAGGTTATGTTTGGATGCAAGAAAGATAAATAAGCGAACGAAGCCGCAATACAATTGTCCACCAACGATGGAGAGCATATTAGCAAGAATAGGTAATAAGAAAATATATAGCAAATTAGACTTAAAGAATTCATTGTGTTTGATTCCATTAGCGCGTGAATCAAGGAAATATACGGGTTTTTCGGTAGAAGGAAAATTATACCAATTTAGGGTGGTCCCGGTTGGTTTGTCCTCGAGCACGGATGCATTAGAGAATGTGATCAAGAATATTTTGGGACTGTATGAGGAATTTAGTATCCACTATAAGGATGAAATATTAATATTTAGTAATAGTGTAGAGGAACACTACGTACATTTAGAGAGAATAATATTAGAATTAGACATAGCAAGTTTAAGGTTGAATTTAAGGAAGTGTGAATTTTTTCAAAGTAGGGTTAGATTTTTAGGATATAGGATAGATAATAAATATAGGATTGAAAATATAGATTAAAAGGACCCAGATTTAAGAGTGAAAAGGGGAAGTTGAAAATAAATAAATTGAATTGGCCCATGCAAGGACAGATGAATAGATAAAAGGAAATGTAAAATAAATTATGAATAGGTATACATAGAGAAATAGAATAGGATTTGAACATAAGAATAGGCATAGATAGGAATAGTATAGTATAATAGGACATAGGTATGGGATAAATAAAATGTAAATATGAGATTAATAATGAAAAGGTTGAATTTCAATATGGAAATAAAATATAATAATTTCATACCAATGTGAGTTTAAGTTCACGTTCGGGCAACAAAGATGGACATTGATATAAAATTTTATATTTTAATTTGGGGGAATTATGCTGTGATAAGGGGTTGTTTAAGGGTGCACGACATAGTGGAGGTCATTAGAGAATGAGTAATTAGAATAGGCAGCAGAAAATTGTAGTTATTTCAGGAAATAAGTAAGAAATAGAAGTAGATAGTAAGTAGGCAACACCCTGTGTACAAAGTAGAAATAGTTTTGGGCGACGCAGGAAAGACATAGGAAGACGCATAGTTGGCGTAGGAATGAGAAATACGAGTATTAAACGGATGGTAAAGATTAAATACCCTGTAGATAGTGTTCAGTTGACATAAGTAAAGCGAATAAGAATATTTTTCAGTGGAAGCACGCGTAGAAATGATAAAGTATAATTAGACACGCATTAAGAAAAGAGTCTCAGACGATTAAGTAATACGGATGTGAAAATAGAGTTTCATGTAGCTAATATAATGCGTATAAAGATCTAACCATTTTGATAAGAGAAATGATTAAAATTGCGTGAATCGCATGTAAACAATGAAAGTTTAAAGTAAAATTGCATCAGTTGTTTATGGAAAGGCGACTATTCTATCAAAATACAGCATGTTGATAGTGAAGACACCTGCAGGCAGGTGGGCATTATGAACGAACGCAGAGCATTACATCAGAAAATATTCGAAATGAAATTATTTGATTGGTCCGAAGCAAACGACAGGTTCTAGACCACACCACGGATGCAGTGGGGATTCGAAATTATATTAGCAAGCACCGCGATAAGAAAGTCAGTTTTGAACTCAATGAAGGCCCAAGTGCATTGCCAGTAATACTGAATAATACGTAACAAGTGGTACAAAGTGAAATAAATGAGTGTGTATATGAAAATTACCGTTTAAAACGTAAGTAGGATTATTTTTATGAATTAATCGTAAACTAAGACATAAAAATAATAGGGCTTCGAGGTCTGAGGGAAAATAGGCCAGAATGCTTGATGTTAAGAAAGATTACAATAAAACAATTTAAATGTCGAGGCGAAAAGAAGAACATAATCTTGAAGTATAGGGTGAACGAATTACAATTTGAAGTCTATGGCAAGAATGATTAAAGTATAAAATTATAATTTAATGGTGTTGGTCCATAATGGTGATAAGTTGAATGGAATCGAAAATTGGGGAAGATTAATTTCAATGGAAGCGTCGTCGTAAAAAGATAAAACCAGGTCAGATTGTTAGTTATAAGGCATCTGTTTTTCTACAAGAATTTTATTTTATTTTTAATATCAAATTGGCTAAATATTATATGCTTGTAAACAAGTCAACAAAGGGTTGAATACGCATTGAAATAATAATAAGAAAACGGATTTAGAATATTCTACATTTGTTGGTAAAGGTAATGAGTTTTCTTTGGTGACTTTGGGTTTTTAGTACAAATTAAATGGTTGTTGATAAATGAAATTTATAAAGGTGAATTAATTTGAAAATGTATTGTAAATAACGTCAAAGCTGTACATAAAGCATTAGTTTCATTAAATGGGATCCAAACTTACTGAATTTTATAATTACAAATATATGCTAGCCGAGGTCATAAGATTGAAATAGTACAGAGGAGGAGCCACAAATTAAGTAGGGAAGAGATAACCCGCAAAGGCGGTAACTTGTTGAATTTTGTCATTGGTCGATAAAGTTGTTTATGATAAACTCCAGTTGATAGCAACGTTAAGAAACAGCTGGAGGAGGAAATAATCACAAGCTGTAGGAAAGATTAAAATGGTGGTTCAATAATTTAATTTAGTATTATAGCAATTAAAATAAATAGGTCGCTCAACGTAAGGACACGTGATATTACAGAAATAATAGGTCGACCCACTAAAGGGGTATTTACAGCAATATATATATATATTGCTATGATAGGAGGGTTATTTAGGGGTATATTGAGTCATGATGGTCACACAATACATGTAAATAGTACTAGAAGTTAGAAAACTACATTTATTTATCATGAAAAATACGTAATTTGCAAATTATGCAAAGAGCAAACATTTAACACCCTGTATAAGGATCGCAGTTGACTTTAGTTAATGGCCGGAAGCATATCCTTCAACAATAAACACACATTCAGCAAAGAGAAATAACTACACGCAATCAAACTTGTCTTAAACCAAAAAGCATAAATTGTAAATAGATACGCGTTAAATGCAGTAAAAGCTAGAAAATCATGCTACAATTCGTATTAAAATTAAACATGCGGTGGTGAAAGAAGATAGCTTAGCGTTCTAATAATAAACGCATCTTTCGAAATAAATACGTTTTGGAAGCGCAGGATGTAAACAGAAATATGTTAATTTTCGTCATTTTGTCTACGTGATTTTTTGCCTGTAGTTAATACAAAATCCAAAGTATTATCTAGACAAACAAAAGCCATAAATTAAATTACCTGACAATGCGGATTAGAAATTCCTCTACCAACCTCAAAACAGACGGTCTAGAATAAATACAGAATGGAAATCCACTGGTATCCTACGTGACCAAGAAATCGTTCCGCCGAACTATTATCAGACGTATACCTGTAAAAGCCCAAAGTATTCAAAACATCCTATGGCTGGTCGTAAACTCTGAACACACAGCGCCGATAACCAATGAACTTTTAGATGGGGCGTTGCTTATATAACACGCGAATTTGATAAGCAGACGGTTTTCATTCGAACTAAGCACAATCCACATCACCTATAGTCAAGAATTTACGCAACGAGTGAATATAAAAATTAAATAATTGGATATTTGTAAAAAGTGGTGTTAGAAAATTTTAAAGCAAATAATAGTGAGAAATGAGTAAGACAAGTTTCGCAGTTTGCTGGGAAACGGCTCTAAGGAGATTAAGAAAATCCAAGTAACTCTAAGTAAGACTGGGTAAATCTAAGTGAGATTACGAAATATTTGTAAAAATTAAGAAGTATTTAATAATTGATTGAACGGGGTAAAATTTGGAAACGAAATAAGTTGATAATACTGGGAAGAAATCCGAATAAAAATATTGGTTTAAATATATGCAAAGGCGCACAAAACAGAGGATTGTTTTAAGCATTGAATGGAGCAACTCAACTGAAAGTAATCCTGGGGTACTGATCCACAGCACGCAGTAGCAGATCCAGAAAGACGCACAACGAAAACTACAGGTCAGAACTATCTAACATAAGGCATTATTTTTTTTTTATTTTTGAACATTGACTATATTTAGTATACCTGAATATTTTATGTAAAGAGTCAACAAAAAAATTTTTTATACGTGAAAATTTACGTAAAAAGAGGAAAGGTCTTGAACGTTCAAAGATTTTCCAGTAGAATACAGTGTCATTTTTGCTAGCTTTAAAATAAGGAAAGGGAGCTATAACATTGATTCAAAAACAATTTAAAAATTATTATCTGATTTAGTGGTTTATTTTTTCATACAGTAAAACATATTAAACTGTGAAGTGTATATGATTTTTTCGTTCTCATACAAATATTAGTCGATTTCGTTTTTCTCATTTAAAGCAGGAAAAGTATTAGATAAAAGGTGGTAAATTATTTGATTATCGTAACGTTGTGACTTGGGATATCCTATACTTCGAGACGAGTTTGAATTAGCATTAAAGAGTCTGAAAAATGGTAAGGCGCCGGGTACAGATAAGGTGCAAGCAGAAACTCTAAAAGCCGCTGGACAAGCAGTAACAGAACGTCTCTTCCAACTTGTAAGCTATATGTATGAGACAGGCGAGATACCCAAAGATTTCAAACGTAGCATTATAGTAACTATACCAAAAAAGAAAGGCGCGGATAGATGTGAAAATTTTCGAACAATAAGTTTGACAGCACACGTGTCAAAAATATTAACTAGAATTGTGCAAAGACGAATGGAAAAACGAGCTGAAGAAATACTAGGAGAAGACCAATTTGGGTTTAGGCGAAACAGGGGAACACGGGAGGCTATTTTAGCTCCGAGAGTGATTATGGAGAAAACAATAGAAAAAGGGGAAAGCATGTATATAGGGCTTGTAGATCTGGAAAAAGCATTCGACAATGTAAATTGGAAAAAAATGTTTGAAATACTCAAAAAGATTGGAATGAGTTATAGAGATAGACGAATAGTACATAGCTTATACAAAGAGCAAACAGCAGTAATAGAATTAGAGCAGGAGCGTAGAGAAGTAAACATTAGGAAAGGGGTGAGACAGGGATGTGCCCTATCCCCATTGATTTTTAACTTGTACATAGAAGAGGCAATGAATACTGTCAAATGCAGGAAGACATTTGGAATTAAAATGCAGGGACAAAAAATTGATATGCTTAGATTTGCAGATGATATAGCGGTATTAGCGTCTAGCAAGGAAGAGTTAGAAGCTGCTCTTAATGAAATGGAAACGGTTCTAACAGAGAGATACGGTATGAAAATTAACAAAACTAAAACTAAAGTTCTAGTTTGCAAAGGTGGGGAAAATAAATCAAAAACAAGAATACAAGTATTTAACACGAACTTACAAGAGGTTAAGGATTTCTGCTACCTAGGAAGCCAAATAACGCAAGATGGGAAAAGCACAAAAGATATAAAACAAAGATTAGCACAAGGTCGTGCTACATTTAACAAGAAAAAGCAAGTACTGTGCTCAAAGACCACAAACATAGAAACAAGGAAAAGATTGCTTAAAACATATGTATGGAGCACAGCACTGTACGGCTGCGAAGCCTGGACAGTAGGAGAAGCGGACACGAAAAAGGTAGAAGCCTTTGAAATGTGGTGCTACAGGCGTATGATGAAGATATCATGGACAGACAAAGTTAAGAACGAAGAGGTACTAAAAATGGTAGGGGAAGAAAGAAATATGTGGAAAACGGTAAAAAAAATAGGAGAGATAGGATGATAGGCCACATACTGCGGCATGAGGGAATAGTGCGGAATATATTAGAAGCAGAGATAGGAAAAAAGAGAAGAAGAGGCAGACTTAGATTAGACTACTGCACACAGATAGTAAAAGATGTAGGCTGTAGAGGTTTCAGGGAGATGTGTAGGCTAGCCCAGAATAGAAATCAATGGAGGTACGCATCCAACCAATCCCAAGATGGATAAACTAATGACGAAAAGATAACTGTGCTTCAACATGATGATTATTATAAGTAACTACATAAATTGGTTGGGCAATATTCTCGAATAATGTTAAGTGTGTGAAAGGATTTACTGGAAAACCATTATTTCGGCAGATGTCTAAGTGTTGGGGGATCTTGGTAGCCACAGGTTGCTTAACCTCCTTCACTGAATCTCGGTAAAATAGGGTATAAAATTAGAAAACAATAGATAGGGAACGAGCTGAATACACATGCTGTGTGAGAATTTCAGGGAACTATGTAGGCTAGCTCAGAATATAAATAAGTGCAGGTACGTGTCCAACCAGTTTTGAGACGGAAAACCTAATGACGAAAAAATAAGCGCAGATAAATCTGATGATTAGTATAAACAACCAGTTGTTGGTTGCGAAATACCTGCAACTAATGTTGACTGTGCGAAAAGATAAATTGAAAAATACATTAAATCGCCAAATGGTTAAGTGTTGGGGGAATTTGGCAGCCACAGGCTGCTTACCTCCCTTCACAACCATTGAAGGTCGGAAAAATAGGGCATATAACTGTAAAACAATAGAAAGTGATCGAACTGTATCTAACAAGAAAGAACAGCGCCTATGAAGAAAGACAACAAACATAGAATAAGAAGAAAATTGTTTAAAGCATATGTGTGGAGCACAGCACAGTATATCTATGAAATACGGGCAGTCTGAAACGCAGACAGAAAAACTCTAGCAGCCTTTTGAAATGCTGTGCTTCAGATGTATGAGGACGATAGCATGGACAGACAAAGATAATAACAAATAAGTTACAGAAATAGTAGGGGAACAAGGATATCTGGGGAAAAAGAGAAACAGTAGGGCGGAATACGTTCTAAGGCATTTTTGGTGAATGGTATGTGATATATTACAAGCAGAGATAGGAAAAAAGAGGTAGATGTAGACCTAGATCAGACAGTTATAGATGCAAACTGTGCATATTTCAGGGAAATCTGTAGGTTAGTTCAGAATAGGGAACAATGATGGTACGCGTCTAACCAGTTCTAGGACTGAAGACCTAATGATGATGAACGTTGTGCACTCTGTGTGAATTAGACGGAGCTAGCCGAGGCATATTTAATTTTAGGATATTGAAAAACACAGGGGTGGTGATCAACAGGAGATTGAACGTATAATTACATCGGCGTGCAGCGTTACCATATATATATATATATATATATATATATATATATATATATAACTTGTCTTCATTTATTTGAATTGCCTTTGGGGCATGAACCCGGGTGTCACCACGAGAAGGTTTGTTACGTTTGCAAATAAATTTTGCTGTAACATTCCGCAAATCTCAAAGGCCAGGCGTACTTTTATAGTCATCTATAAAATTTATTATGTAGTTTCGGTTCAATTCTGTACTTCCACACTTTAGTAGTGTTGGTGTTTTATCACCTGATGGCGGTTTTATTTACTTTTGCCATAGTACAGTGATTGTTTCGAAATTATATCATTATAATAGCTTCGATTACTTCATAGGGTTCTTGGAAACTATTTCACTCTGATGAGGCTTAACAAGCCAAAACCATTGGTCAGTGGATGTTTCCTCCCCTGTGAAGTAATAAAGCTAATGTTTTGTTAATGGCTGTATAACTACCAGCCCGATTTGTATTTGTCAATAGCTCTTATTATTTTCATAAGAGTTTGTTTACCGATACATCTTACTTTACTATTTCTTATTGCGGACTGCAAATAACTTGTCTTTATATATATATATATATATATATATATATATATATATATATATATATATATAATGTTACTTAAATGCGCTGTAAAAAAGTATTAAAATGAAATTTTATATTTATTTTATACAAACCATTGGTTAGAACCAAAATCTAAATTTACTGTATGACTTTATTTTACCCACTACTCTACACTACATAAAGCAATTCACCAGTCGTGTTTCAAGATAAGGAATCCCAACTTAACTTGGCTGTTGCTTGATTACGACCAACTTTCATTAAGTGTCGCCCGGTTTATCCGACGATAAGAAACGTACGTTACAGCTGGTATTTAGAGATGGCTAGGAATATGGCTCCTAATATTAGAGCGTTATCTGCTGTGCAATATCGAACCTTACCTGCGTTTGTTCTATAGGCAAAAGCCAATACAATTACAGTACGTAAACAGACCGTAATATTGCATTAGAGTAAAAGTATTTTTAAAATGTTACAGTTAATATTGAAAAGGCAAATAATTGTCAGATACAAAGCGTGATATTTAAGTGAAAAAGAAGAAAGCAATAGAAAAATTATGCCATGCCATATTATAATACTTCATTTAATTAAATACTATGCCATACTCTGGATACTTTTACGGTTGAAATTTAAATTCATGATTAGGTTTAACTTATGTTATTTAAAAGCTGGAGCATACAGAATAGAATAAAATTCTTATTGTATATAATAATTAGAATCTTTAAACTTTAAAGGTGGCCTTAGTGCTACAGAGATTTGGCGATTTGGATATTTGGAGAACGATCCTATTGGTTAAAGTGATCGCGTGACACCGCCGAAAAACGTCAAAAACACCGAACCCCGATCTCCCAAAAGTTTGGTTCAAGTTCAGCTTTTCTGGCTATTTTGAAATCGGAACATGCGTGTTCAGAAAAGCACGTGATTTGTTTGTTTTGTTATAACCTTTACTTTTCGTGTAGTTCGCCGTTATATATTTTGCGTTTTGCCTATTAAACATACTGGAAATGAATAGCAAATCCGTTATTTCTTTAGATACTCATAGCTTAATAACAAACATTGAAAACTGTACTCCAAGGTTGAATAACAATAAACCCAAAACAATAACAAATGTCATCTATCAAACTATTTTCTTTAAATACCTGAAGCAGAAAATACCCTAGATGGTTAAAAGTGAAAATATCTAATTCCCCAAATATCCAAATCGCTAAATCTCCATAGCACTAAAGGTACCTTAAAGGTTTCTTTTGATTTAGTAGTATGATACTAAATAGTTCAGTACTGGATTTTATACTCATAATGATAGGTATAGTATTAATTGCTATATTTAATACCATTTCCAAGAATAACTTAAATACTACATTAGCAACATCGTAATAACTAAAAACTAATACATATTAAATATTTTATTGGAACTTGTGGATTATTCTTTGACTAACCGTATATCCGACACTACTGCATGTTTTTTGAAAGCCTGGAATAAACAATTTGAAAATTAGAATTTCGAAAGTATTTTTAAGAGGTTATTCCGCACAAACGTAATTTAGATATTTTATGAGGTGAATAATTCCGTTGTGCATATTAACATCCCATTACTATTTACAAACACGTAGTTTACTGCTTTCTTGCACTGCATATTTTAAATGACCATGTTTAGATTCTGCAAGAGTGTTCATTCTGTTAAGCTTCATTGTTTGCCTGAGTAGAATACTTAAAGGATTTTAAATAAAATTATATACATTGTAGTTAGCAAGTATTTAACACACGCATACAGTGTTAAACTTAAAAATTTACAATTTACAGTACCAAGCATATATTTAAACGGGAATTGGAATTTAAACAATGCAATACCAATGTTCCGTACACTGAGTTTATTATATTTTCTATCGGAACGAACAAGATAAATTTGCAGTTTGAGTTACGTAAGCATATAAGATTTAAATTAAAATCAGTTTGTTTTTCGTCTTAGTTCGAAACCAGTTTTGCCCATTAAGCTCGAAAAATATAAAGAATTTTAATCTAAACGAAGTTTTTATAAAATAGAGCTAAAATGTTAAATTAACCTATATTTTAAATTTTTGAACATTATAAATATTATAAAAAATAGTTTCCTACTGGATGACATAATGAATAGTATACATCTCAAAAATCTGTAAAAGAAATAATTTTAACCACAATTTTTAAAGTTGAAGTTCTAAATTTCGACCAAGATTTTTAAAACAGTTCGCCAAAAACCGATATCATACTTCAAGATATTGTTCCACATCTGTTAGTTAAATAACTGCAATTCCAACTCATCATGTCTAATATCATTATATATTGGAAGTCATTTTCTGCAGACCTTGTGGTATGTATTCGAGCACAATTAGTTGGCATTAATTTAACGTCATATGTGTCTAAAGTCGAAATAATAAAGTTAAACGCATTTCACTACAATTTTTTGTTATCTGTAAGTAATATGTTGTATCGACAGTCTACTTAGGTAATTACATTCTGTAATACTACAATTTATATATATATATATATATATATATATATATATATATATATACATATATTGATATGTAGTTTTCGCCCCCACGTTGTTGCGTCATATAAAAATTGATATAACGCCGTACTCGGTGTTATGACGTTTTTACTTAACGCCACCGCTGTGTGTTCTCAAACCAAATTTAATCTTACTAATTTTACTATTATGCCACGGCTAGCCGTTTTTAATCTGCACAGAGTGCACAACGTTACGATGATTAATTTTTCTCTTCTCCACACCTTTATAATTACCTATTTGTTTGAACTGATAAAACGAAGTCAATTAGTTTCATATAATGAAAAGAAATATTATTTACAATTTTTGAAAAATATTTAAATACACTCCTCAATCAATCAATATCATATGTATCATTTACCCCAAAATTTATATACTTTGAATTCAACCTAAAGTCACCAAAAACTTTCTTTTTACCAAAGAAACCTGGAACGTTCTAGACCCCTTTATAATATATTACGTAAGTTTAACGTATGCAATGTTTGTTGTTGACTTCATTACAAATTTTATGTAAATTGAATAAATTCACTATTGAAATTTAAATAGAAAAATATCTTAAAATTAAATAGATCTAACCTGCTATATATTGTTGTGGATCAACACCCCTTTGTTGTCCTTTTTCGTCTATCACTGCTCTGCTTAGCTGAACTAATATTTGAGTACAGTTACCCCTCGTTTTCCATAAATTACTTCGTACTTCTTTATTTTATACGTCTTGAATTTCGCAACTTAAAATTGTACCAGAATTGTACCAAAATATAATTGTCGACGCTGATTTGAAATATTATATTGACCCAGATTTGAATTATTCTTCTTGTCGACACATACTTGAATTATTCAGAAATACACCACCATTTCGAAATATTCAGAAATGTTATATCTATCCAAATTTGAATCATTATCTTCAACACATTCAAAATATTCAGAAATGTACCATAGATTCGAATGTTATATCACAGATTCGAAATATTCAGGAATGCACCATAGATTCGAAATTTTATATCACAGATTCGAAATATTCAGAAATGTACCATAGATTCGAAGTATTATATCACAGATTCGAAATGTTATATCACAGATTCGAAGCCGTTAAACGGCAAAAGAAACTCTTCGTAATTGTAGCACTATTATCACTTGATATTCTGCTTTATTTATTCACTGTAACATAAACTTGATATTCTATTTAAATTACGCGTGACTTTCTGATTAACAGTGACGCAGCTTCGTCCTGCATGAGTTTAAAACTTGTCTCATTATTGCTCTGTTATATAGGCTCATCCCACTTACATGTGGGCTGGGTTTTCAAGCAGTCTTGCAGATATCTCAACCAACCAGGTCTTTAATATTCCCTGCATTTCGAAGTTGTTTCTGATGTAATTTCTTCGGTTTTCCGTGTAATTGTTTTTTTGATACATTATTATTCGTTATCTTGACCATACGTTGTTTTGTGTAGATATTGCCTTTTCAACAAATGAACAAAATAAATTATGTAATCTTAATTCTGCTTTCGTTTATGTATTTTTATGCGTGTTTGAAAACTGCGTTTTCTTATCAAAATGTTTATTGTTTCAGCGTAATTGCATAAAGCTTTGTTAGGTTTTATCTCTTATCTTCGTATTTGTTTTATAACTAATTAGAACACTTCTCAATGCGTGTTTAATTACATGTACTATCATTTCTTTGAATACGCGTTCTATTGTTGAAAGGTATGCTCACTGGCATTACTTAAAATTAATAACGGTCTATATACAGAGTGTTAAATACTTGCTATTTACATAATGTATGAATTACCTATTTTTCTGCTAAATACGCGTTCTGTTGTTGTAAGATATGTTTACTTGCATCGTTTAAAGCTAATTATACTATATACAGGGGTTAAATGCTTGCTATTTACATAATATACGAATTATTTATTTTTCTGCTAAATAAATGCAGTTTCTGCTACTTAATACACCCCTATACAACCCCTTATCACAGCAATATATATATATATATATATATACATATATATATACATATATATACATATAATTTACAAATTTAAATCGTACAACTATACATAAACCTAACTTTCAATTACGTTTGGCATTTTGTCAATCATATCTGGCATTGTCAAGTTTTGACTTATGTCAGTTATAGACGAAGCTACGATCAAAATTACGGCTATAAGCCAAATATTAAATATATAAATATTTTAGATAGTTAATTACACAAGGTAAGTTGATAAATACTATAGTATTACAGTGAATAAGATGAAATAATAACTTAGACTTTTATGCAAAGCCCAAATGATCATTTCAAATCGAGCTAGTAATTGAAAGATGAAAAATATAAGGTCTTGAACAGGACTTGAACCTGTATCCTGGTTTTATCGGAACCATGCGTTTACCAATTACGCCACCGAGACCGATGACACAATTGGGAAATTTACAAATTTAAATCGTGTACAACTATACATAAACCTAACTTTCAATTACGTTTGGCATTTTTGTCAATCATATCTGACATTGTCAAGTTTTAACTTATATATTTTAGATAGTTAATTAGGTTAATTAGGTTAATTAGGTTGATAAAAGTCTAAGTTATTATTTCATCTTATTCACGCTATATATATATATATATATATATATATATATATATATTTATCAACCTACCTTGTGTAATTAACTATCTAAAATATATAAGTTAAAACTTGACAATGTCAGATATGATTGACAAAAATGCCAAACGTAATTGAAAGTTAGGTTTATGTATAGTTGTTGTACACGATTTAAATTTGTAAATTTCCCAATTGTGTCATCGGTCTCGGTGGCGTAATTGGTAAACGCATGGTTCCGATAAAACCAGGATACAGGTTCAAGTCCTGTTCAAGACCTTATATTTTTCATCTTTCAATTACTAGCTCGATTTGAAATGATCATTTGGGCTTTGCATAAAAGTCTAAGTTATTATTTCATCTTATTCACTGTAATACTATAGTATTTATCAACTTACCTTGTGTAATTAACTATCTAAAATATTTATATATTTAATATTTGGCTTATAGCCGTAATTTTGATCGTAGCTTCCTGTCTATAACTGACATAAGTCAAAACTTGACAATGCCAGATATGATTGACAAAAATGCCAAACGTAATTGAAAGTTAGGTTTATGTATAGTTGTTGTACACGATTTAAATTTGTAAATTTCCCAATTATGTCATCGGTCTCGGTGGCGTAATTGGTAAACGCATGGTTCCGACAAAACCAGTATACAGGTTCAAGTCTTGTCCAAGACCTTATATTTTCCATCTTTCAATTACTAGCTCGATTTGAAATGATCATTTGGGCTTTGCATAAAAGTCTAAGTTATTATTTCATCTTATTCACTGTAATACTATAGTATTTATCAACTTACCTTGTGTAATTAACTATCTAAAATATTTATGTATATGTATATATATATATATATATATATATATATATATTTCTGTGGATTGATGTAGCTCCCTTCAACATAAAACCACTAGAATTAGACATTAGATTTATAATGATACGAAATATTCTTTTACAAACAATCGTTTAAAAACTAATTATTACATTCACAACAACTTTTCTCTTACAAACAATATCTTAAATATAATATCTAGGAAAAACAACTTTCAATACAAACTTTAAATATTAAAAATAAAGTCAAAAACTACCACAACAGCTTAACCTTACCAAGAATATCTTAAATCTAAAAAATATATATAACTTCTGAATTATCACTCACTTATACTAACAATAGAATACAAAATCTCTTATAATTTGGACCCAGCACTCAGAAATCTTAATCTCTTGTCATACACAAAAACTTCCTAATTAAATTTTATTATGTACAAAATATATCAAGATAAGTCGGATAATTCAATAACCATCCCTTTAAAATTGGATCTAAACATATCTGATCAGTTAGATTTAATAATTTCTTGTATACTGGCGAAGACCTTACTATAGACTGCCAATCTCTTTTTAATCAAATTATCGACTTGTACATACAATTCTTAAACAAATGATTTGCACACAAAACAAAGAACATCTTATTATAGAACTTAATTAATCAATAGATATGTCCTTTTTAAAGTTTTATTTTTACCGTGAAAAAAATCTGCTTGTTGTTTAAAATTGAATCTAAACATATCTGATCAGTTAGATTTAATAATTTCTTTGTATACTGACCTTACTATAGACTGCCAATCTCTTTTAAATAATTTATCGACTTGTACATACAATTCTTAAACAAATGATTTGCACACAAAACAAAGAACATCTTATTATAGAACTTAGTTAATCAATAGATATGGCCTTTTTAAAGTTTTATTTTTACCGTGAAAAAAATCTGCTTGTTGTTTTTTTTCCAGACCGTAATTAAGGCTCCAAAATGTGTGAATTTTAAAATCTCCATTTTTAACTTTCTATCTTCTAATTCGGAATATTTATTTAATTATAGCTCTATTTCATCTTTTGCTACATCTGGATCTTCAATACTCTTTATTTCTACCTCATCTACTTCCCCCTTTGCTTCCTCTGACTTAAACAGGTTCAAACATTTCCTACTTCAACATTTATTTCATCATCCTACCTAATATACTTCTCCTCACCTATAATCATCTTTTTCTTTGCGTCTATTCGTAACTTCAACTTATCTATTAAATCCATGCCAAATATAGCATCCATCTTTAATCCAGGTACAACAATAAATTCATGCTCATACTTCAAATTCCCTAACTCACATTTCAAAGTCACTATACTATTTATACTTGCGAAGTTTCTGTTGTTCGGTGCTAGCAAGTTACGTTTCTTTACGGATATCAATTCATTATTTAATCGCGGAATATTATCTTTAATAAAATGCCCCGAAATCAACGATGCTTCAGCTCCTGTATCTATAAGTATTTTAATTATTTTATCTTCTACATTAAAATTTAATAAAAATTCCTACCGTTAAAGCGTTCAGGCTCTGTATTCCTTTGGTATGCGACAAAATTTACTGACTGGTTTCGAGCCCTGTTCTCTGTTTTCCTAGGTTGACCTATTTTGTCATATCTTTGCATACTCTAAAAGTACGTCCCGGTTCACAATATTTTGTATAGCTATGCATTGTCTAACTTCTGCCTCAAAATATTTTGCCAAATATTTAATTATCTGTTTATCTTTTAGTAAATGATCTAATTGTTTTGGCACACTGAATTTCTTGATGGCGTATAGTTCTCTTGTCATGCCCGAGTCTGTATTATATTTTCTTATAATTAAGTCATCCCTTACTCGAAATTGTAGATTATCCTCCCAGAAATGTTTTAAAAATTTAACTTCGAAATCCGTGAATGTTATTAATTCACTTTCTATTAAGCTAAACCATATCTCAGCACTTCGTTTTAATATCGAACTGGCTATATTTTATTTGGTTTGTTCATCCAAACTTCCCTGCACTAGAGTTGAGATATATTTAAAAATATCTTGGGATTTAATTTATTATCCCCATAGAATTTGGAATATTGGTCTAACGGGGCACTACTCCACATCATGGGGTCTCCAAAATTAATATTTTTCATTCTATCTTCTAAATTTTCTACCTTGATTTCAAAATCGTTTTAATATTTCCTGTCATTTTTGAACATTTTTAACCCTGCTTGGTCACTTTCTTCACTTTCAATTGCTTTTTGATATGTTCTTAATTTTTCCATTAACCATTTCCTCTATTATCGAGTTCCAGCATTAGTTCACAATGCATAACAATATTACAATATACCCTTTTTTCATGGAATGAGTGAATAGAAAATTGTTTGCCTTTCATCTCAAGAAAGAAACCACTTAAGCAAGTTATTACACATGAAATTCTGACTACTTTTTAAATTCAATAGAAATGTAAAGTGTATTTTGAAAACAAATATTGTTATCTTAGCTTAGGGTAGCTATCCCTTGAAATAACGACGCGAACAGATAGTTTGGCATCTATATCAATAAAAAGCACAGTTTCCTAAGGAAATAATATAAAAATACAATTATCCCTGAAAAAAGTTCCGTTTTTACTCTAAAGAATTATGGCCAGCCTAAACATAAGTCGTATAAGAGACGCCGGCACATCCATGTCTTTAAATGTGTAACGACGGCTTAATACACGCCGAAGCGGGACGGAAACTTTGTAAATTGCATGTTCATTTATGTTATGGTTCCCATTCGGCATAATTAATTGATATATATATATATATATATATATATATATATATTGCCGTGGATCTCGGGTAAGATCCTCACCAACAAAAATTATATTCGAAAATTTTATATATTTTTCAAACTCGAAAATTCATAAATTAAATAATACAAAAAAATATCCTTACCCGTTTTCCTCTCTTCCTCGGTTGAATGGCCTTCTTCAACTGCTTCCGGCTAGCTCATTTGGACCTCCTTTTGGATATCTATATTCACTCTCAAATTCTATCATCCACGCACACTCCCAATAAAACCACAAAATACAACCAACATACAATCTTTTATTTATTTCTATTTACAAATGCAATTCAACACTGTCCATATTTTATTGTTCACGTTACACTTCAGTAACTCTTATTTTGTAATGTCCTGATTTACCTTTTTAAATCATCAACACATAACATGTACTCGGAGTAAATGGACCTTGAATAATACCTTCATTAAAATTCCTTCATTAAAATTTATTTATTTATTTTAATAATCTAAGTAAACTGTGGGGTATGGTGAGCTCATAATAACCCAACTAATTCTGCATAATGTATGCCCTTCTATTTTACATAAAAATAAAAAAGCAAAGCCATGTACTCTTCACAGAAATTTCACGTTCTGATGGAACGTTTAAAAGCTTTCTAGACACCTTCAATTTCTAGTTGAATACCGTAATAATGTTATTTACACGTATTCAGTTCAATACGTAAATAATTCACACTACCTTGAAAAACACTCTCATACGCCACCCCAATATTTACAGTTTATAGGAATCACAATTTTAAATCGTTACCTAGAAATTGTGGAAGATCTCCGCTCTTGTAGATGATGCCATGTATTTTTCTATCTGGTCTGCAGGTCGTTTATCGCTGTTACTAGACGAACTCCATCTAAGTTGCTCATGGAACTCCGCCTTCTCGGTGTAACCAAATTCCAAATTTCATTTCAATTATAATTCTTGCACAGTAAGCTACGTTACTTAATCTCCCGACACGAGTTGATAAAAAAATTTATAGGTGATACCTCAATAAAAAAATTTTAATCTCGGCACACAAACCGCGTACTAATTTAATTAAGAGGCTACCACTAAGCAAAACAATTTAAATGATTTTGTAATACTTACAACTCGTGTTAACTTTCATACATGCTTTTGGGACGATCGAAATAATAAGGGCTTTAATAATATTCTCCTAAACTATTTATATCTTTCCAATGTTACCTCTCCTGGCCACAGTTATCCGAAATCCCCTGCTCACAACAACACATTCTCACAATATTGCACTCAACCCCATTTTCAAATCCGCGAATTTCAGTACCTCGTTATAATATTTCAAGAAAATTACGCTACACTATCCTCGTCTTCATATCAAGTCAAACTAAACCTATCAACCAATCGTAGCTCTAATGACGTTTCACAAATCCTTCCTATACTATTGTGGTCTCGTGCTTATACGTTTTCTACGTCTCCTTCTAACGTGGTTTGAGTGGTAGAAAATCAATATCCTTGTTTGTGCGCTGTCTACTACACGTGGACTTTCTCGTTAGCATTTTATGCTAAAACATCCGACCGTTTGAGCACTCCTTAGAATAATTTGTTCGTTATCTACAAATTAAACAGAACTGGACATTTAGAAAATACGCAGGTGTTTAATTTTACACGCACGTTTTAAATACATTTCCACGATTTAGAGTTCGGCGTATTTCTACCCCACTGATATATTTGTCAGATAGCAACGCGTTTCATCTTGGCATCCTTGGGTTTTTACACGCTTTTATGCAAATTATACATCAATAATCGTTTAATTAAATTCAAATTAATTAATAACTTAATGGCATTGGCTTCTACCATTTAATTTCTTTGCAATCCTACTTAAATTTCATTAATTATTTATAAATTTCGTTAATACTTGATACTTAAAAATGAATTAACTAATATAAATTTCGCAAGTAATTTCTGGTTGTTCCTTTATACAGGGTGTTTTGAAATTGTTTCTTTTATATTTATTTTTGATCTTTTAAAACCACTATATATATATATATATATATATATATATATATATATATATATATGGTGTACATATCTGATCTATAAACATTACCTATTTTACTAATATTGTAAGAGTTAGTTTATTAATTCACCACACGTGGTCTGCGGGGGTGTACTTTACGCCACTGATTGTGAGCTTGGTGATGCTGTACTTCCCATAATGTGTCTGTATTAAATATTACAACTTTGCTACTCCTGTCCTGATGGGCCTCAATTAGGGCGAAACGCGTCAACAGGATGCCCTTGTGGCTGAATTTGAGTAACGTGCCATTAATTTCCTTTTACTTCGTATTAATTTAAGACTCTTTTAACCTACTTTTCTTTTAAATTATAACTTTTGGTGATGGAACAAGGCAATTGAGTCGGATCTCCTCCGTGCCGACTGTTACTAAAAACTTACAATATCAGGTGAAACGACACGAAGACACAAATTGTGAGCTAGGTGATGCTGTACTTCCCATAATGTGCCTGTATTAAATATTACAACTTTGCTAGTCCTGTCCGGACGAGCTCCAATTAGGGCGAAACGCATCGACAGGATGTCCTTTCTACTAACGTATTGAAAAACAGCATTTGCTTTTACAACTCCTTGAAAACCACCCCAACTTTTTATTATTAAATTGCTCCCACTATATATTTGCAACAAAAATGAATTGCCATTGTATTGTGAATACGATGACATATCACATTTAGTAGTTTTATTTACTAATAAAAAAAAATTAACAATTTATGTTTTATAAATTACGTGTAGTAACATAATGGAAACAATAACAAAAAAATAAAACTCTTTTAATCGTTTTAATAAATAGAAAGTAAATGTTCAAAATTATTTCCCGCCGATTCTACGCAGGCTTCAAAACGTCCTAGAAGCGCTCTTGTGCACGCAGCGTGAATCATAGCTGGCGTAATGCTACGGCATGCTTTACGAATACGCTCTTTAAGACCATCTAAATCTACAGGTTGTGTTTGATAAACTAATTCTTTTATGTAGCCCCACCAAAAATAGTCCAGTTGTGTGAGGTCTGGTGATCAGGCCGGCCAAGCTATAGGTCCATTAGTACCAATCCATCTGTTTGGAAATAAATTGTTGATTTAAATATTCAGCGACAACGTGTGCATTATGAGGTGAAGCACAGTCTTGTTGCCAAATAAGTGTATTCCGTTCTGCCAAATGTCCTCCATAAGCTCAGGTAACGTATTTTGTAGAAAACGTAAATACCATTCTACAGTCAATAAACCTTCATAAAAGTATAACCCAATCAGATGACTATTAAATAATACACACCATACATGTATACCCCAAATTGTTTGAAATCTTGTTTGTTGAACCCAGTGTGAGTTTTCTATCGACCAGTAATGAGAATTGTATTTATTCACTACACCGTTGTTGTGGAACCGACTTTCATCACTCCAACATATTTGATTTAAAAATTTAGGATTATCATGAATCATAATGTTTGTTAATGATACAAATTGTAATCTTCGGTCGAAATCAGTAGGTCGTAATCCTTGAACTAAATGCAGCTTAAGTGGACGATATTTATTTTGCTTCAGCATCCTCTGTACAGTGGTTTTACTTATTCCTAGCTCTGTAGCTAATTTTTGAATGGAAGCATTGGGTTTGACCCCAACATATGCCAGTACATTAATGATATTATTGTTTATTCTAACTGGATTTTGGTGTGATGCATGTTGTTTGTTAGGAAAGAAACCGGTGCGCATTTTGCGTTCTAATCTTGGAAACACCATATGAGATACTTGAGGACTCTAAGGAAAACGTTCATGGTATGTATAAACGAGCGGCTATTCGAGTGTTTTTCCTACATTCTCCATAAACCAATAACATATCAATGTATTCGTCTGGACAAAACGTAAACGGCATTCTTGCAAACCAAGATTAATGAAATACTTTTGAATAATGCACAACAAATTCATGTAGCAACTAAATTACACCAATAAAATATGTTTAAAGCAATCTGTAAATTCAAAACAATTGATTAATTTTTTGACACAAGCAGTGTTGATTTCCAAAACAAGATAGATTGTTCCAACTTTTTTAATATTCAATGACGTTTTTGTAGACTGCAGCAATAGTAATCTAGGATTTCAATATACAATAATTGTTAGATCATTTATAAAACATAAATTGTTTATTTTTTGGTGTTAACAAATGTAAACTACTAAGTATGATATGTCAACGTATTCACAATACAATGGCAATTCCTTTTTGATGAAAATATACAGGGGGTGCAATTTAATAATAAAAAGTTGGGGTGATTTCCAAGGAGTTGTAAAGGCAAATGTTGTTTTTCAATACGTTATTAGAAAGGTATTGGTGTGCCATTGAAAACCGTTTTTTAATTTTTTTTTAATCTTTTCAAATAAGGGAGATATTGCCTGTATACGATTAACATGGGACACCCAGTATATAGAGCCATTGCTATAATGCCAACGGTTATGCCATCTTACACATCATACAACGCTGGTAATAGTGGTCAATGACTCATAGCACATTAGATCACACTAAATAATTATGTACACAATGAGATTCATACATCTACGCTAGTTACGTATCCCCCAATCCATATATGTACAATCAAATAGAAATTATTAGGAAATTATAAAGAAACTTAAGTTAGATGCAACATTGTAAATTCAAGGATAAATAAGAAAAGGTTATTGAAAGTTCACAAGCAAGTTGTGAGAACGGATGTGAATACATTGTATTACAGACGTAAGTGATACTGCAGGTGCAGGTCACAGACGGTTAAGAAACCGCGATTACGTAGAAAATAAGATTGTTACATTGTATAATGAATAGAATAAAGAAATAAGCAGACATGAGCTCTGCAAGTTCCCACAGACATGTGAGGGACAGGGACAACACAAATACCCCGGGAGCCCCAGATCAGTCAGTCAGTCTTGAGTATTTCAACTTTTACATTGTTGCTTGCTTAGGCTACTCGTCCTCATTTAAATTCAATTATTATTTTTTCGACTTAGTATAATTTATTCAAGTTTGTCAAAATTCCAATTGTAATTTCTGTTTAATAAATAAATTGTTACAAGAAGTTTTGGAAAAAGACTTTTTATAAAGGCAACTCCCAAGGCCCGAAACGTAACTTGCCTAACCCTTTTAGATTATGCCTACCACGTGGTATGGTTTATCCGCACACATTCTTGAAGGAAACGCAGTTTGCCCTAGTTGGATTATAAAGGCAACGCCTTCATTCACCAAGGATGTGCATGATAGTAACAATAACATTATAAATATCTATTTATAGTAGGGTTGATTAATATACATATGTTTAAAAGTTTTATGGAAAACCCCTTCCAATTTGTAACATCATATAAACATGCAATGAAGATTCTACATTAATTAACAAACAATGAAGGAAATGCAAACAAATTTATGCAATCAATACTGCTATTGTACTTTTAGTCTAAAAACTTGTTTATTACACTGACCATTAACCAAATACCTTTTATATACAAGTGTCACACAGTTAACCAAGACATTAGAATATGTACGCGATCTCTTAAATAATTTTCTGGTGCAATATGTGCATTAAGAAATAATTGCATTTTTGGGGGTTTTAGTAAAATAGAATATCCCAGAAGTTTATAATTAGGTCATTCTTCTATATTTCGAACGCCTTGGACTAACTATAAAGAGAAAAATACTTTAATTATTTTTTAATTACTGGCAGTTATTATTTTATGTACGTTAATTCCCAATACAACAATTTACCAAGCAATTAAAATATTAGCTATCTCTTACATGAATATCGACATCTGGATACATACAAACTAAATACTATTTATGTTAGCATTGCAGTTAACAAGCACACCGTTTGTTGAACGAATTTGGCGAAAATTTATTTTTAGTTATGACTATATTTTTGTGCGAAATACGTTGTCCTAACACGCGAATTAATACAGTTTCTATAAACATGCATTTGTGTTAGATCTATATCTAAATACACAGGAAAGCAAAAATGAATCCCATATTCAAACAATTGATTATCTTTGCAAGCATATACAGTGTGTCCGGACACAGACCTCGCAGATGTGAAGGGTATATTCTATGCACAATTTTATAAAAAAAAGAAATAACAAAAAACGGTGTGACTCCAATCTTTTAGGAATAACAGCATTTTAATTTTTAGTTGGTCTAAATACGATTGCATGTCTGAAAAAGGTATAACTTTGGTTGTAGGGATCGTACACTCATCAAATTAGATTTGTTTAACAGCTAATAAATTTGTCTCATGGATACCGTATATGATTTGACAATGTGTTTCGAAAAAACATTCCAGCAAATTTTAAAGTGCAATTAATTGTAAAAAATAAACTTTTATTACTTGCTATGCATTCGACTGCAAAATGCAGCACACTGGTTTACGACTAAACATTTTTAGACAGCTTGCAATCTAACATTAAGAACAACACCCACTTTTAAGTTTAAAGTCTATTAGTTCAGGCGTTATAGATGTATGAACTTAACGAAAACCGAAATTAAACATATGATACTAATAATATCAAAACAGTTTTGATTGCAAATTTCACACGCATTTGTTACAATTAACCTTACAAAATAATATAATTTACAAAACTTGTTCGAAATGACAGTCATTTTACTGCAGGCAAGCTGTAGCTCATATGACCACTTGTTGTGTGACTCGTCGGATTGTCCGTTGATCTTGCCGGGTTTATCTACTATGGTTCGGATCCGATCCACGAGTACCTCTCTTCTGTTTGGAACGTCATAGTAAACTCTTTGTTTCATTGTCCTCCTTGCATGTGATTTTCGAATGCTCCACCCGAAGGTACTACATTGGCTGGGAAGCGAGTTTTTTTTTTAACTGGAAAATTTGGAATTTTGCCGTTCCAAGCAAGGTAGGGATCTTTAACGTGCGTGACAACACACACATGGGACCTCCATTTTACCTCTCATCCGAACGAGGGTGTATTTTTGTGAAAAATTCTCGCCTAACATTTTTCAAGCGGACCGTGTCGGGATTCGAACCCAGGACCTTGGGTGTAGTAGTCACACACATACCACTACGCCACGGAACCGCCTTCATTGTTCTCCACAGGAAATAGTCCAAGGGGTTAGATCTGGTGTGCGTGGTGTCCAGGCTATTGTACCGCCACGTGCGATCTATGGTACATATCGGGTGTGCAGGTGTTCCCTTACAGCTCTAGCAAAATGCACCGAAGCTCCTTCTAATTGTAAATACACGTTCCTTCTGTACGCTAATAGTAGGTTGGTGATTTGGCCGAAAAACTCTCATTGTGACCGGTAGAATAACGGACCGTATCAGCAAAACGTCTGGCATGGCTACTTACACATTGACTAAAAACTTGTGCTGAAATGAACTTGGACGCACCGAGTGGGTTATTGTCAAGTCAGAATTGTGCAGTGCGGTGTTTGTTGATACCAGCACGAGTAAATGTAGCCTTATTTGTCCACATTTTGGTGGCATCGTGTCTGTCTTAATCCACAATGAAGATGTTGAGCGGGCGGCGTAATCAGGTTCGCGCAAATTTTGGACCCTTCTGAAATCAAAAGGATGCAACCCTTTTCTTTTTAAAATTTTCCACACCGTACATCTAGACAGTTTAAGTTGATTTGCAATTCGCCTGACACTTAATTGTGGATTCCTGATAATAATGTCGAAGAAGTCTTACTCCTCCTCGGATGACACCAATCGCAACCCTTCGTTTGGAAGTCTTCGTATGCCTCGCTCTGCTAGTCTCAAATCAGTATCCACAAATGTGCGGGCATTAGGCGTAATCCTGTTTTGGAACCTTAGTCGGTTCTGCAGCATTCGCGTTACTGTTGCACAGACCGTATACAAAATGAGTGTCTGCAATATGTTGACTTGAATAAGACAGATTGGCCATATTTAACTTTCTCTTATAAGTACACAATCTAAGACAATACCATAATAGATTCTCAAACTTAACAAGTAGCAAAACATAAATTTTAGAGAATGTGAAAAGTAACAACTCGTAGCGAGATTTGACTGATTAGCTATAACTGAACTTGTATTGTAGTGAAACCCCTGACGTAGATTCTATTTTTAATCACTAGCACAAGGAATACGGATTGTATTTGCTCAGATCGTCGTTTGCAGACGTTCTAGGATTAAGATCAAACATCAATAATGCCCAAAACTAATAGACTTTAAACTTGAAAGTGGGTGTTGTTTTTAATGTTAGATCGTTAGCTGTCTAAAAATGTTAAAATAGTGGTAGACCACTGTGCTGCCTATTGTACTAAAATATATAACAAGTAACAAAAGTTGATTTTTTACAATTATTGCTGGTCTATGTTTTTCCGAAACACATTGTCAAATCATGTATGGCATCCATTAGATAAATTTATTAGCTGTCAAACAAATCTAATTTGATGAGTGTAGGGCTTCTACAACCAAAACGTATGTAATCATATTTGGAGAAAATAAAAATTAAAATGGCTGCAATTTCTAGGAAGTTGGAGTTACGCACCTACTTTTTATATTTTTTCTTGCTAAAACTGTGCATAGAGTATACCCTTCACGTTTCCAAGGTCGGTGACCGGACACATTGTATATTTTTTACTTACTGCCAGTTATCTTAGGATTACTTTTGCTGTATAATCATAATACAGCCACTAGTATTTAATGTATATTCTTGCAGGAAAAGTATACAGTAAATAGTCCAATTTTCAGATTTAATAATTACCAACAGAATTTATTTCATACCTAAAAATATAGTGCGCCCGAGCTATCAAGCATATGCTTTATTAGTAATTAAATATTGGGAAGATTTCAAGTAATAATTAGAACTGAAATTTGGAAAGTGCTCAAAACCATTTAAAATTTCTAACCGTGTAACTATTCAAGTTTTTACGTTTTTCCCCATTGGGGGAGGGTGGGGGCGCTATATTTTACATATTTAACTGTAGCACATAATTCTGAGTAAAAAATGACTAAAATGAAACATATCTAATTCTAAGTGGTCTTACTGGTTTTGTAGATTAAGCAAGTAGTTAAAAAATAACAATTATGTAAGATTCATAGTTAAAATAAAGTAACTAAAGTTCTTAGGTAAAAACAATTTATTTAAAGTAAGTGTTCAAAATGATGCTCTTTTAAATTCCAGTACTTGTCAATATGTTTTTTAAAACAGAGTCGAACTGAACGTAGTTGGTCGGCAGTTATACCTCGTCAGCATCATTTTATTCTGTTCTTCATATTATTTGGAGTGGTTGGTGGCGTAGCCATTATTTTTCCTTTATAAAACCCACGGAGGTAAAAGGAGTCGCATTCAGAATATTTTACTTAATCAGAAAATGGTATCAAGAGGTGTGGCTAAGTGGGTATTCTGTATGGAGATTTGCCAGGGTCGTATTCGATTAATTCTATTGAGGAACCCAATTTCAATCGATACATATCAGCTGACTTTAGCTAACTGTGGCGATAATGGTTGCTCGGTTGATCATAAATTTTTTGCTGTATATAAAACTAGAAGGACCTAAAAGTGATAACTAAGAACATTTATGAGAAAAATATTGAAATATTGGCGTGTAAAATAAGTTCTGCACTAATCCCTTCCCAACGACATTTACCACATAAACTTACCAAGTTATCCAGAATCTTTGACACTGCGTGTTATGAGGAAACTTAATACATCACACTGTTAAACACAAAATTATAACATATGCTGTATATAGTAAATTAACCATTTTGCAAAAGCGGTATAATTTATATTTTTGCCAGACAATCCTAGCAGAACAAGTTTACAATCTCGAATGAATGAATTCCGGACTGTAATCGGCCGGTGCGGCTGGAAACCAAGTATGTCCATACAGCAGCGTATTGGACATGGGAAAAGCGACAAACCAATAGTGATGGCACAAGTTCCGTCACTGCGGATACTTCAGAAACCTAACCATTAGAAACAATAAATAAATTATGCTATTTTTAAGCAACCGGAATTTATGTTATCGTACTATCAATTACGTAGGATCCGTTCTTGATCATTGCTTACTTACTTATGAAAAGTTATTCCAGCAGTTTTCTTCTTATCAACGGCATCTCTACTCTTACAAGCGCGAACGGCACCCGACACCTTAATTATTTCCGCGCTTAGCAACTTCTAAAATAATCTGCACACAACACACTAAATTGTTGAAATATACTACAAACTCAAACGTGTATACAAGTGACGACAACGACGACTCAACATGACTGGCATGATACCACTTTTAATAATAATAATAATAATATAGAACATAGTCTAAGGGTGTAACTTCCGGCGAATGAGGTGACCAAATGAAACGGCTGCCTCCTCCCATCCATCTACCATTAAAATATTTATCTTCTGCGGTTGTCGCTGATGGGGTATAATGCAGCGGATCCCCATTTTGCTGAAACCACTGTACTTATGGCTTACATTTAATGGAATGTTTTTTAGTAACATAGGAAGCTCAATTATTAAAAAAGATGGCTATCTAGTCTGTCAAAGGAATATGGTCTCCAATTAAACCGCACCATATAATTACAGACTACGGAAGCGGATTGGGAAGTGCACGCACCCAGCGAGGGTTTTCATTTGCCCAGTAATGCATATTGTACCTATTTACTTGTCCTTGTTTTGTGAAACTACTCTCATTACTGAATAGAACAAGTTTTAAAAAATCATGGTTTATGTGGTTTTTTCTTTTATACACATATAAAACGCTATTCTCTTAGCATAATCTTCTTCGTATAATTCCTGGTGCAAACTCAGATGGTATGGGTGAAATTTATAATTATGTACTAATTTTTAAACGGAGCCTGCATTAATTCCAGAATTTTTAGATAATTCTCTAACACCAATGTGTGGATTTAAAGAAATTTCTTCTAAAACACCTACTGCAGTATTTTCATGTATTTTGATATTTCTAAATTTTTTTGAGATTTTACTAATCCAGATGTACGTGCGCGATCTTCTGGTGGTTTAAAAGCTGTATGAGATTTTGGTATTTTTTCCGGATATTTACGTTGTGCATGACGGCTGCATTTCGATAATTTTTCCCACAATCGCCTAACAGTAATAACATGTTCACATACTCATCAAAATTATTCATTATTTATGGTTTATGGCTATTGTATTAAGATGATTTATTTGACTAGTTGATTTTGATAGTTATTAAAATATAAGCTAATGTTCTACTTACGTCACAAAAAAGTTTCACAGGTAACTTAATAAATTTACTATATAAGTATAAATAATATTAGTACATAACGAAAATATTAAAAATTGCTTGTAAGTAGAAAACTGTTAATTTTAGGTATGCCTATCTTAGTAAATTTTTACTCAGAATTATGTGCGGAATCGAAATATGTAAAAGCATACAGGATGTTCCATTACAGAAAATACCCCCCCCCCCCCCCCGAAACGAAGTATAAAACTTGAAGTTTGGTTAAAAAGACTCCCTCAGGATACCATTTTCATTGGTCGAAGATTTGTTTTTATCTTTCTCACTCTTCAACGTATTGGCTTGTACCACTTTAAAACGAACATCCTGTATAATACATAATATATAATATATCGACACTTTCAAAAACGATTGTAATTTGTTATTTATGTAGGTCAGCGATTATATAATAGCAAACATGAGCGGAACGCAAAAACAGTGAGAACCACTTATGTAAATGAAAAGCTTCAGGGTTTTAAGACTATTAAATATGAAAGGGAGTAAAAAGTGGGTAATCGAATACGCATTTCAGTGAAGAATTGCTTGTGTCGATAAAACCAACTTCTATGATTTTTCAATGGAGCAAAATTTTTAGTAAATTTTGATTCGGCCGTATTTAAACTTTAGTCATTCGACATGCTTTTCAAATATAGTTTTCACATGTAAAAGAATTGGTAAACGAAATTATTGTACTGGTGAAATGATGTTACTTATCCCTAATTGTATCGAATATGCTTTTATTATGACGGTTGCAATACTTTCACTGTTACTAATCTGCTCATAGCTTTTGTTAGTTCGGAAAATATTCCAGTGTATAACATAATGTACTTAAATAAATTTTTTTATTGCTACTGTTAATAGCGTTACCAAGAAGTCGCTTTACAAACATTTAAACATTAATAATAGAAAAAAGGAAATTGAAAGACAAAAGGATAATACCGAAAGACACGAACATACATTGACTCCTTGAATTATTATTCAACAATGAACCTGTTTTGGAAATACTGATTCATGGGAATTAGTTAAACAGAAACGCGTAATAGGCAGTTTCAAATATTCCAGCAATAAACATCAAAAGTTAGGAAAAATACCTGGTTGTCTCTAGTTCAACGAGATCAACAATCTTACTTACATTATCGACAGAACTGAAATTCTTTATTATAATTACATAATTGATGTAATTATGGTGTCTTCTGGTGCTAGATATAAGTATAGTAATATAATCTGTACAATAATCTGAAGAGCTAATAATTATTCAAAACGTAATTATATATATAAAATAAAGTAGAAGCAACATGCAACTAAAATCAAGCATGGGTGAAAAAGGCAGCAGAAACAAAGCTGAACTAAGTTGCTAGTTTTGATTGAATTCTAGTCGGTAAAATTAAGGATGTTTACTTATATACGTATTTTCTGTTTCCTACACGGTCGATTTTATACAGTTATTATCATATGGCATTGAAGAAATAGCATTTAATTAAACAGTAGTTATACATATATATGTTTGACGATAGAAAGATGCAATAAAAGGTTCTCGTTGGCGGACCTATCAGACGGAGCTGAATATAATTATTCATTTCTTACAATTCCAGAATTTATTTCAATTAACCCTATTATTATAAAGGTATAATATCAATTAATTGATATATTTTTATTTCAGCCTAAAGCAATCATACAACGTTTGCACGTTCTGCATCTCATTTTAGTCAGTTCTCTTTATGGCAGCAAAATGCTTACACGTAATGTCGTTCATTTACAATTTTTTATCTTGAACTGAATTAATTTGAAGGCATATATATATATATATATATATATATTGTTGTGGATTCAAAGGGTTAAATTTGGGGTAAACAATACAATTTCAACCACCCTGTATAGAGAAAAGAACAAATTATTTACGAGCAAAATTTATTTAATTCATTTAGGGAGAACGGACAAGTATTGACGTATTTTTATAATTAATAATTGAAAGGTTAAAAAGTACATAAAGAAAAACAGTTTTAAAGCAAATAGAATACGCATAATTAATTTTAATTCATTTCAATCTAACAACGTAAAGGCATAAGAAAACCCACTGGGGTAAGAAAATCAATAATTCCAAGGCAAAACTTTTCGTAGTAACAAGCAAACGTCAGTTTTATCTGATACGACGAAATATAAAATCTAAGAATTGTTGTGCTAAACGGTCGATAATTAACAAACACCTGCGTTTTTAAAAAGGTTACATTTGTCGAAATTATGAGCATATTAAGACAGGACTTTATAGAAAATATTTTCAACCGTCAGTTTGGTTTGAACAACAAGCTAACAAAGTTCTTAAAGAGAAAGGGAAATGCACGATTGGTTATATACTACAGATAGAAACAGATATAAAAGCGTTGATATTGAAAACGCACGTACCATATCCACGTGGAGTGAAGATGAGCTGTCAGCAATATCGATTTTCTATAACTCAAGTGGGGTTTTGAACGCGACAGCAGACATGCATCAGACAGAGATAAAGATAATACAGGCAGGGTTTTATGACGACAGTGAATATTATCATTGGTTAAGAACCGACAGTTTTCCAAACGTTGACAGACGCGATAGGTGGGAGCGCTTTCGGATACATACGGCACGTAGACGGAGTAAATTTCAGGAATTTTCAAGACGGTTGTATCAAAATTTGTAGAATTTAAATTTGAAAATAAGCTTTTCACGGGAAGTGTGACCGGTGTAGGATTTTGAAATAATATAAATACTGAATGAAAATTATTAAGGTTCTCTCTTGTCGCTTGTCTTCTCTGCGCTTCTATACTACGTTACTATGATAAAGTACTGAATGCTGACCAACATTATAGTAGAGTTTTTTTGTGAGTATTAGATATGTTAATAATGCAGTAAATATAGTGCTAGCACGTATAACTTATTAGTAGTGGCCTTCTATTTATTAAACGAAATACGTGTAGTGTATATTAAATTAATAGAGGTCTGGCTACTATTATACAAAGCTAGAAAATCAATAAATGGAAGCATAATATATGTGGGGTAAGCATCACAAACAACCAGGATTGTATCAGCATATGGAATGGTACTATGAAACGAGGCGCTTGGCTCGCAATTGGGATTATCGTCTGTGAATCCGCTGAGTATCACAGCGCATGGTCACGAAGCCATGGTGTTCTAGTGATCGTCGTCGAAGGAATGGAAGCCTGAAGCATTCTCCAGGTAATTTATTTGAAATTTCTGTTGTCTGATAAACTTTTGTGAAATTTTGGTGCTGTGTTAGTGAATTTTGGGGTTTATTTATGGTTATATAAACTTATTGGAAAAGATACATGTATTGGACAATTTATTGGGGTTTCAATATTGAAAAGGGGTGTATTTAAAACTTACTAAATTTTTTCTGAATATAAATTGGATTGTAAAGGGTAAACGGGTCTATAACTTTTGTATTAATTTATGCAAGGTAAAAGGCATATACAAAATAAATTGGGTTATTATGAGCTCACCATACTCCAGTGTTCAGTCAATTTAGGGTAATATGTGGGACCCATCTACTCATATCTCATTAAATTTGTTTGAACATAATTAAAAAATCAAGGACTTTAAAACATATCATATTTCAGTTTGTAATTAGAGTACCCAAACTGTTTTTTTATATATGTGAATAATTTGTCTGTAAATAGCGGTAAATAAAAGATTGTATGATTGTTGTATTATTTGGTGATTTTATTGAATGGTGTGCGAGTGTGAAGGAAGAATGGTTGTATATTTAGGTATCCGTAAAGAGGCACAGCTGAGCTAGCCAGGGAAGCTGCTGAAGATTTTTGAAGCAGAAATCAAAGGGTAAGCAATTTTTTCTTTGAAAGTTGTGCATTTTTGAAAATTATTTGATGACACTGACGAAGCATAAAACCTTAATCACCAATTCCACGGCAATATATATATATATATATATATATATATATATATATATTTCTCTTGAGCTTATCCTCTGCTAAAGCCCTATAATAATTCGAGCCCCACAAATTGGGCGTCATAAATGCTCTGTGGTGACGTCTGGATTAAAGCCTGGGTTGCATAAAAACTGCTCGCTTTTTGCTATTATAATAAAAGAAACTCAGCTTCTTCAATAAAATTCGCCACGGCTGCTGAGCTGCTGTCTGGAAACTACTACCCTACTGTCTTATACAAGAAAACTCAACTACAAAAGCACCTGGTTTTATTCAAACAGAAATTTTCTACAAAATCCTTTTTAATCATTGGTTCATATATCCTCAACATTACATACATCCTTGAGTTGAAATACTACATTCTATTTTGAATATTTCATGAAAAGCTTTAACCAACAATAAACAGTATAAAGTTACCGGGCTTAACCCTACCCTTACATTAAACCTTGGTTTAATACGAGCTCACATATAACCTGTAAATATTAGTGCTAATTTTCGCACTGCAAACGTCAAAAGTCCCCTGTACTTTTCACATTAACCAAAATTAAAAATTATTCTACAAATACAAATCTCTCTATCAAGTTATTTTCAAAGAAGCAATAATAAAATGTTCGTTAGTTCATAAAGTTCATAAATTTACCCATAAAGTGCCCCATCGTCATAACACATTAAATAACCACATAAAAGTTTCACAAAATCATCAAATAAGCACAAAAAAAGATCATATTTTCCAAAATTAGTTACCTTGCAAGTATCACCGTTCCTGGATTTGCAATCCTACCATTGATGACTGCTGTTCCTTACAAAGACTGCTCGTTCCTGCACCTCTCCAAGTTGTAGATCACCATCCGTGGAGGTAATCAGCCACTTAAATTTCTCTAGCTATCAATGGATAATACATCCAACCTTCCACGCTTTCCTTACTGCTCCATTTACCATATGTACACCATCAACTCCATCCATCTACTCTCTACACCATATATGTGCATCGCTAGCACCTACAACCAAAACATAGCGCAGGCTATACTTATATTTGTTAATTAACGTGTTGCATTTTCAAATTGTTTCATACAATTTGCGGACTACTCGTGACGATTACACTAACTTGTGCAATTAGCTTTACTTATTAAATCCACTTGTAATTTACTTTGTTCACTACAGTTGAAGATGCTTCGATGATCAGAAAGTAAAAGAGAGTTCTATCACTGCTTCTAAGTGTATTTATAGACCAAATCGCCTCTCTCTCGTAGTCATTTCTCACAACACACCACTCCAAAACAACTTGCCTTCCTAGTAAAATTTTTCAACGGTTAACACACAACAATTTTCACGCAAACACACTTGAAACTGCCACCGATTCCGAAAATATCACCGTTAACCTTCACCAATTCGACGTATTTTTAGCCTCCGTGCACAACCGTCTTTTAAATCTGAGAATTTCGAACGATATCAACAAACATTTCTAATGAAAACCCACTCTAACCTTCTAACCGATATTTTTGTTTCTTGAATTTTCGTTTTAACCGTCAATCATTTAGTGTCTAAAGCACGCCTTCTTAATGCGCGTATCCAAGCTATCTCACTCTATGCTATATACAAAAATTCTCCATTTCATACAATATACCCTTTCTATCCAACCATGAGATCTCCCCGTCTCAGTCCAACCTATGTTCTTATGTTCTCTCCCTTTTTATCCCCAGTTTGCACGTTCTATTCTACCCTACCAATCTAACACTATCAGCTGTCCCTCTTTTATATAATACGTCTAACAATCTTACTCTGTCTATCACATGCAAACTACATTGGTCCTTGAAGATGTCAACCACTCTTAAATATTATAAATCCTATTTTCATCCTCTTCCCATAAATGCGCACTCTATTAAGCTTTCTTTGTCTTAACAACTAGTCTGTAGCCTTTTACAATACTTCTCATTCCACTGTCAAACTGACGTTTTATGCAAACATGCCGCATCACCCTTTTGCTTATACACTCTGATTTGTCTATGTCCCACAGATTGTTTCAAAGTCACACGAACTCAACATATGATATCTTTCATCTCCTGCTAACGCCTGCAAAACACAGTCTTTCCCTATATTCTGTCGATCCGTTTTAGTCCAACCTTCAGCTGCATTCGTAGAATATATCTGTTTCGAACGTTGTTTGCCACGCTATTAAACTTTAGTTAGAAATCCTTGGCAACTATATATTTTTCTCCCTGTAAATGAATACCTGGAATGCTTTCAACTTATACGTTAGAACTATTGCTTTTTCTATAACGAAACTTATGATAAATTATACACTACGATTATTTACACGTGCTAAGATTTGATTAATATTTCAACTTAATTGATTATCACCTTACTGTTATCGCTTTTTACTTTTAATAAACTGCAATGCTTTTTAACTAATGTACTTACATGCTGCCTAGTATTTACATATTGGAACAGATATTTACACTCGATAAATGAAACAACCTTAAATCTGGAAACTACTCTAAATTATTAATTCCTATACTAAAATTTTTGAAAAGCGTCTTAGCTATTTGAGTACTTTTATTTAGACGCGGTAACCTGCCATAAATTACCAACTGACTTCTCTGATCATTTTAACCCCTAAAATACATAGGTATATATATATATATATATATATATATGTGTGTGTGTGTGTATGTGTGTGTGTGTGTGTGTGTGTGTGTGTGTGTTTTATATATTTCTGTGTAACTTGTATGTTAATTTTGATTAGATAAGCCATTTAATAAGTTTTTGCAAGCTTCTGCGTGTAAATACAAATTAATCAAACTTTAAAACGTTTTCTTAATTTCTAGGGTAGTAATTAAAGATTCTAATGAAAAATTTCATTCATTGCAAGAGTTATTTTGCATCATTTTTAGCGTGTGTAAATATTTCTCAAAGAACTCTCATAATGTTTAAATGATAGGGAGCATAATCTTTTAACCATAAATACCAGTTGTAAATAATAGGTGTCATAAGTGTAAATATTTATAGTGTATATTTTATCATAGTTTTAGTGAAAATATGTAGCATTTGTATAACTTTTAAAAGCTTAATTGTAGCAAAAGAGAAACAAGCTTAACGGTTACGGGTTTTAGTAAATTCGAATAAAAGAGGTGTAGACGTATTTGTTTACGAGTTTGAAAGTTATTTATCAAGGATTTCTGAGTAGCGTTGTGTTAATTGGTAGGCAAGTTCAACCGTCGTTCTAGCATATAACGTGCACCAAAAAACCTTTTGATTTTACGAAAGGTATTTGACGGTTAAACAGGCAAGGAACGACATAGAATAAGGAAAGATTGTTTATAGCACGTATTAGAATGGGATGAAGATATCAGGGGTTAAGTGTTCGTTTGACTTGGAAAGAAGACTGTGACATAAAGAAAGATTAATAGATTGTGTATTTATAGGAGTAGGATGAACATATTTTGTATAGTATTTAAAGTGGTTGATTTTATCAAGGACAGATGAAACTTGCATATGAGGAACAGAGAAGGATTATTGGATTTCATATATAGACGGGAGACAAGTGATAGTTTTAAGATTGTTTAGAGAGGGTAAATGTTATTTTGGGTATAACCGAACCTGCAAATATTGTGTAAAAAGAATAGAGACTGTAGAACACATGGTAGACTGGGATAGAGATAACTCGTGGTAGGAATATGAAATATGGAGTGGGTATGAAGTAAGAACGAGAAAATTTTCGTATGTAGGTTAGAGTGAGACGACTTTAGTACGTGTATTAAGAGGGGCGTGTGATAACCAAGCAACTTATTTTAGTAGAGGCTAGGATTCTACGAAATAAAGATCCGCTGCAAAGCTAAAGTGTATTTTCGTGGTAAATTGTTGTTTGTATTGTTCGAAATTCTGAGATTTTGGTGGCAGTTGATATTAGGGTAGAAATTTACGGAGAATTATTGAAGGTTAGCTCATGTGTTGTTGGAATTTAGTGGCAGTTGAAAATTTTCTTGTGGAAGGGTCTTAACCGTTTCGAAAATTACCAAGAAGGCTAGTTTGTTTGTATTGATGTATTTACGAGAAATTTCAAGCAAAGGGGGGTATATTTGGCTATATAACCACAAGGATGTGGTGATAGAACTTTCTTTTGCTGGTCATCGACGCGTACACTAATATTGGTGAACAAAATTACTGTTGATATTTTTTTATTAAACTTTAATATTTGAATTTTAGTTGAAACTATCATACACAAGTTGGTGTAATGTTTCAGTAACATGAGGCGCCGATGTTACGATTGCAGTTCCATGTGCGATGGTACATTTCAGGTAACAGATGTTTGTGAAATATTGTTTATTTTGTGGTTATTTGGTATGTTAGGCGGTTCCGTGGCGTAGTTGTCACGTGTGTGACTACTACGCCCAAGGTCCCGGGTTCGAATCCCGACACGCTCCGCTTGAAAAATGTTAGGCAAGCATTTTTCACAAAAATATACCCTTGTTCGGATGAGAGGTAAAATGGAGGTGCCGTGTGTGAGTGTTGTTACGCACGTTAACGATCCCTACCTTACTTGGAACAGCAAGGGTTCGGCAAAATCCCAAATTTTTCAGGTAAAAACTCTCTTCCTGGCCAATGTAGTTCCTTCAAGTGGAGCATTGGAAAATCACATGTAAGGTTATTTGGTGTGTTATGACAATTTTGTGCTTTATGGGTATATTTTTATAAACTCTATGGACTAAACGGTTACTTATTGAACGTTTATGATTTATTATTTAACTATTTTATGTAGGAATTTAGATTCATAAAATGATTGTTGTAATATTTGATTGTGTGCAAAGTAAAAGGGACTTATTGTAATTTGCAGTGCAAAATTTAGCACGAGTATTTAAAAGTCTTACTATGAGCTCATATTAAAACCAGGGGTAACGTAACATGGATGGTTAAGCCCTGTTACTTTAAATTGTTTATTAAAGGATAAACTGTTATTTCGAAAATAATTTGAACGAAACGGTAGTATTTGAAACGAGGTTGTAAGTAACTTTACTGATGTGTGAAATAACAATTGATAAAGATTCTTGGTGTAGAATTTCTTTGTTTGAATAAATCGAGGTGAGTTGCCGTAGTCGAGTTTTCTTTGGTAGAATAGTAGGGTAGTATTTTTCAGATAGCAGCAGAGCAGCCGTGGTGAACTTCTCTGATGAATTTAGAGTTTTTAGGTATAAGCAGCAAAAGGCTCGAATTGGCTTCAGTATCCAGACTTCAGCGACACCGGTAAATACTTTAGCAAAAGAGGGGCTCCAATTAAATGTTGCAACGATTATGGCTTCCCAACTGTGGGGCTTAAACTTCAGAGCAATATATATATATATATATATATATATGTGTGTGTGTGTGTGTGTGTGTGCGTGTGTGTGATTAGGGTTTACCAAAAGTTCACATAGCACCACTTTTTAAACATACAACACTCCGAACCTGATCATAATAAGAAAAATCTTAAAAGAAGCTCAAATTATTCATTTTCATAGTAGCGTATTTGTAGAGGCGCTCAATATATTGGATTATAAAGGCATAAACGAAAGTGTATTCAAATTGGGGGAAGTCTCGTGTATAATAATGGTAAACATACGGTCGTATTTTTTGACCAAAGCGTGTATATACTATTCAATTGGAAAGTAGTAAGAACGTGTTTATTGAACTTCGAGAAAATTATATTAAGAGTAAAGGTAAATAAACGTTCAAATTAGAAGCTAATATAACATAAAACAATTAACGAAACGAATTAATCGGGCGACAAATGTCGTAAAAATGAGGCGAATGACAGCAATAAATCTTGAAGATAAGATAATGCGTCGGTAAATGTATTAATTAACGATAGTTCGGGACTATTTGAACGCCATATTCTGGATTGCTCTAGACGAATGACGTACTTTATAGAACCAATTAAAAGAGACAGTTAATGGTCAGTTGTTTAATACTCGTTTTAAACGTCACCCCGCTAGTCTAACATGAAGTAATATCTAATAGTGATGTATTATAGTAAGCAGACGACTTTAATTGAGGACTTTGAAAGTTTATCGATATTCTGAAGAAAGCCGATAATTACAATAGTTTCAGAAATTGAAAATAAATAAACCATAATGAGTTACTGCAGGATAACGTTTTAATTTTAATGGAAACATATATGAACGAATGGATTTAATAGCAAATTTTAAACGATTTGGACGATCTTGGTATATTTAATAGAAATATAATGGTATTTAATGGACCAATTTCAACGATGTGGAAAAAGGACGACAACCGTAATTTACAATGTAAAACAAAAATCATGTTTTAAAATTTGTAAAAAACATTATATTAGTTAGTTAAGTTACGTAAGATTTTGTGTGCAAATCTTTGTGTGAGAGTGGATAATTTGATTTGAGGGTGGCTCTCCTCGGTAGGTTTTAACCATTATATAAAAGACTATTATAAATAACTGATCAGATACGTTTAAATTTAATTTTAAAGGGAGGTTTTTAAAATTATTCGATTTATTTTCTAAATTTTTGTACATAATAAGATTTACATAGGGAATGATTTGTGAATGAATATCCTAATTAGAATAGAGAAATTTAAGGACTCTAGTGTAAGCGAATGATTATCCAGCGGTTATTATTTTTTTTATCTTAGGCAAGATATTGTTTGAAAGAAAAAGTCGTTGTGGCAATATTGGAATCTACCCTTAAATTTTAATATTTGTATGAAGGTATTTTTTTATAATATATTGCTTGTTAAAGAAAAGCTGTTGTGAATGTAGCAATTGTTATTTGAAAGATCTTTGTTAAAGAATACTTCATGCCGTTATAAGTTCGGTGTCTGATTCTAGTGGTTTCATTTCCATATCCAAATCCAAGTATATTACACTTTTTTATTATTGCATAATTTAATTTACGTTACGAGCTTGTTACAGTATACGTTGTACCTTAGTTAAATATAAATAAACTCGACACTATCCGCGTTCAAAGTATAAGGTCACACCCATCTAACACTGTACTATTTAATTTATAAATTTTAATACTTACAAGCTCGTTAGTAGATTTTTGTACGTCGTAAGCGATGCAAATTAAAGAAGTCAAAGAGAAAGCTATCAATTTCGCTAGCTTATTTATATTATAAGCCAGGCCCCTCTCGGCCACACTTTACCCGAAATCCTAATTGCAAACTAACTCTTTCTTCAAATTTTGTATAACCGTTTTCAAACTCCCCAAAATTTAGCTCGTCGCTACGCTATTTTCCGAAAAACCAGCATTCATCTATCCCGTGTTCGTCTGTTGTAAAACTAACTATTTAGACCAATGATATATTTCAGTGACGTCTCAAAACTCCGCCTGTATTAACTCTATTCCTCTCTTATGCATATTGGATGTTTCCTTCTAACCTTGCTTGAATGGTAGAAAATCGATATTACTGTCCGCGTGATATCTACCCCACGTGGAGTTGTATACGTGCTTTGCGACTATCGGTTGACCAATATTCTTTGAAACTTGCTTGTTATCTACAAAAATAAGGGGAACATGACCTTTCCAAAACATGCTGGTGTTCAATTAACGATCGTTTTTAAAATAACATTTCTAGGAGTTTGCTTTTCAAGGTATTTCCTATATTCCACGTCTGTTTGTTTGTTAGTAACGCGTTTCGCCTTGGAATTATCGATTTTCATGCTTTGATGCGTTTTCTGACTTTATAACCCTTTGAATTAAACTGAATTAAATTAATTAATAATTTCTATTGGCTTATACAATTTATTTTCTTTACGAACCTACGAATTTTTAATCCTTTATTATAAAATTTTGGTAATACTTGTTACCTTAAATTAAATACATGAAATAAATTTTGCACGTAAATTATGGTTGTTTCCTCTATACTGGGTGTTTGAAATTGCATTGTTTATACCCAAATTTAACCCTTTAAATCCACTACGCTATATATATATATATATATATATATATATATATATATATATATTAATGTTTAACTTTATAATTTTTTATGCTCTTTTAGCAGATTAGCTCAAAGATGCGATGAGGTTTCTTTAAAATCATGTTTGTTCAAAATTTTACTGGTAAACCTCGCCGAATTCTCTCTACAAAGCTAAATTTTGAGTTCTTTCTATTTTTGTCTCTTTATAAGTCACTTCAATAACATTCAATAACATTTCTAGGAGTTTGCGTTTCAAGGTATTTCCTATATTCCACGTCTGTTTGTTTGTTAGTAACGCGTTTCGCCTTGGAATTATCGATTTTTCATGCTTTGATGAGTTTTCTGACTTTATAACCCTTTGAATTAAACTGAATTAAATTAATTAATAATTTCTATTGGCTTATACAATTTATTTTCTTTACGAACCTACGAATTTTTAATCATTTATTATAAAATTTTGGTAATACTTGTTACCTTAAATTAAATACATGAAATAAATTTTGCACGTAAATTATGGTTGATTCCTCTATACTGGGTGTTTGAAATTGCATTGTTTATACCCAAATTTAACCCTTTAAATCCACTACAATATATATATATATATATATATATATATATATATAATGTTTAACTTTTATAATTTTTTATGCTCTTTTAGCAGATTAGCTCAAAGATGCGATGAGGTTTCTTTAAAATCATGTTTGTTCAAAATTTTACTGGTAAACCTCGCCGAATTCTCTCTACAAAGCTAAATTTTGAGTTCTTTCTATTTTTGTCTCTTTTTAAGTCACTTTTTATAATATAAGGATTGATGATACTGCTAATATATTAAGTGAAATTTTAGCAAGATTTATTTTAAAAGCTTACTACAGTAGAGTTGCCTTTACCTGTGATTCTGAACAGCGACCAGGTAAAATTTTCTTTTTTGTAATCTAATGTTTTCTTTCTAAAACTTCAAAATTGTCTGAAACATTTGTGGATTAATTTACTCAAAAATTTCCACTTATATAAATTGTTTGTCACTTAAATATTGAAATTACAGTTCTGACAGATAGATTATAACCACAATTTTTTTAGAAGTGGTAATTTTGATTGATTCAAATTTAATAAAATTTATGTTCCTTTCTGCATTATGAGTTATTTGGTTACAGATACCTTTTGGAAACATTTAAAGCAATTATCTCCTGAACACAAATTTACAAATCTCATAGTATTATTACAATACATTTTCATTGTACCGGGTGTCTAAAATTTAATGTTAGATTGAAGAAATTTTGAAATGAAATATCACGATTTTTTCAACTGGAACGTCCTGTATTTCAAAATGGTTATGGATAGATATTTCTATTGCCTTCTTCCCAATGCTAATAGGTTTTGATTTAATTTTGAAAGTTTTTGAGAAAAACAATTTATTTCGAAATATGGAAATTTATATATTAACTAATATCTAAAATGTAAATTAAGTATGACATACGTAATTTAGAATTTCTAATAAATTACCGTACAAAAGACAACGCACATACAATTCAAGTACCCAGTAAATATTTCTATCTCTTAAATATTATACCAAAGTTCATAAATTCATGTCTTATGTTTAATTTATCAATACTTGCAGCAAAGTTTAAAGTGGAATTCCATTTGAAACAAAATTTTATGGAATAGTAGGTTATGGAAATAAATGTCAGTGACTGTCACATTAATTGCTGTTGGCAACAATCGTTATACCGATTATTATTGCTAAAAAAAATGGTGTAAAGTCAATATGAGTAATTATTCTCAACAAAAATTGGTTGATATAGTGTATACCATTGGTGAAAGCTTTGGAAGTTATTTGTTTAGCATTGAGGTGTAATTCACAAAAATATCCCGAAAGGTGTCATCCAGATGCAAGAGCATTTGCTATTCTGAAAGAAAGGTTTGAGCGAACCGGAAATGTGGCTTATGAGAAACTAACTAGACGCAAGACTGTTTTACATGAGGCAAACCAATTATCCATATGTTTAGCCGTGCAAGAAAAGCCTCAAATAAGTTTTAGAGAAATAAGTAAAAATTTCGACATTTGTAAATCATCTGTGGCCAAATGTTTAAAACAATATAAATATCATTCACACCGTATGCAGCTTCATCAAGTGTTAATAGACACTGACTTTGAAAAAAGGTTGAGTTTTGTACATAGACACGAAATAAGACTAGAGAAAACAGAACTTTTTTAAAGAATGTTTTATTTACGGACGAAGCCACATTTCACAGAAACAGTTTTGTAAATAGGCACAGTTATCATTATTACGATACTACAAATTCGCGTAAATTTCATATGAAAAGTTTCCAACACAATTGAACTTTAAATGTTTGGGGAACAATTACAGGTGACTACGTAATTGGACCATATTTTTTTGAAGAACGTTTAACAGGGGCAAGATTCTTGGAATTTCTTCAAACTAATTTTCCTAGATTAATACAACATCTGCCAGACGCAGATGAAATGTGGTTTCAACTGGATGATGCTTCTGTCCATTTTCAAATGGCAGTTAGGAATCACCTAGATGATACTCTCTCAAATAAGTGGATAGATGGATCAGGGGCAGTTAATTGGCCAGCAAGATCACCGGGAGGAACACCAATGGATTTATGTGGTGTTTATTAAATCTAAAGCGTATCATGAAGAAGTTAGTGCCATAGAAAACTAGAGAGAAAGGATTCGACAAGTCTTTCAAAAAGTAACACCCGAAATGCTATGAAATGTTAGAAGTCCTTTGCAGAAAGACTTGACAAATGTATTTCAGCACATGGACGTCACTTTGAAAATTTATTACACTAAATATTCTTAGTTTATGCACAGTCTGGTGTCAGGAAAAACTTACTAAGTACCGTGTTTAAACAATAGAGATAATCAAAAATTTTTAATGCCGGATTTATTTAAAACTATATAATTGATTATATTTACATTTGTTATATCGGTGTAAGGCGGTTGTTGCAGTAAATGAGTTTTTCTATGAAAAGATTATTAATCGATCATGTACTTAGTGAAAAAATGTTGGGTATAAAAGTGTTTGTACTTGGTGAGTTTTACCTATCTTTGACGTCAGGTGAATGAAATGTTTTTCTAGTTTATATTGTAGTCTTTTGTATCGTTTTTTTGTAGTTATTTTTATTGCTAAATTAGTTAACTGACCAGATCTAATTAAAATATTTGGAGCAATGTGAATGTTTCGAAATAGATATTACCCTTTCTTCTACAACCTAGTCGATGTTATTATAACTTTTCGAAATAAATTGATTTTCTCAAAAACTTTCAAAATTAAATCAAAACGTAGTGTCACTTGGAGGAAGGTAATAGAATGGAATGGAATCGTTCAAACGTGCTTTTCCACTAAAATCCCACCACTTGACATCAATGTTACGAAAACTTCTATTTGCAATAACAGACAGACAGATTATACAAGTCTGCTCAACAACTAGTAGTTACACTAAAATTTCTAAAATCTTTCCTAACGCTCTATTTATTTTCTGAACTAATCGCTATAACTACAAGTAATATCTTCTTAACACTACGATGCTAATCTTTTTAATTAACTTATATCGATAGACTATGATTAATTTATATTATCACTACAATAAATTTATATCGATTTCTACTATAATTTATCTCACATTGGGTACTTTATTTGTTCTACTAATTTATATCATGTCATGACTTTCAAAGCTTTAATCGTAACTTAACTTCCGAACTAACATCGTACACAAAGACGATCAGAACTATTATTATAAACGAAGCTGCAATTAGAACTCCTTTGCAACATGTATGAACCCAAATTTATACACATTTAATTGTGCTAGTTAATTCGCGAACACTCCAGAAATTATGCTAATAACGTTCTCGAAATTTCTTATTGTAATCTAAATAACCGTAAATGTAAAAGCCTTGTACCTGTCAATTAAGTGATCTCGTACCGCAGGACCTGTCAATCATCTTTTGTGTATTCAAACACTTTGTTTATATTTCGATGTATTAATCTGGTTACAGAGAGACCGGTAGGCGCTATACTGCCCTTCTCTAAAACTCTTCTGTCTCAGAACACTGTAACCAGGACGTTGAAAGTCCCTGTGGTGATAAGGCCAATCGAAACCATTTCTGCAGTTCTCATGTTGACAGGAGTAGCAATCAACACTTTCATAGCAGCGCAAGCATTTGTATTGTAACTACACACCAAAATCTGGACCCCGGTTTTCTGGAACAGAGCATTTAGCATATTTTGTACTACCCTCCAGTCTAACCCATCGACCCCACGACCGATCTCGGAAATGGCCAACTTCTTGTCTTCAAATTTGATCGTTTGGTCTTTGAGGTCCATTAACGCCTTCCACAGATCAATTGTAGTTCGGTTTAACAGAGGCCGTATGGTTTTTGAACCTCTAGTTATTGCCGACGAAGTTTATGAAGAACACCAAATTTATTTTTAAATATCCGAGCAAGTGCTCGGGACATATCAAGGTTTGCTGTTACGCAATGTACCATTAAATATTCTAATGGCGCATCGAATAGATTACCTTGAATCTCTTCCGTGACTCCAAATCTCGCTTCACCTGTGCTTCTGTACATAAACATGAACCAACCATAGCTCGGTCAAGACTTTTGTTCGTCCTTACAAGAGTGACTGTTTGTTTGTCCTGCCAGGATGGTCGTTCCTCTTTGGCATTTCAACCAAGAATTGCACCTAGGTTTTTTTATACTCATGTTCCATTCGCAACTGTACTGACATCCAATCATCTTTGAACACTGTACTCTGACCAACAAAATCACATTTTACCCGCGCGACGCGGACGATCATTTTCGAGGCAGTGTCTGTGCAGATCGATTTTCGTCCCGTTCAGCCGACTTCCTTTATTAATTTCGGTTTCTCACGTTTTTTCTTAAGCCGTTTAAATCGGTTCTGCTTGTGCCTAAATCCGCGGTTTTGGCGTCGTAACCTCCTTTTCTCCGACTGCTCGTCACACAGTACCCGTCGAATCACCTTCTCCACATTTTGTTGGCTCTGATTCTCTCCAAAGCATCCTACCTTACCACAGATTAAATGCGTCGCTTGCTTTGCCGCTTCAAACTTTAAAGCATGAGCTAACGCATCACATGAAGTTTTTGGCGGGTTAGCTGTAATTCTTTTTTGATTTTGTCGTCGCGTATTCCGTCAATGAAGGTCTGCACTGCCACCAACTATATAAAGCTATTCGGTGCTGTTGGGTAGGTTTGTCTCACCAGACGGGCAATGTTTGCTTCAAACTCTTCGAATTTTCGTTAACCTGTTGGTAACGGTTTTTTACTTGAGCGTGGTACACTCGTTGCAGATGAGAGTCGCCGTACCTGATTCCCAGCCTTGAAGTTAAGGCCCCGTAGCTTTGTTGGTCGTGGTCTGGTATGGTCTGCAGAATATTCAAGGCTTCACCTCGTAACGCGACAATCAATGCGGTGTCCCTTTCACCATCGTTCTATCTGTTAGCTCTTACGGCAGCCTTGAATTGTTTAAAATGTCTGTCAAGGTGACTTTCAATCAATGTGGGTAGATTTACTCTGAACCTTGACGTCTGTTCGCATTCCCCGATATTGTTACATTATGGGGCGTACTGTTGTATCACCGATATACTGAGGGCTCTGGTGCTGCCACTGTTCTTCCATTTTACGCGGAGTCTTAAACAGTTTTTCAGAAAGTTTTACTGCTGTTCATTTTTGTTTCTCCGCATTTCTTTCTAATTTCACTGTGGTATGGTTTAGTTTTTCTGTCAGGCTTGCGAAATTTTCATATAATTTTTTCATGAGTTCCGCGAAGTAACCAGTCAAGCTGCCCTCTGTAACGCTTGACTTGAACTCCTTCAATAATTAAAGAATTTCACTATTTATTTTCTGTTAAGTACTAGTTTTTTGGCATGTAATTAAAATTGTTCAAACGTTTTTTCCACTAAAATCTCACCACTTGACACCAATGTAACGAAAACTCTATTTGCAATAACAACAGTTCTTTATTTCAAGACAGATTATACAAGTCTGCTCAAAAACTAGTAGTTACTCTAAAATTTTTTAAATCTTTCCTACCGCTTTATTCATTTTCTGAATTAATCACTAAAAGTACAAGTATTATTTTCTTAACACTACGATGCTAATCTTCTTAATTAACTTATATTAATGTACTATGATTGATTTATATTATCACTACAAAAATGTATATCGATCTCTACAATAATTTATCTCACATAAGGTACTTTATTTGTTCTACTAATTTATATCACGACACGACTTTCAAAGCTCTAATTGTAACTTAATATCGTGCTCAAAACCGATCAGAACTATTATTATAATCGAAGCTGCAATTAGAACTCTCCCTGCAACCACCTATGACCGTAAATTTATACACATTTAATTGTGCTAGTTATTTCGCGAACACTTCAGAAATTATACTAATAACGTCCTCGAGATTTCTTATTGTAATCTAAATAACACTTACATGTAAAAGCCTTGTACCTGCCAATTAAGTGATCTCGTACCGCAGGACCTGTCAATCAATAACTATAATTGAGCTTTCAAATCAAAAAATATTTGTTATTGCATAAATGGGGGTTGCGCCAAATGTAATTTCTTGTGCTTTAGCTTAATTTTAAATTAAAGTTGCTAGATATCTGCCCTTGACAGCAATATTACAAAATCAATATTTATTTTTAAGTAAATTGCTAATCCCCCCACCTATTTTTTGTCACTGTACAAAGTTAAATATTCGAACGCTTATGAAATATGTACCTCTGAAGTGGATTATGTAAGCTAATACGGTCCAGTTCCTTATACGCATTGGGTCGTGTTCCACGAATCACATCGTATCACGCTGGAGGCAACAACAATAAATCATCTTTTGGCGAATTAATATACATCTGTGAATGATTCGGATAAATTATTGTAGTTTAAACACAAATACGTAAAACTAAAATTACACCCGCCACCGGAGAGATTATACCATAAGTTTGTTTAGCGAGGACGTTATTTTTTAATAAACATGACTTTAAATACAAGGTCCACAATCAATTTAATTTTAGAATTGTGTCTGGATAAAAGAAATAGGGACACTTAAAGACGTACTTTAAAGCTACGTAACAACAATCAAATTCATCAATTTTTAAAATATTTGTAAACTAACTTGTAGTATTGATTATATTTAACCCGAATAGGGCATTTATTTTCTGTTGGTGTATATTGTATATCGATTTTTTATCAGGTTTCGTTATAAAATTTTAATGACATTATATGTATACCAAGTTGTGGAGATTGACATAGCCTTCCAGCATTCTAAAAGTGCAGATCTATTGTTTAACTTCAATGTAAATTCACAATTAATATAAATTTTGCAAGTAAGCACAGGAGTGTTGTTATTCTGTTATATAATAAATAAGCATTGATTTATTCAAGATCCTTCATTTCATGTTCAATTATAAAATATGAATAGATAATGATAATAAGTGCAATTGTTTAAAGGTCAAATTATAACATTTCAAACTAAAGGATACGCATTACAATGATTTTTCTGGTCAGGATCTAAAAAGTTGTATTTGTTTTTATTTGGCCTGCTCTACTAGTTACATATATTTGTTTATTCGTTTTTTATTTTATATAAACAACATACCTTAAAATTCAACGAAAGGTTATGTTGAATTTTGACACTGATTTTTATTGTGAATACTTTTGCTTATTAACTGTGTACCGTAAATATATTGTTATGTTTGTTGAACTTTAACTACCTTGTCTTAGTATTTTATATTAAATGAAAAGAAATTTTACGAAACCAGAAGCTTAGTTTGAAAATATCCCAAATTTGCCTTTAGAGAATAAAAAACGGCATCTTTTAACCTTATTTAATAATAAAGCTGTTGTAAAAGTTAAATTTGCACGTGTTTCTCGGCATGAGTTTCTATTTCTCGCTTTCGCAGCTGCTTCTCCTAATTGCCGAAACTAATTTCTAACCTGCAGAGGTCTTTCCATATATTAGCCAAAATTCGAAAAAGTAACATTAAGGCAGATTTAATAGTAAAACTAAAACATTTCTAGCCTAAAACAGACCTTAAAAACAATCCTAAAGATATGGGCCCAAAAACCCTACAAGAAATTACTTTAAAAGAAACTCAAAAAATATCGTCGCAATCGGTTGGCTTTAAGGAATAATGCTTAATGAAACGAGTTTATGAACGCAATAAATATTCGATATAGAATATTTAATATAAATGAAAACAAAAAGCATGCTTATTCCAGGGTTGTTACAAATACCTGCGAAATTTTAAGTAAAGATGAGTAGATGTTGGAAGAACTGATCATTCCAAGCTAGAATATGTAATGGTGGGGTATCAGATAACAATTAATCACAAAAAGGGTATACGAATGAATTGTTAAAGATGAATAACAGAATATAAAGGACATACAACAAACAAGGAATTTTATTCTCTAAGAAGAGTAGTAATATTGTAATAGTAAATGTTACATAGCCGCATTAGAAAAACAATTAAAGCAAGAAAACCATAAAATTATCTTAAATCTCACAAAATCGCACAACTCATATTGCAAAAAAAAATAAATGTAATAGCAGTTTCGGGTTAACGGTGAAAATTACAAATAGAGATATAAAGAAAGAGAAATGGGAGGTACTCGTAACTCGTATCATCTGTTAAAAAGAAGCACAATTGAAATCACAATCAAGAGTGTACAAATAAGGAATACACCGTAAAAATATTCCGTACCTACCTAAAAAAGCAAAAACCTAAATTGACAAAAAAGAAATGGTACACAAGTGCACTAAAATCGATCATTGAAGATATTAAAGAAACTCGCTTCAGGAAATTTCGTGAAAATTAAGTACAAGGTCAGTTTGCTCAGCAGATACTCATATCACTATGTACTGACTTTTTGTAATCGCGCGGCTGAGAAGTGGAAATATGCGCATTTTAAGCAATTCTCAAGTCAACGCATCATCATGAATAATATTGCAAGGAATGCATTCTGCTTTTATCGTGCCTATAAAATTTAACGAGTTTATTTAGATAAAAAATTTACGGAGTAATAAAACAGGTGTGTATTATATTATTTAAAATCTGCTGTTTTTAGAGCGAATTTGTAGTGTAATATATTAAAATTATTTAAAATGTGTGGTGTAGACGTGTAAAAATGTTGTATTATTTTTCAATAAATTTTTACTATAGCGCTTTTGACCAATCTTTTGGTCATCATCAGTGGTTTTTTTCTCTCTTTAAACAATATTAGGAAATTAAAATTTTGTAAGTAATTGTAGCTTATGACTAATTGAAGCTAAACTAAAATCATAATCTTATTTAACAGCAATAGTTACATTTTGTCAAACTTACTCTACATGCTATATTCAAACACATAAATTCACATGTAGACAATTAAAAAGCGTAGGTATATAATCTAAATATTTGATGTAGATATATCGAAAAACTGTAATCGATTATAACACGAACGACAGCAGCGATTACCTGATGTGTACGTGGAGGTTAACAACTAATTGTAAATACGTGCACGTGACAGCACCTATGTTAATATATTAAATTTAATTTTATGAACTTCCGCACATAAAATCAGTATTCATTAAACTTAAAAAAAATTGGTGATTGTGCTTGCTGGTTTCTGTATATTTGATTATTTGTGAATATGAATACAATTAGTACTTTGTTACAACAACCATTTTCAAGATGTAGTTTGACCGATAAACTAAATATTAAAGATTTGGACCGGCCGCTACCAGACTTGAACTTGTGCGTAAACAAAAAGTTAAAAATGAAGAAATTGTGCGTAAATTTAATAGAAACGTTTATTCTAAAAACCATTGGATGTGTGGATGCGAAGAAAAAATGAGTTTTACTGTTATCCATGCGTTCTTTATGTGGGGGAAGATGCTTGGACTAAAAAACGATTTAGTTAGTATCGCAACTAAGATTAAAGACACGAAGCCTTAGTTGGTCATACTAACAGCGTATTTAATTTTAAATTATTAAGTAAGACAAATATACAAGTTCAATTAAGTTCTGAATAAAGCAACTCGTTTTTGACAAAAAAAAATTAAAAATTGCAAAAAAGCAACACGTTTTTTTAAAAAGAATTAATTGTTAGAATTTTGTAGTTATTTCGAATTCGGACTAAGGAATCATAATTAAAAAGATGACTCAGCAAATAAGGGAGTTTTTAGAGCTTGTTGATTTTTTGGCAGATTTATATTCTGTATTAGAAACATCAAAACTATTCAAAATGAAATTCTAAAGTGTATGTTAAAAGTATATCATAAAGAGACAAAGAAGGAAGTTGAGACACTGTACTCTATTGGAAATTCTTTGAACGTTCAAGACTTTCCCTTTTTTACGTAATTTTTACGTATACAAGAAATTTTTGATGACTCTTTACATAAAATATTCAATTATAATAAATATAGTCAATGTTCAAAGATAATGAGAAAATAATGCCTTATGCTAGATAGTTCTGATCTGTAGTTTTCTTTGTGAGTATTTCTGGATCTGCTACTGCATTCTGTGGATCAGTACCCCAATATTACTTTCAGATGAGTTGCTCTGTTCAATGCATAAAACAATTATCTGTTTTGTGCGCCTTTGCCAATATTCTTATATGGATTTCTTCCCAGTGCTATCAATTTATTGTTTCCAAATTTTACCCCGTTTAACTACTTTCTTAATTTCTTAATTTACATGGATTTTTTAATCTCCCTTAGTTTTACGCCGTTCTACTTAGATTTTTGTAGTCTCTCTTAGAGCCCTAAATTATAAATATTTAACATTAATTAATTAATAAACATTTACTCACGTTTTCCAGCAAACGGCGAAACTTGTTTCATATATTTTCACTATTATTTATTTTAAATTTTCTAACACCACTTTTCACAAACATATGATCATTTAATTTTAATATTCACTTGTTGCGTAGATTCTTGAGTATAAGTAATGTGGATTGTGCTCGGTTCGAATCAAGGCTGTCTGCTTATCAAATTCGCGTGTTATATAAGCTACGCCCCATCTAAAAATTCATTGGTTATCGGCGCCGTTTGTTTAAAGTTTACGACCAGCCATAGGATGGCTTGGATATTTTGGGCTTTTACAGGTGTAGGTCTGATAATAACTCGCCGGACGATTTCTTGATCACGTAGGATACCACTGGATTTCTATTCTGTATTTATTTTAGATCGTCTGTTTTGATATAATTACAGGAATTTCTAATTCGCTTTGGCACGTAATATAACTTATGGCTTTTGTTTGTCTAGATAATACTTTGGGATTTGTATTAACTCCATGTAGAAAATCACGTACACGAAATGACGTAAATTAACATATTTCTGTTTACTTCTTGCGTTTTCAAAACGTATTTATTTCGAAAGATGCGTTTCTTATGAGGGCGCTATGCTATCTCCTTTTACTATCGCATGTTTAATTTTAATGGGAATTATATCATGATTTTCTAACGCGTATCTATTTACAATTCATTAATGCTTTTTGGTTTAAGACAAGTTTGATTGCGTGTAGAGTTATTTTTTTTTGCTGAATGTGTGTTTATTGTTGAATGATATGCTTCCCGGCATTAGTTAAAGTCAATTGCGATCCTTATACAGGGTTTTAAAAGTTTGCTCTTTGCATAATTTGCAAATTACGTATTTTTCATGCTAAATAAATGTAATTTTCTAACTCCTAGTACTATTTACATGCATTATGTGACCATTATGACTCAATATACTCTTAAATAACCCTCTTATCATAGCAATATATATATATATATATATATATATATAAGATGTATCTCTAATCAAACTCTTATGAATAATGAGAGCTTATTGACGTATACAAATTGGGCTAGTAGTTGTATAGCCATTAACAAAACAACAGCTTTATTAGTTTACAGGGAAGGAAACATCCACTGACCGACGGTTTCGGTTTTGTTAAGCCTCATCAGAGCGAATTAGTTTCCACCCTATGAAGTAATCGAAGCTATTATACTGATATAATTTCGAAGCAATCTCTGTACTATGGCAAAAGTAAATAAAACCGCCATCAGGTGATAAAACACCAACACTACTAAGAGTGGAAGTACAAAAATTGAATCGAAACTACATAGTAGATTCTATAGATGGCTATACAAGTACGCGGGCGGCAAATAACTTGTCTGTTATTATTTGAATTGCCTTTGGGGCATGAACCTAGGTGTCGCCACGAGAAGGTTTGTTACGTTTGCAGATAAATTTTGCTGTAACATTCCGCAAAACTCAATGGCCAGACGTACTTGTATAGCCATCTATATAGAATCTACTATGTAGTTTAGATTCAATTTTTGTACTTCCACGCTTAGTAATGTTGGTGTTTTATCACCTGATGGCGGTTTTATTTACTTTTGCCATAGTACAGAGATTGCTTCGAAATTATATCAGTTTAATAGCTTCGATTACTTCATAGGGTGGAAACTAAATCGCTTTTATGAGGCTTAACAAAACCGTAATCGTCGGTCAGTGGATGTTTTCTCCCCTGTGAAGTAATAAAGCTGTTGTTTTGTTAATGTCTATACAACTACTAGCCCGATTTGTATACGTCAATAAACTCTCATTATTCATTAGAGTTTGTTTACAGATACATCTTATTTTATATATTGTTTAAAACAATTTTTTATTGCGGACTGCAAATAACTTGTCTGTTTTATATATATATATATATATATATATATATATATATATATATATTACAGTGAATAAGATGAAATAATAACTTGGACTTTTATGCACAGCCCAAATGATAATTTCAAGACTTTATATTTTCCATCTTTCAATTACTAGCTCGATTTGAAATGATCATTTGGGCTTTGCATAAAACTCCAAGTTATTATTTCATCTTATTCACTGTAATACGATAATATTTATCAACTTACACCTTGTGTAATTAACTACCTAAAATATTAATATGTATATATATATATATATATATATATATATATATATATAGTAATCCACTTATTATAGTTTTCCTAATGAAGAAAATAAATTTTTCGAAGGTTTGAATCGATTAAAAGAGTTTACTAATTGCCCAAATTGACTACTATCCAATATTTACTTTACAATAAAAATATATATGTATATATAATTATATATAGATATATATATATATGTATTATATATATATATGTATATATATATATATATATATATATATGTTATGTAGTATAACGACCTTGCTGATTTGAATATATTGAATGATATTAGCAGGTTGTAGATCAGCTGGTTATTTAAGCGTACTCTTTATTATATTCTTAGCTTTCGGTTTATTTTGTAGTTTCTTTGATAAGGGTTTGAAATAAACCGAAAGCTAAGAATATAATAAAGAGTACGCTTAAATAACCAGCTGACCTACAACCTGCTAATATCATTCAATATATATATATATATATATATATATATATATATATATATACTGATCTCTTAGGGATCTTATATAAACGTCAACATGTACTGTTAGGTCGATTAGATATACGCATATTATTAGTATTTGTTATTTTGCATATGTAAAATTTAAGCGCCAAATCTGGTTTTTATTTGTGTCTAGTCAATGTTTGTGTTCTTACTTGTGATAATTGTTTTTATAATATCCTAGTTCTAGAATAAAAGTATAATAAAGTGCTTACAATAAACGGGATAGTCTATAACAATTGTTTCAGTGTTCTAGTTTAAAAAGCAACAATATCACTATATTTATATCTAATGATAGATGTTAAAAATTTTCATCTTGTTAAATTTTTCAAGCATTATACAGAAGCCGCGTGAAGTTAGCCACAACTACGAAGCACTAATAATTTCATATTGGTTTTTATTAAAATTCAGTCACTCCTACCGCTAAGTAGTTATTGCATTTCAAAGTTCTGTGGCCGACTTCGCACTTAGCCACAACTTGGAAGCACAAATAATTTTATATTGGTTTTTTCTTAGTGCTTCGTTAGTGCTTCAACGCACAAACCAGCCACACTTACGGTTTCGGATATATTATCCGAAACCAGAAGTGTGGCTGGATTGGGCGTTTAAGCACTATTGAAGCACTAACAATTTTGCGAGGTCAGAACATTGGTGCTTCCATAACAAGAGTTGATATGGTCAACTTCCAGCAACTTTGTGATGTGATATTTCCGAAACCAGAAGTGTGGCTGGGTTGGGCGTTTAAGCACTATGAAACACTAACAATATTGCGATGTCAGATCATTAGTGCTTCCATAACAAGAGATGATGTGGCTTACTTCCAGCAATAAGTACACTCCCTGCTCCCACCCCGCGGACGCTCATGCTTATGAATGAGTGAGAGTATAGTTGATGGCAAGCAGCGATGTTATTCTCTTCAAGTGTTCTGCAGTAAATATGTACCAATCACAGATAAACAAATACGGCTATTGTAATATAGACCGCTTAACTATAATCCTTTATTATACCTGCTACGTTTTTGTCTGAGGCAATCAAACAAGTTTATAAACAAAACAATTACGTACAGTAGGATATCCTTTATCCCAAACACACATTTTTTTTTAAACAGATGTTATCATCTTAAGGAATAAAATGAGGTATTGGACCCTAATGGGTTATTAATTTATTTTGTATTAGAAGGTAAATATAAATCAGCCAAACTTTCGTACGTACAAGTTTGTTACTCTCATTATGGCCGTAAATAAGAACTAATTTTAAATATAAATAATGGTTTCTGAACTGCCAAATTTATACTACCTAAATTTCAACTGTAATCGAATTACGTAAAATTATTATCAAAAAGATCTACAAATTACATCATCAAATTTAACAAGTGAAATTATTGGGAACTTCAGTGAACTTATACCATCGCCCGTTGCATAACACTGGCATAGCAACGTAGGTACGATATTCCCATAAGAAAGCATTGCATATCCTCAACACACTACGCTCCATGTAGTTTTATTCTCCAAACACTATTGTACAACTGTTAATCAGTGTGTGCGGTAATCCTTTAGTTATACCATCAAGCAAGTGTGTTCAAAATTCATGCGTTTCGATTTGACATTTATGGTTCAAAATTCCTGCTTATACTTTACTGCTGAAGAAAAACTTTTTGTTATATCTCGGAAACGGCGAGTGTTGCTGAGTTGAGGTTTGAAGCATGAAAATGCAGGAATATAGCAACACAGCAGGCATCAGTTTAAAAATTCCTGCTTCCACTTTGTTGCTGAATGAGAAGAAGCAACAAAAATGTTTTTGCTATATCTTGGATACGGTGAGTGTTGCTGAGTTGGGGTTTGAAGCGGGAAAATGTCGAAATATAGCAACACAAGCAGGCATCAGTTTAAAGTTCCTGCTTCCACTTTGTTGCTGAGTGAGCAGTTAGCAACAAAAATGTTTTTGCTATATCTTGGAAACGATGAGTGTTGCTGAGTTGGGGTTTCAATTAGGAAAATGTAGGAATATAGCAACACAAGCAGGCATCAGTTTAAAAATTCCTGTTTCCATTTTGTTCCTAACTTCTCGCACTTAAGGTAGGGATCTTTAACGTGCCTGACAACACTCACACACGCGACCTCCATTTTACCTCTCATCCTAACGAGGGCGAATTTTTGTGAAAAATGCTCGCCTAACATTTTTCAAGCGGACCGTGTTAGGATTCGAACTCGGGACTTCAATTTCTTGCCCGCCAAATTTGGGTACGTTGAAGTTTAATAAATTGAGCTTCTTTCCGTTCGGGCCTCCTTGCACTTGGGTCCCCTGCATTGCGGAGGTTGTAGTTACTCTATTGAATAGATTGTTTTAGTTTTTAAAAGCATCATGAATACATTACACAGACCGCGACCGATAATTTACAATTTGTATAGAAAGAAGCCGTAGAAAAAATAAATATGAATAATGAGATATAGTTATAACTTATATATAAGAATATGGGACAAATAATACGTACAGGCAGGTATGGTAATTTGAGAAAAGAAAGTTCAAATGCTGAGGTGTGAGAAGATATAGTAGTGTTAGAAGAAACAAATAACAAGTTAGTAGTATTAAGTAAAATAAAGGACGTATTAGTTTGATTTAGCCATGGTCATAATCAAAACTAAATCAAACGTGATGAGGGCGTATTAAATATCATAGCAATCGTAAATTAATGGAAAAATGTATGATTGGAAAGATTAGCCGATATATACTTTTGTTGGAAATTGAATTACAAACAATGGTAGACGTAAAATGAATATACAAAGTACAATAGCCCACGAAAGGAAAGTATCTGACGCATACAGCGCAATATTCGAGTCCAGTATTTCTTAAGATGTTAGGAAAAGACCGTGTGTGGAACGTTGTGCTGCATGACTGTGTAACGTGGATATTAGGCGTCGAAGTAGTTAAGTAATTAAAAACTTTCAAGATGTGATGCTTAGAAGAATACTTACGTTCAACTGGCCAATAAACTTAATAACAGTAGGTGTTAGGGAAATTAATTTCTGGATCAAAAAGAATCAGATAATGAGTAATTAGGATTGTAATTAGAGATATGTAAACATATGCAAATGGAGAGCACATATTTGTTTTAGTGACACGCACGAAACAAGAACACGAATTATTGCATCCGTTATTTCTTTAACCTCTAACAGATGTTGTGGTAAATCGCTTTAGCCTCGACGCTACTTGCGAGCCTTCCGTCTTCAAGAATAGGTAATGGACGTGGAAATGAGTCACTTATAATTAGCAGTACAAACAATATCTGAAAACCAGTGCCATAACTCTTAAATTCTTTGCTTTGCTTGTAAATTAAGGGTGACTGAATCGCGATGTGAATAGAACTAGAACTTATACATTTCTTTCTAGTGTCTTTAAGATAAGAATGGTCGCTAAAATAGTATTGAATACAGCATAAACATGTTTTGCGTTAACTAACATTAGCAGAAAATTTCCAAACTAAACTTAAAATACATTACTAACACAATTAAATAAAATGATTTTTGTGGTCAAATAGTTGCTTCTTAAAAATGGTTTAGAAAAATGTAAATAGTACTATAGTATAATAAAAAAAATGTATGATAGAATAATAGGTGATACTTTCAGATATAAAAGAATAGTACAAGATTTATATAGGCAGTACAGAAGGGGAAATTAAGGGGTCAAGTATGCAGATCAGATAATAAAGATATAGAGATACAGGTAATTACAGAACAGGAAAAGTTAGCTTGAGGTAGAATATCGTGGAAAGCTTACGTCAAACCACTCTTGAGGTTGAACGAAAAAGAAATTGTATGATCTAGCGACATTTTATTCACAAACATAAAATTTAAGCAATACCATTGTCATAATTGTATGCATTTGAACCGTGTGAGAAATGTTCAACGCCCAGTGTTTGTGAGGAATTATATAGCTTGAGTTCTGCAGAGTTTAAAGCAAATATAATTTTAATTTTAATTTTGAGGTATCATTTAATTCTAGTGTTGAGAATGCAACTGTAATCTACTTATAAGATTTTCCACATCTTGTGGACTATAAAAAAAAAAGGGCGCGGATAGATGTGAAAATTTTCGAACAATAAGTTTGACAGCACACGTGTCAAAAATATTAACTAGAATTGTACAAAGACGAATGGAAAAACGGGCTGAAGCAATACTAGGAGAAGACCAATTTGGGTTTAGGCGAAACAGGGGAACACGGGAGGCTATTTTAGCTCTGGTAGTAATAATGGAGAAAACAATAGAAAAATGAGAAAGCGTGTGCATAGGGTTTGTAGATCTGGAAAAAGCAGTCGACAATGTAAAATGGAAAAAATGTTTGAAATACTAAAAAAGATTGGAATGAGTTATAGGGATAGACGAATAGTACATAGCTTATACAAAGAGCAAACAGCAGTAATAGAATTAGAGCATGAACGTAGAGAAGTAAACATTAGGAAAGGGGCGAGACAGGGATGTGCCCTATCCCCATTTATTTTTAACTTGTACATTGAAGAGGCAATGAATACTGTCAAATGCAGGAAGACATTTGGAATTACTATGCAGGGACAAAAAATTGATGTGCTTAGATTTGCAGATGATATAGCGACATTAGCGTCTACCAAGGAAAATAAAATTAAATAAAAACCCTTAACCACAAAAAATATTTAAATTACTAGATACGTATTTCGACCACTATGTGGTCATCATCAGTAGAAGAAAAAAAAAAATTAGCTGTATAATTTACTATATTGTTGCTTTAAACACTATCGAGGATATTCTCCTCACCCGCAGGCTGGTGTTCTCAACAACAAACAAGTGAATTGTGACATTATAACTTAAATCTACCTAATTTATACTAATTCTAAATCTACTGAAGCGGAACCAGTTTAAATCTTGCTTTCTCATTGGTTGTTGACCAATAGGAAAGCAAAGCAGATACTCTATTGGCCCTTTATCGGTGTTTAAGAGGGTCCTTTATGTTTAACAATTTTAATTGATTCATAGGCATTTAAGGAGGAAAACGTTGGTACCGCTTTTAACAATTTAACATTTTCTAGTTTAACGGGGTGGCTGGTTTCAAATATATGTTTGGCGACCTGAGACCTTTCATATTTACCATATTTGAAGTGAGCAATGTGTTCTTTAAATCTTGTTGTTATATTCCTCTTGGTCTGACCAATATATTTTTGAAAACACCCTGGCCCTGCACAACTAATTTCATAAATCCCCGACTTTTGCAATTTTTCCACCTTGTCTTTTGGATTACCTAGCAAATCTTTAATTTTATTAGTATTACTGAAAGCAATTTTGAAATTACACTGTTTGAATATTTTATCAAGACCCTTTGTGGTTTTGTGAAACGGAAGTTTAACATATTTAACATTATCGTTAGAGGTGGTTGATTGCAAAGTCGTTGATTTACGGATGTTGATCCTATTTTACACTTTCTAAAATATTATCTATAATATCAGAAGAGAAACCATTGTAATTCGCTATTTGTTTAATAAGAGCAAATTCCTTATTAAATCTGTTTTTATTTAAAGGAAATTCAATAATCTATTAATTAAAAAGTTAAATGAAGCCAACTTATGTTGTATGCTATGATTAGAGGAAGACAAAATAAAGCGATTTACATTGGTTTCTTTTCTATAAATGTCAAATTCTAATTTATTACCATTTCTAATTACTAATGTATCTAAAAGGGTAATTGTCCATTATTCTCTAGTTCATACGTAAATTTTATGCTTTGAAATTTTGAATTCATTTCTTTAAGAAAATCATCAACATTTGATTTAGAAGTGTCAAAAACTGCAAAATATCATCCACGTACCTTAACCATATTCTTGGGAAGTATTTGGAGTTTCCTTTTAACTCGGTTTCAAAACGAGACATAAATAAATTTGCTATGAAAGGTGATAAGCTATTTCCCATTGCTGTGCCTTCATGTTGTTCGTACAACTTGTTGTTGAATTGAAAACAGTTCTGGGACATGCAATGCGAAACAAGCGATATAGTCCTCAACTTTATCATCATCAATATCACTATCTATAAGAACATCCTTTAAATATGTTAAAGTACGTGGTATTGGAACACTAGGGAATAATGAACTGACATCAAATGAAATTAAGATTTCGTTCTCTTCTAATGTGATATTTTTAATTTTATTAATGAACTCTAAAGAGTTTTGTACAGACAAACTATTAAACTTTAAATTCTTAAATTCATTTGACAGCCATCGTGATAAATAGTAAGTCGGTGAGTTGATACCTGAAACTATTGGTCTCATCGATTTATTATTTTGTGAATCTTTGGTAAACAGTAAAGCTTTGGCATTTCAGGATTCGAAATTTTTAATTTTAATTTTAGTGTGGGCGAAATTAGGTTTGGACATTCTTTCAAAACAGACTCTGTTGATTTAATCATTTTATTTAAAGGAACTTCATTTTACGTTTTTGACTATTGGTCTGTAAGGACCCTCAGACAGCAAAGTCTCTACTCTATCAACATAGTCTTGTTTATCCAAAATAACCAACCTATTCCCTTATCAGCCTTTAAATAATAACAATTCTTTTGTCGTAAATCTTTAATAATCAGATGATCTTTCCTTGTTTGTTCTGAGGCATTCCTTGCGCAAGTGCGTAAGTTGTTCGAAAGTTGAATTTTGCACGCGTTTCTAATAAAGTTTTTGAATTGTCATCTAATTTTGAAATGGATTTTCAATGCCAGCAATAATGTCTTCAAAGGAGTTTTCAAATGATCTACTCCAAATTTTAGGCCTCGATCAAGGAAAGTCAACTCTTCATTATTAAAGATTTTCGACGATTCGTTAACAACTATTGACTCTAATTGAGGTGAAGTAATTTCCAGTTTTTAGGAGGTACATTGACATTGTGTTTCTTTAAAAGAAACTTCAACTTAGTGTTTTGCCTATTAATTTTGTCTAACAATTTATGATTGTTGACTTCAAAACAAATCTCTGGAAATTATTCCATTCCTGAAAACCGGCCTCGGATAAATTGCACGTTAGTGCTAGGTGCGATTATACGTTTCCAGTTCAATCTACTAAGATTACTGTACAGATATTTGATTTCCAAATTAAGCCATTTATCTTTTGCAAAATTGATTATTGCGTTACTACGTTTACAATTACTGCTGATTTTTACGTTAATGAAATTTGGAAAAACTTTGTGGGCTTTACAACTTTTAGAAATCGAATATCTGCTTTTACACAACTAATTTTAAGGCTAAGCTCCGATACCTATTAAGTTCGAAGACCGGGAAGTCATAGTTAATAATCTATAGGAACACTGTGGCACGATTTAAATAAAATTAAATAAAACCCTTAACCACAAAAATTTTTTTTAATTTTGTTTAAATCGTGCTATCATGTGCTATGACTTCGATGGAACAATCAGGCTAAAGTGGTTGATGTGCGATGTTCGATTTCTGGTGTAAAACCAATCAGGCTTAACGTAATCGGCTGATGCGTAACGCAATCGGCAAAGGTGAAATCAAATTCTGTAACGTGGTGGAACTGGGCAATCGCGCCTGCTGGCGTGCTTATCCGGGCCGAGGAATGGAATTTCGAGAGTTGTTTGAGTCGGCAATCATGAATGAACAAGGAAACGCTGGTTGTTTCTTGAAAACGGATCGTTCCTCTGCAACTGCTGCGGTGGGTCGTGGTTACGAATCGTCGAAATCTTTAATGAGGTTGACTTTCGCGATCGGCTCGGTGATCGTTGCTCGCTGGGCGTGTGCGTTAATCCATTCAGATGACAGTCAAACTAAACGCGTGCAAGCTCGCGACTGCTGCGATGCTCAGGCTGGCTGAAGATCATCTGATTGATTGACAAGGTGTTAAAGGCTGATGAGAAGTTGTTGATTTTGGATAAACAGACTTGTTGATGGTGAAGACTTGGTCTGGTGCCTGAACCAAGTCAAACGTAAATGGTTCGCTAAATAAAATGATTAAATCAACAGAGTCTGTTTTGAAGAATGTACTTTCGCCCGCAAAGTGTAAAATTTCGAATCTGAAATGCTGCTGCAGATTCACAAAATAATTCGATGAGACAATATCGGTATCACTCGCCGACTCTGTTTCACGATGGCTGTCAAATAATTGGTTAATTTAACTTTGATGTAAAACTCTTTGATTCCGTTAATAAAATTAAAATATCGTGAAAAAGAATTGTCTGATGTAACAGATGTCGGTTCATGGTGTTACCTGCTGCTGTGGATGTTTATGATGATGATATGTTGAAGGACTATAGTCAAGCATTTCACGTATCCAGGCTGTTCAATGCAACACTGCTGAAGCATGTAAGTGGCTGCAAATGTGTTAATGTCGTATTTCAGTTAAAACTCAAAGTACTTCAAAATGATGAACGTGGATGTTTTGGTTTTGTAATACTAATCAAATGTTGATGATGATGGTCTAGGCTCAACCATGAGTCAACGGAATGGTAAAAATAATGGACAGAGTCTGTGATTGAAATGATGTAAGGTTTGAGTAATTTATTGAAAGACCAGATGTAAATACGAGTAGTCTACTCGCTGACAGTTGTCACTCGTATGGCTAATTGAGTTAGGTTAATTGAAAACTACCTTTGACAGGCAGTTAATAGATTAAATGTGTGAAAATGTGCGGTGTGTCAATGTGTTTGCGTGCTTGATAGAATGAGGTTGAAATGGTTGATTCGGCATCCGTGTAAATTGGACTGTACAGATATGCCTCTAACGGCTGATGTCGTGTTTGATAAGACCGTTAATCAAATGAGTGCGTGATGATCGTGTTGCTGTGTTACAGGTGCTGTCAAATGATGGTCAAGAACATGTGAACAAATTGCTGGTCTGCGTTATGTGATGTGTGAGGGGATTAGTAAAGCAAGTGGTCGTGTGCTATAATGTCACAGTGCCGTTCATGCATGTGTTGTGTTGTGGAACACAAGCGTGAGGGTGCAAGGAATAGTCTCGATGTGAAGGACCTGCGAACGAATGGATAGTAGTAATGTCTAGGCTGCAAGTGTCTGCTCGCAATGGTGAAGTGTCGGTGTGCATGAGACATAGTTCGAAACACGTCGATAATGTCAATGAATATTTTTGTGGTTAAGGATTTATGTTACATTGTTTTTAAATCGTGCCACAGTGTTCCTATAGATTATTATTATCAAGGAAAAGTTAGAAACTGCTCTTAATAAAATGGAAACGGTATGAAAATTAACAAAAATAAAACTAAAGTACTAGTATACAAAGGAGGGGAAAATAAATCAAAAAAAGAAATACAAATATGTAACACGAACTTACAAGAGGTTAAGGATTGCTGCTATCTAAGAAGACAAATAACTCCAGATGGGAAAAGCACAAAAGATATAAATCAAAGATTAGCACAAGGCCGTGCTACATTTAACAAGAAAAAGCAACTACTGTGTTCAAAGACAACAAACATAGAAACAAGGAAAAGATTGCTTAAAACATATGTGTGGAGCACAGCACTATACGGCTGTGATGCCTGGACAGTAGGGGAAGCGGACAAGAAAAAGGTAGAAGCCGTTAAAATGTGGTGCTACAGACGTATGATGAAGATATCACGGACAGACAAAGTTAAGAAAGAAGAGGTACTAAAAATGGTAGGGGAAGAAAAAAATATGTGGAAAACGGTAAAAAATATGAGAGATAGGATGATAGGCCACATACTACGGCATGAGGGAGTAGTGCGGAATATATTAGAAGCAGAGATAGGAAAAAAGAGATGTAGAGGTACACACAGATAGTGAAAGATGTAGGCTGTTGGAGTTTCAGGGAGATGTGTAGGCTAGCGCAGAATAGAAATTAATGAAGGTACGCATCCAACCAGTCCCAAGATGAATAAATTAATGACGAAGAAAGCAACTGTACTTAAACATGATGATTATTATAAGCAACTACAAGTATTGGTTGGGCAATATTCTCGAATAATGTTAATTGTGTGAAAAGATTTACTGGAAAACTATTATTTCGCCAAATGTCTAACTGTTGGGGGATCTTGGCAGCCACAGGCTGCTTAACTCCTTTCACTGAATTTCGGTGAAATAGGGCACAAAATTAGAAAACAATAGAAGGGGAACCGAGCTGTATACATGCGGTGTGAGAATTTTATGGAACTGTGTAGGCTAGCTCAGAATATAGATAAGTGCAGGTACGTGTCCAACCAGTCTTGAGACGGAAAACCTAATGACGGAAAAATAAGCGCAAATAAATCTGATGATTATTATAAACAACTACAGGTGTTGATTGTGAAATATCTGTAACTAATGTTGACTGTGCGAAAAGATATATTGGAAAAAATATTAAATCGGTAAATGTTTAAGTGCTGGGGGAACTTGGCAGCCACAGGCTGCTTACGCCCCTTCACAACCTTACATGTAATTTTCCAATGCCTTACCCAAAGGTACTACATTGGTCAGGAAGCGAGGTTGTTATACCTGGAAAATTTTGAATTTTGCCGAACCCTTGCTGTTCCAAGTAAGGTAGGGATCTTTAGCGTGCGTGACAACACTCACACATGGGACCTCCATTTTACCTCTCATCCGAACGAGGATGCATTTTTGTGAAAAATGCTTGCCTAACATTTCGAACCCGGGACCTAGGGCGTAGTAGTCACACACATACCACAGCGCCACGGAGCCGCCACCCCCTCACAACCACTGAATGTTGGAGAAATAGGGTTTATAATTGTAAAACAATAGAAGGGGACCGAACTGCATCTAAGAAGAAAGAACAGCGCTTATGATGAAAGACAACAAACATAGAACAAGGAGAAAATTGTTTAAAGCATATGTGTGGAGCACAGCACAGTATGCCTATGAAATACGGGCAGTCTGAAAAGCATACAGAAAAACGGTAGCAGCCTTTTGAAATGCTGTGCTTCAGATGTATGAGAATGATAGCATGGACAGACAAAGTTAATAACAAATAGGTTATAGAAAGAGTAGGGAGAACAAGGATATCTGGAAAAAAAATAGGAGAAATAGAAGGGCAGAATAGGTTTTAAGGCATTTTTGGGGAGTAGTATGGGATATAATACAAGCAGAGATAGGAAAAAGGAGGTAGATGTAGACCTAGATCAGATAGTGATAGATGCAGACTGTGCAAATTTCAGGGAAATGTGTAGGTTAGTTCAGTATATGAAACAATGATGGTACGCGTCTAACCAGTTCCAGGACTGAAGACCTAATGATGATGTGGACTTGTTAAATTTTTGATAAAATAAGGCAAGTATAAAATATATTATAAAAAATGCAACATTTGTTTTCAGAACATTTCAGTAACGGATCAAGGTAGTCTCAATTTGTATGTGTACATTTTCAAAAGCTAGTAATGTATTTAGGACATTTTCCAATTTAACTAACCTTGCATCTTAACCATGCAACATCTCTACGTAAATATTTTAAAACGATCGTTCTGTATGGAAATTTTCAAACAAACTACTATTCTGCTAGCCTCGCTACAGAATGGCTACCATTTTATTAAACGTTGTACACGACTATATTATGTAAAACACGGTCTAATCTTTTAGACATTCCTGTTTGCAGTGTTATATTAAACAGAACGGATTCGTTATAATAACAATACATAGGCATTAATCAACTGCAAACGATCGAAGTATTTCCCACATAGGGCATGGGGTCAGCGGCAGTGTATGGAAATTGTGATTTAACGACACGACAAACGAAATGTGTGTTTTTTTTTGTCATTCAGTAGAAAACAATAAGCTTTACATGTTTCGAATTTATAAGAATCTGTGTGCACTAGTCAGACTTCGATAGAACTTAACTTTCTACTGTTGCATAGTATTAAGAATGGCTGAAAGTATATTCGTTTATAATTTATAACGCAAAAATTTTAGACCAAAAAAAATTGTACGACAAAAGTAAAAATTTAGTTAACAACACATGTCCAGCATTTTACTACTTCAGGAAACAAGATAGAAAACAACATGTAAATAAGGCAATAAAAGACAAAACGCATCATGCATATCATTATCATATCATACTAAAGAATCTCTCATGGATAACGTTTAAAATTCTTATTGTTTCCCTCATCATGAAAGTTTGATTTCTTTTCTAATTTATACTTGTTTATAAAGCCAAATCAAACCGTCACTATGACGATAAAATTAATAAAGATGATAATTATGTCTTACAGTGCATTCACGAGGTAGTCAAAGGGAATTTTGCACCTTTGTCGAGCATTAACACATAAAGCGAATGATCACACCAAGCATCTATTCTTTTCTATGCAAAGTTATGAAAAGCAGCCAACTTTATATGATAATTTGATTCATGGGCAAAATTAAATTAAGCAAGTATCCAAGTTAGTACAGAGACTTATTTTTCGCAGTCGGTCAACAATTATCATTCAGTATTATTCATTTTAAAAGCATGAGTTACGAAGAAACTCTTGAAACTATTAATAACTTTTTAAAAAGCACTTCCACGAGAAGCATTTATGAAGGGAGTAACGCTTTAAATGATCGTGAACGCGGTAAAAATGATATGGGCAATTAACGACCGAAATTGTCTCTAGCGGAGGACATCGATAACTGAATTAGCGCACATATTCTAACCGCTTGTAAAATTTCTATCATATACACTCATAATTAGCGTTGAAAATGCGGATGCGGATGCCTGTATCAGAAGAATACATTATTGTTAAAGTAGTTGCATAATTTACGAGAACGTAAATGAAAATGCTTGCAGGTGTCTTGTTCGCTTTGCAGAAGCTCTGTTCTGTTTTCTGTATTAGTGTTTCTAAGAAAACTTAGGTATATAGTTTTACCATACAAGCCAGAACGATGGCGTTGCGATGGTAACATTTTCATCTGCAAAACTAACTGAGAGACAACCAGTCTTATCATAGAAAACGTAACTTAATTATTTAGAATAAAAAATGTATTTTTACGAATTTTATAATAGAACAGTAGACTAACCAACCGATATCACTTTTATCAAATGAAAAGTTGATTTTAAAATGAGTGTTTGAAACAGCTATATCAGAAGTTGGAGTAATGTACAATCATTTTCACGTCGTCTCGTATATGGTTGTTAAATTTGAAAACAAAATTAAATTGTTCTTTTCTACCGCTTTAGTGTTCATTTCTTTGTACTCTTATTAGTGTAGCGCTGATTTGTCTTTCTTTGACCAGAATAATTACATTAGAACGTAAACAAAGCAGTTATACACAAAAGATAATTGGTGAGCACCCTTTGACGTGGCATCTTTAAATAGAATTGATCGACGGGTTCAATGGTTTTCCCATTTAAGAGTAATTTAGATTACAATAGGAAATCTCGAGAGTGTTAATTGCATAATTTCTAGTATGTTTCCGAACGATTGCAATGTATATTGATTGCCGTCGTGAATATTGGAATGACAGTTTTGATTGAAGCTACGATTACAATATGTTCTAGTTTAAAGCTTTGAACGATGTCGATACAAAATTTTCTGTGATATCAATTACTGTAGTGTTATATTAATAAGTAGTGCTTGAAAAGTTAATTATAGTACTTTGATAGTAATTTAGAAGATAGCACCGTATAGTTAAGTAGATTATACGTGCACTGTTAGTGATTAGCTGATAATAAATTATTGGGAGAGCGTTAAGGCGATATAAGTATTTCTCTAATAGCAATTTTCATATTTTTGTGTTGATTATGTCTAGTACTTAAGCATCCCTAACCATTCCTCACCAACAACCCCTCCAGTCTTCATACCAGTGGCGAATCGTGAATGGATGATAGTGATGCGTCGCATCCCCTTCCAAACTATGTCGTGCTGTATATCTCTCCTTAAATATTATTAAACAATATATAAATATAAATAAAAAAATAGTTTCATATCACGTAGTATAGGCATTTAGGATTCATAATTTATATAAAATATTTAACTTTTATACAGATTATAAACTTCGAATAGTATATAAGCAAGCAGCAAGCCTATGTATGCGATGCGATTATCTGAACGCATTCCGCATATGCATCACACCATTTAGTAAAGTTAACGACATCTAACAACCTTACCCTTACTAGCAAAACTCGGAATAATTATAGAACGCATAGACTACCTGTTCGTTCGTGTTACTTATTTAACTATAACGAAGCGCTTAATATAGTGTTAGTGTGCGTTTATTTAATTTTTTTTTGTTTAGTGGTATTTAAATTAATAGGGAAAGCAAAAATTCAAAGTTGTCTAATTCGACTGACAGTAATAATCATTTTGTAGATATATTATACAATTATTGTCCCTTGTAAAAGAGCGAAGATTGAGGGTGTTCGCCGTTGAGTGTTGTGATTTTGCAATCCCATTCATCGCTACTACCAGCAACGTACGGATTAGAATAGGTATTCCCACCGCTGATACTGATGTATGTGGGTGCATTATTGAACAACTGAAGGCTAAAGGTTGTAACACGTATTTATTTGCTGAGAAAATTGAAATAATAAAAAGGGACAACCTAAATTAAATTTAGACATTTTAGTGATGAGGTTTACGTATCAGAAACATGGCTTTCTGGTTGTAAGTTTTTAAATAAACTTCTTTGCTGGCCACGTCTACTGTTTTCTCGTAAAAGGTCCGTGTGGAATACGGTAGGGTATGATGATGTAAATAATATTTATAGATCTGGGAAGAGACACAGGGGCTTTGCAATGCATATAGCTACTCAAAAAGAGCTGCATTTATTTGGAAAAAGTTAGTGGATAGTGTTTTCATTGAGTAGTCAATATTAGCTCGAACTGGAAAAATACAATGAACTAGCTAGGCAAAATAGGGAAATAATTAGCAGTTTAAATAGAGGTACTTGTCTTTTGGGAAAATTAGGTTTGGCATTTAGAGGTCACAACGAAAGCGATTCGTCATCCAATAGAGGAAATTTTATAGAATTTGTGAATGAAATTGCAAAACATAACGATATGCTAAAATTTCATTTGGAGAATTCAACAGTGTTTCGTGGCATTTTCTCATCTATTCAAAACGAATTGATTTTTTCAGTTGTAGTTGTTATATTGCGAACAATAAAAAAAGAAATTTCAAGTGCTAATTTTGTTGCACTAATTTTGGATGAATCTTCCAACATAAGTATGAAGTCGCAGCTAGCAACGATACTATGCTATGTAACTCCAGATGGAAGAGTTAAAGAAACATTTTTGCATTTCACTGACGTCAGTGCGGATAGGACAGCAAATGGTCCTCTAAAGCATGTGTTAAAAACTTTAAGTGAGTTTGGTTGTGACAAGAAATTAATTGCACAGACATATGATGGTGCGGCGGTTATGGCTGGAAAACATGCTGGATTACAAGCAAGACTACGAGAACATTATAAATCTGCAATCTTTTTCATTGCTATGCCCATAAGCTAAATTTAGTTTTGTCTCAGTCTGATAGATTTATAAGGTATGTAAAAATATTCTTTACAAATCTCGTAGGATTTTCAACCTTTTTCGCCAAATCAGGTAAACAAACTCATAAGCTAGACTTCATTGTAAAGAAAAGACTACCGTCTGTATCACAAACGCCATGGAATTTTCATAGTCGTTTAGTTCAGACTGTCTTCGACCATAAAACAGATTTAAAGTTCTTGTTTGAATCTATAATTCAAAATGAAACTTCTGAATGGGATCATGGATCTGTTATGTGTGCGCGTGGGTTTTACAGTACCTTAACGAATTCGACTTCATTTTACTGATTTTTCTACCATATTTCCCCACTCGGATATATTATTCCAAACTTTACAAAAAAGGATCGTAGACGTTGAGTACTGTATCAAAAAATTCAAATCTTTAAACAGTCCGTCCAGAATCTAAGAAATGATTTTCAAACTTTTTGGAATCGGATGACAGAATTTACAGCTGATAATATATCACAGACATCTAAGCGGTTACGCTTGGATGTAATTTCTGGAGAGGACAAAGTAGCGTCTTATAAATGATTGTTTAATGAAATTCTTGACGTAATTATTTTAAATGTAGAGCAGCGATTTAAGGAAACGTCGGAATTAAAATTTTTATGTCTCTTTGACCATCGGTATGACACTTTCAGCAATCAGTTTCCTGAGAAAGCCTTTTTGTCGTTACAAAAAAATATGGTGAATTTTTTGACTTTTCGCGTTTACGAAGCGAACTAATCGTCGTATACAAAGATGCCGATATGAGAAAAAATAGCGTAATAGGGTTAAATGAATATATATATTCGTTAAAATTGTGCCCAATTTTTCCACAAGTGGCCAAGCTTGTCGAATTGTTTTTAACTTTCCCAGCTACAAGTTCTTCCGCTGAAAGATCCTTCTCTAGTTTAAAACGAATAAAAAATTATCTGAGAAATACCCAAAACCAAGATAGACTTTCAGCTCTGGCGTTAATGAATATAGAAAGTGCTCTTTTAAATAATTTAAGGTCCTCTCCGCTCTTTGAGGAAGATGTTATTGAAGTTTTCAGTGAAAAGACATAAAAGAACCTGGCAGTAGTGGAAAAGAAGTTAGTTAGGTTCGTTCTCGTTAGTAGTGTTGGTGATGCGTCGAGCAGCAATTTAGCAAATTCATTTGGTGGTGCATCGAGCATCAATTATCAACTTCATTATACAGTCCATTTAGCAGTGCAGTTAACAACAAGATCAACAAGTGAAAGGTAGGAGATATTATTCCTTTAGTTAACCCCTTTCCTTATGTAACTGTACATTGCATATTTTTAACAGAGAGCTTTTAGCAAATTCCATTGTAACTACGAGTTGTTAAAGAGGCTTGTATAATCGGTTTGAAAATAAAGAACTGTAGTTTGTGCAGATAAAGATTTCGTTACAATAGTTTTACGAGACAAAGGTTTTGTCTCATTAATGAAAAAACTGTATAATTCTTTCGTAAGTTAATGATTTTGCAACCAAAAGAATTTTTTGAAAATACCTTAATGAAATATTTAGACATATCATAGATCGCATATTGCTTTATCTTTTATTAAAACAACTGGATTCATATGCAGGGCTATTGACTTTCCCGAAAAAGTTATTTGATATTCTATTACATAACAATACATATCAGATTATCAAACGTGAAACATATCTCTATTTAAAATACGCACATGTTAAACAGGCGGTTATAAATCAATTTGTACTTAAATCTATTTATAGATGTAATAAGAAACTGAGAAGAAACAGATTACAAACTTATTAATTTTTCTGAGATATATATCAACTGACCGCCGTTGATATTCCTTTAACTATTCTCTAGGTTTATGTAAGAGGCGCTTTTGCCAATAAATCTACAGTTACATATACGTGACCCAGTACATACTACGCAGACTTTTAAATTCTATATTTAAATAACTAGTTATTAATTTTTCCCTGAAACGTTTTAAGTGGCCGCCAGCACTACTTTAAGTTTTTCTGGCTTAATACATAAGCATCGAAATTATAAAAAATCTACATCTAGGTATTAAAGCCTTCAGTAGATATGCGGCAAATTTTTAAATTCCATGCTCAAATAAAAGTTATTAATTTTTTTCTGAACTGTATCAAATGGCCGTCAGCACTACTTTAATTTTTTTCTGATTTAATACAAAAGCGTCGAATTTGTAAAAAAAATCTACATCTATGTATTAACGCCAATAGTATGTACGCGTCAGATGTTTAAGTTTCATGCCCAATAAAAACGTTGCAAATTTTTTCCTGAACCGTATGAAATGGCCACCAGTACTACTTTAATTTTTTCTGGGTTAATACAAAAGCGTCGAATCTGTAAAAAATCTATATCTAGGTATTAACATCAATAGTATATACACGGCAGATTTTTAAGTTTCATTTTAAAATAAAAATGTTATTAATTTTTTCCTGAAACGTATAAAGTGGCCGCCAGTACTACTTGAAATTTTTTCTGGATTAATACAAAAAAAGCGAATTCGTAAAGAAATCTACATTTAGGCATTGAGGCCTTCAGTAGATATGCGGCAATTTTTAATTTCCATGCTCGAACCATATCAAGTGGCCGCCAGCACTATTTTAATTTATTTCTGGGTTAACAAAAGCAGCGAATTTGTAAAGAAATCTACCTTTAGGTTTTAAGACCGTTTATAATACGCTGCTGAAACTCCATTGCTTATTATGGATAAAGGATTATATGAAAAAGTAGGTGAACTTGTCTAACAAGTATAATGCTGATTCTGATATACTTCTTTGCATTCTGAGTAAGATTTCCCACTTCTTTCTTTCGTACATCAATGTTTGACCGGTGGAAATTTAAATAAATTTACCTAAATATATAAACCTCACGGAAAAACTTTAATGCGTTGAAAAGTACAAAAGTGAAACCATTCAAAAAATTTTTATCAATAGAAATATTGCTTAAACAATGTGATATCAACGTAACCATCCACTCGCAATACTTATATACTTACAAAAGGCGTAAATACCGTTCTTATGAACTTATTCTTCTTTTCTGCTAATAAGCAATACACGAATAGACTGTCTTATTATGTTTAGTTTATTTTACATAATAGTGTTGAACTATAACGTTTAATGAAAATTGCCATCTATGAAAAGTTATTAAACATTACAGACAAAAATTAAATACAGAATCTTATCAAAAGTTGCCTATAATAACAAGCAGAGTCATTTTTGAATATTTGAAACATTATCAAAAGTTGAATTAAAGACAAACGGAATTGCACCCGTAGAGGCCGAGATAAAATATCTTTGTGTATTGACGCGTTATTCTTTACTGCTATTTAACAACAAATTTATTTCTGCGTTTTCTTTGTAATTGTGGCTTATCTATGTGTAACTCCAAATATTCTCTTGCAATCTATATTCTTGCAGTTTCCAAATCGGTTTCATTAAACATTATCAGTGCAGATCATGTATGCCCAAATACAGACATGAACACCACACATAGAACCCGCGCCAACGGGATATCTTGGGAGCAAAAGCTATACCGTGTGTCCAGTTAATGAGAGAGGTGTTTTCCATAACGTATATATTGTCTGCAAAAGTAATTATTTCTTTTAAAATACTTTTTGATAAGACTCCGTGTAGTGAATCGAAATAGATTATGTAGTTCGATATAAAGTCAAATAAAATTATTGTCCAATTGTTTCTGTTCAAATTGTACGGCATTAGACAATAATTACATTCAAAAATATCCACAAGCAAAGTCCACTTAACATATTCTGTATGGAAGCTTGTTATACTTGTCGAAAACAACGTATCAAATATCATGGCAGATACTTTATCAGTATTATGGAGCTGCATTTTGAAAAGGAAGGAATTTATAATGTTATCGTCTAACCATCCACCTGGTTATAGAGTTTTAAAGTTCATAGGAAGCAAATCCATACCACATCTATGCATTATGGGAACTATTGGGTAATTTAAATATACCTGTCCAAGGAACGATACCGTTTGTTGTCACAGTACTGTTATATACATTTTTTTCAAAAGACAGATTTTTCTTCTATTCGATTTTTTTCTCTTTTTTAGAAGTGGGTTTCTTATTTACTTTTGTACACATAGAACCTGGTCTTTTGATTAAATTAGTCATTGTAACGCATTTATTATAGTTTTCCAAAAATGTAACTCTTTTTTTCTCTCTCCCAGATTCGTTCACTATTGTTATGTCTAAATTTTCACGAATTTAAAATTTTGTATTACGATTTTTAATCTTTGATGTTTTAGGATTCCTTTCTTGTAATCTAGTCAATAATAATTTTTTCATTTATTTACGAATCGATTTGCTCGTTGTCTCATTTTAAACAGGAAAATGTCTCGTTTTATTTTTGCAAACCAAAACTTTGGCTGTAGCATTCGAATCTCGAATAATACCAAAAACGTTTATTGTTATTGCCCACCACAACGGAAAGAAAGGCATTGCATCTTTTAACAAATATATTATAAATTGTGGAAAGTAGTCGCGGTTCTTTCTTTTGTTGATTTTATGTTCCGTTTAAAAAATTGAAAAGAACTTTTTCTTAATGTTGAATTTACATCCAAGGTCGAATGATATATAATAGATTTTTGCAAATGAACCGAATTTTGTTGATGAATTAAGTAATTGAACACTTTTGCAAAACCTCTCGAGAAATGTGGAAAAGCGAAAACAATAATGATATTGTGAAAAAGCAATTCTGCGTCAGATAATGTAGTGAAATGTATAAGTGCGGCTGTTGCGGATCGAGAAAGATATTTTATTTCTTTTTTTTTGTTAATTTATCAATTCTTTAGCAAATAAGTTTTAAAAAATGTGACGAACAAATATGTATTAGGGTTGGAAATTTAATAGAATGCTATGGTGGGGATGCTATGTAACACCACAACTTGTTAAGGTATTCTCGTAAATCCATTTTGCTAAAGGAAATCAAGACAGTAGGGTATAATCAAGGATCCTGTGACCACATTTCCACCAGCATCCACATTTCCACACACATCTGGACCAAAAAGTTTTCTTCGACTAACCATTTTGTAGGTAATTAATTTTTAGTGTATTGAAAATCGATATTAATACAGACGTTTTGAACTATTACACTAAATGTTAATTGTTCGGATACTTCAGTCATAATTTCATTTGTCCCTTGAAGCAAGTCTATTTTTAATTCAGTTGAAGATTTATCTTCGTCTTTTAACTTTTTTTCAACAATAACGTTCTCTTCTGTTTTGGTGTTATATGGAACAAAGAAATTAATTATTATAAGATACTTAGGATTATTCAAAGATGCCTACCTAAACACAACTATTCTATGTTAGTTTCCATCGCAGATTTATAAACGCAGTCTATAAATCAGTAAACCAAAGAAGCTATACATATAAATACATATGTTTAATTTTTGATTGGAGGTCTTGTGATGGATTTTAATTTATTTGGTTATATTACATTAAGTTAATTTAGATATTTTAAATTTTATAAACTTATCGTACATGTTGTGTTGCTATAGCAATAAAACTATCAAATACTTCAGCGTTAGCAAATAATACAGGAGTTGTGTGTGTATTTGGTGTGTTTAGTTAAAATAGGTCGATATTTCCTATAGTAAAAGACGTGTCTGAGGTTGGCGTACCAATAATGGCATTATCTATGAACAATATTGTTTATTTGACAACGATCATTCAACAAATTACGTGTACAAAATAATTTGGTTTTGAATTTTGATATAGATCCAAGTGCGAACAATGGTTAAAGATTTGTGTCAAGTCAATCAAAATGAAAGCTGAAATTTAGTAATAATTTCGTATACGCTATGCTATTTGTATAAAGGTGTATTCTGAATTATTCAGCCATTCGAAATTTGTTTTTAAACTGGTAGGTTTCATGTAGCAGTGTAACAATTTCCCGTAGTAACATTTTCTTAAATGTTCATTAAAAACTGCTTTTTTTAATAAAATTCATCTACTAAGTTATGTATATGCAAATACATTACGAGGTAATTGATAAAGCAGGACTGTAAAGGAGAAAAGGATGATAATTTCCTTTTAATATTTTAAAGGACTAAGGTAAATATAATAACACACAAAAATATGGTTATGTTTTTGCAGTTGAAATATTAATGTACCAAAAATGTCATTATATTCAGAAACCAAGGTATATATTAAATAAATAATCATAAAATGTACTTATTTAAAACAGGTAGCAAGTGATTTACTGTTCGGAGAAGGAAAGGTTTTTAATATTAAGCGGCGAATCACAGGAATACACTGCAACACCTGTTGCATGCTTGATCCTACACAGGACGAGTATTGCCCGGTTTTCAGATTATCACTTGCTAAACCGCCCAAAGAAATCAGTTCAGTGAACTGGTTCTTCTGAACAACCGCCATTTGGTAAATCATTCATCGAAAGAATCGATCGCGTCACCAGAAGATAAAATATTTCATTTGAAAGGATTATTTTGATTGCTGAGTTTCGATATGGTTGTAACGAAGAAAAGAATTCGAAGTGCTACGTTTTTGGAAACAATTAAAATTTTGCAACTTCTGATGCCATTCAAAAGGCACGAGAAGCGGAAAGTTTTCGTTTAAAAGATGAAATTTATCTACGCTTGTGTAAAACGTGTAACATGATGAACAGCCAAAAAGGATGCGCTTAAGGCATCAATTTATATTCTTGAGAAGTAAATTAAATAAACGTGTAGAACTTATCAAAGATGACTAACAATAGCAACTATATTTGTATATAACACCGTTGATAAAACGCATCACAAAGATAGTTGTAACCGTATTCAATAACAACAGAGCTATGTTGTACTTGTAATAGTTTTATCAGACTTATCACCAGTAGTTAAACGGTCAATAGTTGCTACAAACATTTTTTGTCAAGCGTGTATATATATATATATATATATATATTGCAGTGGATTCCTATAAACCAATTCTCGCCCCACGGATAGGGCCGTCATAAAAATTTTCTGAAAATTTAATAATAACAAATATACCTCTGGAACGCCTCCTTATTTTTGCACACCCTGGCTAGCTCAGAAATCTGCTTCTTCTTGAATACCTACCATCCTAAGTTCATTCCTTTCTCACAAACACGACAAATGAAATTACCACTCAAATATTGCAACATGACATACAACCTTTTTATTTACACATGTTATCAAGTTTCCATTAGTAAGAAAATATTTACACATTTGTATATACAGTTCGATAAAAAAATGTTACCATCTCAATCTTTAAATCTTTTAAAATTTCATTATTTTAATATATTTCAACAATTTTATTTTAGACGAGTAGATGGGCCCGTCGTGCAACCCTAAATTGATTTTTATTCTGCTCTATTTTGAGCTCAGTATATCCCAGTTACTCTAAATGCTTTTAAACCTCGCATTTTGTTTAAAATAAAGCTAAAGACCGTTTATTCCTTACAACAACATTTTTATGTCATTCATAAACATTTTAAATAATCAAAATCAAATGTCCTGTACATATACCCCTTTAAATGAGTTTTATGGTACAATAAAATACACCCCTAATAAGTCAAAACACTCAAGCACAAAATACCAGCACAAATGTTCAAGCAAAAGCAAGAAATTAATTTTCTTTACCTGGAGTAAGCTTCGTCCATCGTTACCTCTGAAGATGTGTTCCACAACCTCGTCCTTGTGTCCATACACTTCGTGATTATACCTGGATCCCACTCATGTCCACTAGCTATCCAAATCTCTGCAACCACCTTTAGTATTTCTACCCGGATGATGGTATTGACCAAGCTTAACCTTCCATAACCACTACACTTCACGCATAGTTTCAAACTTCTCGATTCGCTTAATCATTAGATCGTAACGTGTAGTAACAGCACCTTTTATAAACCAGCACCCACTTGTGCAAATCACATTTTAATACATTACCGGTACGTTACTAACAGCTTTTACACACTTTTAAATAGGATGTTGTATGATACTTCAACGAATAAACGACAATCTGTACAACGTAAGAGCACGTAATAGCAAGTAAGTAAGAGATCCAAGAGATAGATCTAAGAGAGTTTTAAGACCTCTCCCAGTGTATTTATACGCTTTTGAATACCCTAACAGACCCATTTTTATCAAAAGTTTATGTTCCAAACCGATTCTCAAAATTTTGTTCGTAAAGAACTTCAACGTCTGAAAAATTCCAAGTTTACTGTGCTCTTACATAGAAATTCGCTCAACCACCTCTAACCGACGCGAGCTTTTCAAAACTTTTAGCCTTCGACCAATTATATTGCTTTCTCCCGTTATAACGTCCCCTAATTACCTTTCTCCGTTTCACCCATATTTATTGTCTCTTTTAGAACCTCTCTCAAGCTACAGAAAATCGATATTGTGGTTGGCCTCCAAATCTACTGCGTATTTTAGACGTGTATTGTAACCAACGTTTTATTATACGTGTTCTCTGTCTGTTTTACATTATAGATATTTCATTTCACTTCGTCTTCAAAGCATTTGTTATTTTTACAGCTTGTCGCACCGACCGTTGCAAACAATTCCATCGAATTCTGTCCCAACGTATATTTCAGTTCTTTGAACTTGACATTTAACTATCAGGTGTTTCTCTGAAGTAAACTCTCCGTTTAAAATTTAATTCCGAGTTTTAGCACTTCTTAGGATTTGTATAACGAACGTTTCGTTTATTTAAATGGAAATATGCGTTTAAATCATTGATTTTCTATACTCAAAAGCTCTACTTCTTATCCGATGCACTTGATTTAAAATATTACAACTAATTATGCGTATCCTTGAGTTTTCATGTACTCTAAAGCTTCCTCCCTTTATGCAATTTTAACATTCTGATTTAAGAATATAAAAATATGTTAATAACCGTCCGTTTTCACTATCTAAACTGATTAATTTGGCGCGTAAATAAATTGTTCCTATTTCCTATATACACAGTTGTTAAAATTTATTATCTAGACCTATATACCCTTCTTAACCTATAATTTCCGACAATATATATATATATATATATATATATATATATATAATAGTTAAATTAACGACCTCTGGTTTAATACTATTCAGTTTTTCTTCTATTTTTCTTCAAATTCGAATCGATATATTAACTTCTACTCTTATCAAAATTTTAGTACCAAGATAAATTTTATTATAGAAATGAAAAATCGCATAAAAGAATTTCCATCCTTCATTATACAATAAGAATATTAAATTATTTTCTAAAATTTTAAGAGAAAACGGTTATCCTTCAACTGTAATAAAAACAACACTAAATAGCAGTACATTCTCCAATAAAATAATAAAGACCTTATAAACACTTCGTATAAAACATTACCTTATATAGAACGCTTAACACCTAAATTGATACAAGTATTTAAAACGAAAACATAAAAATCATGAAACAAAACTTAATCTCAATAAAGAAATTATTTTCTAAAATAAAAGATAAAACTCCTGTTTAAATCAACGGAATACCATATACAAAATTAACTGCTCGGATTGTGATGCATCCTATATAGGCCAAACTGCTCAAAATTTAAAACAGCGAATAACGCAACACAAAAGCGATATTAAAATAAAACCTCAGGCATGTGCTTTGTCTACACATGTCTTAACGAAAGGTCATAATATGAATTTCAATGACGCTAAAATATTAGAAACCGAAAAAGTAACATCTAAACGCATTTTCAAAGAAATGTGTCACATATATAACTGTCCAAATAGTATAAATAAAAAAACAGATATCTCCAATCTAAGTTCGATATACACTTACTTGCTCAATTTCAAGTCACCCAAATAGCAAATATACACAAAATAATAAAATATATTATTAAAATAAAAAAAAAAGAAACTTAGGTTCTAATGAGAAAAATAATGTACTTACTCAATATACACACTTACACATATATACACGTACCCACACACACACAAACACACGCACATATACAGCTTTACACAACAAAACAAAGCTTACCAGACACACACATACATAACATACACAAATATACAATATACAGACACTGCACATAGACAAACACATTCACCTGCAAACCAGATATCATTTACTAGTACATCATAATCATTTACCATAAAGCATATTCATAATTTATTTTAGTTCCACTCTAGTTTAGTTTGCATGTTTATATACAAATGTTTTAATTTATATGTCATTTGTCAGAAACTGTCAATTTTGTAATTGTTCTAAATAGTTTTTTAAAAATGTTTCCTGTTACACATGCCAGTAATTACACAATCTCAACTATTGTAAGTATATATTCATTTGCAATAACTGTGTTTATACAACGTGTAATTTTTAGTAATCTGTGACCAAGAGTACAAATATACTCGAAAATTCAGATGGAATAAAAGAGTACGCCTTTATTATTTTTTAAACAGGACCTATAACCCATAGAAAAAAACTGAATAGTATATATATATATATATATATATATATATATATATATAAGTTAAAGTACTTACTTTAAATCGATATTCTTACACTAACTTGTATAACTTATATCTATTTTAACTGTGTACATATCCAAAGTCGTGTTATACATTGCAATTAGAATTTTTCTATACATTAAATTTTTGTGTAAAGCAAAACCGATAGGTGGAAGGTGGATTTTAGGTATCTCATTACATTTACAGCATGGTAAAATGTGTAGGTTTCTAATAGATCTCTGCAAATCATGTTTGAAAACCTTCAATCCAAGTTGCGCTCTTGGTTCCATGTAATTATTTGGAATCTATTGCACCGTGATTTTTAAGGATAATGCTTAAAATAGTAACTTCTAATGTGATTAAAGAATCCTATTTGAACTTGGTACAATGTAATCTTTATTGTATTGCATGCTAGTATTGTTGTCGAAAAATAGTCGCGACGTATAAATTTAGTATTGTGAACTGTGATTTTTTGGACAAAATTTGAAAGATTGGAATTGCGTACATAATTATTTCAACAATTCATACGAGGATCATTGCTAAAATTTGCGCATATTTTTAAAAAAGCATGACGTTATGTGAATTGCTTTATTGCTTTTCAAAGTTTCCTCTTTTATGGCTATACGCTTTTACATTTGATGAAACTAATTTTCAAAACAGTTCTTCCACTCTGAACGAAGTATCTCCGACTGAACGAAGTATCTCCGACTAGTGATGTAAAATTGCGAACGTTCATTTCCGAGCTTTCGGAACGAAAGTTTCAGCGCCAACTTTTCACGAACTTTTCAAATCTCAATTACTGTGTTGTGAATCTTGTGATTGTGAAACATAGACATTAACCACAAATAAAAATACGTTTAAATGAAACAATTATGAGCAGTCGGTTGTTAAATTTGAATTGCATAAATATATATATTTAACGTCATATTAGCCACCGTCAAAGGCAATGTATTGCGGATGGTTTTCCGATGTTTTTTGCGCTTTGTATTTGCATGCTGCTCCTTCTACCAAAAAACTAGACTCATGTAACGTTTTATAGCAATACGCAGTAATGAAACAAAACTTTAATCTTCCACTTCCTCCATTACTACAAAGAGTAACTTAAACAACAAAGCTTAACAGATTCTGCTCTGTAGAGTAGAGACAAGTCCCCTACTAATCAAATAAGTAAGTAAATAATAAATTAAAGGTTTTTATTTTGTTAATCATACAGGGAAACAACTTAACTTCATTAAAAACTTTCTTATATGCTTTTTTTCACAAATGCCGAGGTTTTGTATTATTCATAATAAAAAACATAGCAAAGAATGTTTAAGTACTGTTTGGTTTCTTTGTCGCACGTTTTCGTGTTTAATTTTAAGTCGTTCTAAATTCGTAGTTGTAAATAAAATAGCAAAGCTGTCATCACACGTCCCGTTATATCCTGTCATAAAATCTCCTTTGTGCCTGTGGAAATTAAGTTAGACTAAAGGGGTAGTGATCGACACTTGCTCATAGACATCGAAGAGAACGTTTGTTGGTTCGGTAAAGTGAGTTAAGTCATTAGTGTCTCCGAATGTGATTTTATCGATAAACCCTCAAAACACAGTTATAGTGCGTACGTAACACGTCCAATAAGTAGTTATACAGTCCACTTCGTTGAAGAGTAGAAACGACACTTATAGAACAATAGAATATGGCTGACATAAGTCGATATATAAAATTATAAGACCCCTCGCGTTAAACAAAATGGCTCTTCGAGCCAGATTGTTTGATTAATTAATTAGTTCTTATTCCTGTCGTTCCTTATTAATAGTTTTAATATAATAATTGTCGTAGTTTTGAACTGTTTGGGCGTGTTGCAAAGAGGCTAACATCTTGTTTGCACATTTAATAGTAGAAACATTTGGGTATAACGGTACATTTATAATACATTCCTTTTCCTTTGTCGCAAGGATTAATGGTCGGTCGGTTTACTATATGTAAACTTTGTAGAAATTTCGGATACTATATTTATAAGAGTAGTATTACCTTATTTTTCGTCGACCAAAGTTTGATGCACCACTCTGGTCATTCAACTTATTGGATAGTACAACAAAGGGGTTATTTTGTTGGTATTTTTTTTTGAAACGTTAAACGTTTTGTTGAGCGAGCATTGTAATTAGCTGCATTTGTCGATTAATAATTTAATTTCGTAGATTAATTAGTTGTCGTAGCGTATTGCGGTATGCATTGTTTTACGTTAATTTTATTGTCGTTCATTAATCAAATATGGTTGTATCAATTGATAAAGCTATTCTTGAATCTAGGTTTGTAGTAAAACGGTTGGGTCATATATACAGTAACATTAATAAACCAGAAAATGTATCGATTGCTATAATTAGAGCATCGCTGAAAAGTGTCGAGCAAATTGAAACTTATTTCAAGTTTTTGCAAGGATATTTTCTTTGATGAAGAAAGTGAACAATTGGATGAATTATCGGCTCTTAGGTTGAGAAAATCGATGATTATCTATTAGATGTTCGTATTATCACAGAACAATGTGAATTAGATCTTGTAGAAAATAAGCCGCAGGTGGAAAATATGAATAATCCGTTGTCGATAAATATTAATATTTGATTGAAACACTTATCAGTCCGCGGTTCTCAGGTCGTATTTCGGGCATTGAAAGTTATGATGCAATTTATAAGCGATTGATTCATGATAATATCAGTTTGTCTCCTGTGGAAAAATTTTGCTATCTTGTAGATACACTAGATGATTCGTCGCGTGCGTTAATAAAACATTTTTCATTAAACGATTGTGCATACGATGAAGTCTATAAAATCATTACTAATCGTTTTCAGTCCAAGGTTATTACTTTCGACATATTTTAATGCTCTCGAAAAATGCCCTAATGTAAGTGCCTCAGACTCGCACACGGAACTCCGGCAATTAATTAGTTGTTTTGATGAAAATATATTCGCGTTAAAGCAGCTGGAAATAGATTTATTATATTTCATGTTTTAATCGAAAAATTAGATACAAACGTTTTAAAGGGTTTTAAATTAGAAAATAGTGACGAAATTCCCTCGTTTAAAGATTTAAGGTCGTACATTGAAAAACAATGTAAAGTATTGGAAGTAAATGACTGTGTCAGGAACATGCTTAAAAACTCGAGATTCCGGGAAACAAGGGGAAAGGGAAAGTTCGTTAGCACTTCGGTTAAAACTTCTTTAATTGGTACCACCAATGATGGTAAAAATTGTAGTATATGTCAAGTTGTGCATCCTATTTATAGATGTAAGCAGTTTCTCGATAAAACCCCTCAAGAAAGATTTGAGGTGGTAAAGATTAAAATCTTTGTATTAAATGTTTAAATACTTCATTTTTGGTGAAAAATTGTGAGTTGGATTGTTCGTGTGGAAAATGTCAACAGTCACACAATTCGTTACTTCACTTCGATAAACGAGAAAATCGGTGTCTCCATGCAGACAAACTCATCGTCAAAGGTCAGCGTTTCCTGAGAGCGGCGCCTAGACTTACTTCTGCTAGTAGACCTAGTGTAGACAATCTGTCGTCGGCGGTTGTGCATGAACAACCTGACACTAGCTCGTTAATTTCGACGTCATTACAACATACAACCACGCTGTTAGCTACGGTAATTGTGTCGGTGCTTGATTATACAGGGAAATTGCAACCCGTTCGTATAATTTTAGATAACGGATCCATGGAAAGTTTATAACTGAAAGGTGCCGTTAGAAATTAGGTTTAAAGAAACGGAGAGCCAATGTCACTCTTCAAGGACTTGGCTTGAATTCATCGTTGGTGTCTGCTACACTATCGTGTAGTCAGCCCTCGGGAGAAAGGTCTCCAACATATGAAATTGATTGTTATATTTTACCTAACATTTGTAATCAATTACCTTCGTCGTCTATAGGGGTCTAGGAATGGTCACATACTCGAGGTTTGGCCTTAGCTGATCCTAATTTAATATTCCTGGTAAGATTGACATGCTACTCGGAGCTGAAATTTTTGTTCAAGTTTTGTTGTAGGAATCTCGTTGGGGTATCGCTAACGAGCCAGTTGCTATTAAAACAACCTTTGGTTGTGTTTTAACGGCAAAGATCGTTTCCCGAATAATTCTATTACGTCGTTGCGTGCTTTCGTTGAGCCCTTAGCAGCGAAATTCGTCGATTTTGGGAATTAAAACATATTCTCTTTAAGAAACACATTTTTCTGAAGAAGAAAAGCGAGAAAAGGAATTTGTGTAAAATTATAGACGTAACAAGGACGGTCGTTTTGTAGTGCCCTTGCCCTTTAAAATTTCTGAACCTTCATTCGTGGCTACGAGATCGATTTCTATTAAAAGATTTTTGTCATTAGAGCGTCGTTTGCTAAAAATCCTGAATAGTATTGGGATTATAAAAATTTATGGAGGATTATTTGAAAAGCAGTCAGATGGCTCAAGTGCAATCACCTGAAAATTCGTCGGTTCATGAGAAGATGTATTACATTCCCCATCATGCTGTACATTAGCGCAATAGCACTACCACGAAATTTTTCGGTGCTTCGTATCATGATCAATCTGGAAATTCATTAAATGGTAGCTTGGGCTATTGGCCTTGCTCTGCAAAAGACATTGCAGTTCTGTTAACGCACTTTCGTGTACATCCCATCGTAATTACAGTTGATATTAAACAAATGTATCGGCAGATTTTGGTTAAAGATACTCATCGTGATTATCAACGTATCGTCTGAAGATTTTCTCCGTCGGATCCTATTATGAACTTTAAATACTGTGACTTATAGAGTTTCGTCATCGCCTTTTTGGCCTTGCGTACTGTTCAAGAATTGGCGGTTAGAATCGATTAATTTTCCTTTCAAGTCATCGGTATTGGCAAGTGATACCTATGTTGATGATTTTGTCACTGAATGCAATTCGATTGAAGCTGCTAATTAATTGATTGGTGAGTTGACTAGTATTTGCGCTAGTGGTGGTTTTCAATTAAGAAAATGGAACAGTAATTGCCCGGAAGTGATGTCCAACTTGAAGGAGTCCTGTCCAGTTCGGAAGCAATCACATTTCAAGATAAAGATAGTGGTTCAATAAAAATTTGGGCCTTTCGTGGCGCTCTTACAGATGTATTTTTATACAACTTAAACGCTGAAGAGCGCACTTGTACTAACCGTAATATTTTGTCAGTTATCGCAAAATTTTGATCCTCTCGGTTTGATAGCACCTTTAGTACTTTTCGCTAAACGTTTAGTTCAAGATTTTTGGCTTTTAGGCCTCGTTTGGGACGGACGGACGGAAGTCGTAGAAAAGTGGAAACATTTTTGGGTGAATTGCCAGCGGTTTCGAATATTGAGATTTCGCGTCGCCTCGTATGTAATAATTTTAAAAGGTGGAGTTGCATGGGTTCTGTGATGCTTCTGAAGCCGGGTATGCAACTGTCATCTATTTTCGTTCGTTCGATTTAGAAGGTAATATTGCCATGTCATTAGTATGCGCAAAATCGAAGGTTGCTCCTACTAATCGCGTTTCATTGCCCCGTCTCGAATTGTGTGCTGCCGTACTCTTGGTAGATTTAATAGATTTCGTAAAAAATACTTATACAGATAGTTTATTATTTAGTAGTATTTTCGCGTGGTCAGATTCCACTGTTGTTTTGTCAGGATTCGGTCTTCCTCGCATAAGTGGAAGACATTCGTTAGCAATCGTATTTCGCATATTCAAGAACGTATTCCTCCATCTTCGTGGTTTCATGTTAAGTCCCAGAACAACCCTGCGGATTGTGCCTCACGTGGACTTTTGACTTCAGAGTTCATCATCCATTATGGTGGACAAGGCCTTCCTGGTTAGTGCGTCGTAGCGAAGAACGGTCAGTAACGTCGCTGCCAAAACTTATCGACTCATTTCAGATGGACGTCGAATATCGTACTGTGTCGTTAACAGCCGTTATGCCTGAGACTTTTGCGTTCAAAATATTCTAATGGTTTGTCCCTAGCTCAGCAGGAAGAGGCTATACATTTATTGATTAAAGAGCTCAAACAAATGTTTTTAGACATTGCAAATATTAAAACTGGAAACCTTGTTAACAAACAACTACCTAGCCTTAGTCGGTTTTAGATAGTCGTGATTTGTTGAGGGTAGGCGGTCGCCTGCACAATTCAGATGCAAAATTTCTAATTTTGCTTCCTTGGTCGCATCGGTTGACTGAAATTACTATATTAGATTGTCATGAAAGACATTTACATCCTGGAAATCTAACAACTCAATTTTTATTAATTCAAAATTATTGGATTTTGTCCGCAAAGAGGGCTATTAGCTTTGGTGGACCTTTCTTTGTCACGATGAATCGGTGTCGTGACGCAAAATCATTGAAACGTACATTTGCTTATTTATTTGTTTTAGCACTAAAGCTATCCATTTGGAATTAGTGCCTAACTTGTCGACAGACGCTTTCTTGGGTGCTTTACGTCGATTTATCGCCCGAAGAGGCAAATGTATTCAAATCCATTGTGATAATGGTCCCAATTTCGTTAGGGTCTCTCAATTGATGCATCATTCGGCAGGCATCGAATTTGTGTTTAACACTCCTGCTGCTCCTTATTTTGGTGGGTTGTGGGAGGCCGGGATTAAATCGGTAAAATCCCATTTGAAAAGAATTGTCGGTGAACAAATTTTGTCGTTTGAAGAATTCTCGACGGTATTGATTCAAGTCGAAGCGATTCACAACTCATGTTCACTCTGCGCACCGAGTTGGGCACCGCATGATTTTTCGTATTTGACTCCGGGTAATTTTCTTAATGTTGAACCAGTCTCGGTGTTGTCAGATTCGGATTTGATGTCCATACACCTCTCTCGCTTAAATCGCTGGCAACTGTTGCAACTAATGCAACAAGTGTTTTGGAAAAATGGAGTGCTGAATACCTGCACGCTGCAACAGAAAGGTAAGTGGTTGCGGAATTCCGCTACCCTGCCTATTGATTCGCTTGTTCTCTTAAAGGAAGAAAATAACCCCCTCTTAAGTGGCGTTTAGGATAGCTACAGTCAAGACAGCCCAAGGGTTAGTTAAACGCCCTCTAGTGAAACTACGTTTACTGCCAGTTACTTAATATTTAATGATATATATATATATATATATATATATATATTTTACCCCGAATAGATCTTATTGAATCAAATAAAGCATTGCTATAATACACAATATAATGATTGATAATATTTACAACTCTCAAAATTTTCCCTTTTTACAGAATAACATATACCAAATTTATGGTTCTTTGAAAGCCAGCAAAAATATCTTTTATTTATTCAGGGACCTTCGAACGTTCCAAGATACCTATTCCATTGTCATAAATTGTTAAGTGACTCTTTTTTTGTTCACTCTTACAAATACTCAATGTGACAAATATTAAATTAAAAACAGTTTTCAATAATAAAGTGTATTAAGATTGCTAACCTGGAATGGGTTCTGTAGTTCCTTCCTAGTCTGTGATCTGCATTCCTTATTACTGTGCCTGCCCCATAAATTGTTTCCAATTAAAAACGTACCAAGTCAGAATATGTCCAAATTAGAATACTTTCATTTTTAAACTATCTCCAAAATTTGAGTATTTCAAAGTTCGAAGTCCCAAATTAAAGTCGTTTTAAATATCCTAAATTAGAGCCATCTCAATCAAAATATGTCTTCAATTGTAAGTCGAAATTAAAAAGTCGATATTAAAAGCCAAAATTAAAGTCCAGATTGAAATTAAAAGTCGATATTAAAATCCAGATTGAAATTAAAAATCGATATTAAAATCCAGATTGAAATTAAAAGTCCTGTTTTATCAATATTAGAAATGGATTTTAATTAAGTCGTTTTACTTACGTCTATTTATAGATCGGCTTATTTTCGTTGCATAAATTCTCGCACTTCTTAATTTTAATTTCACTTTGATTTTTGCTTCACTGGTTACGTAAATTCTTAACACTTTTGAACATAGTCGTAGCTCAGTTTGAATATAGACTAACTTGTCGCTTCGTTATTATCGTGTATATGCCGTACCTCCACCTGATTTCATTGGCTTATTTACGTTCTGGGGCGATACTTCTGCTTATCTCGCATACCTTGGACTTTTCACCAATTATTTAGTTCAAATCTTTCAATGCATGCCTTGACTGTCACGTACGCCTCCGCATATCGTGGTATTATTTGAGAATTTCCAACTTTAGCCTTTTATTAACTCACGTATTCGGATGTTTGTTAAATTTTATCGTCCATATTGCATCGCCTGGTGCTTGTTTATTTCTACATAATATTGAATTTTTGAACAAATGTGATTTCTTTTTGTCACGTACGATTTTCTAATAATGAATTATTTAGAATGCGTGTACGATGATATTTTTAACGCAATTGTTACATCTTTGCAATGCCAATTTATCTAGGTTTTTCGGTGATTTAATTTTTGATGCAATTTGTTGCGTTTTCAAATCTTATCTTTACCTGTAAACTACTCTTAGACATCTTTATGTTTTCATGCATTTAATCCCGTGTATTTTATATACAGTGTGCTCTCAAATTAACAATATTGTAGGGTGACGGATTTACTCTTATAATTTTTGGAGTTGTATGCCTCTCTTAAAGTGGAAGTTGTTTTTTGTTCTACGACCCCATGACTTAACCTACCCTAAACTACCCTATTATCAGCAATATATATATTCACTTATATAAGTTTGTCTGTTTAAATTTCTTAGTTGGTTCATACTTATTTTGGTGGGCGGGATGTTTGGTCTCTTTGTCGCACGTTTTCATGTTTAATTTTAAGTTGTTGTAAATTCGTAGTTTTAAATTCGTAGTTGTAAATAAAATAGCAAAGCTGTCATCCCTTGTCAAGTTATAGGTATCCTGTCATAAAACCTCCTTTGTGTCTGTGGAAATTAAGTTGTACTAAAGGGGTAGTGATCGACACTTTCTCATAGACACCGAAGAGAAACGTTTGTTGGTTCGGTAAAGTGAGTTAAGTCATTAGTGTCTCCGAATGTGATTTTATGGATAAACCATAAAAAACACAGTGATAGTGCGTACGTACACGTCTCATAAGTGGCTATACAGTCCACTTCGTTGAAGAGTAGAAACGACACTTATAGAACAATAGAATACGGCTGTGGTAATTCGATATATAAAATTATAAGACCCCTCGCGTTAAACAAGTACATGGCTCGTATTTTCGGTATTGCTACAGCAGGGTTCTAACCAGTATAGCTTTAGCCGGGCAAGCCGCTAGGCTAACAACAAGTACCGTCCAGCCTTAAAATTTTCAGGAATTAAATACAAAGGGTTGTTAATTCCCATAAATGAGCATTTCTTACATTTTCTCCAAGTTCTGAAAGTTCTGACCCAGTCAGAGCAGGTTAATAATAGCTCCTTTCATATTACCTTTAAATGCTGGCACATTTTTATCTTGACATAGGTATGGCAGCAATTTGAAGAAACCCCTTTGATTTGAATGAAAAGAAAAGACCTCAGGTCTATGTCCTTTCAAATGTTATTATGTAGTCCACAATAAACAAAAGTTTCACACTAAGAGTTAAAATTTGTATACAAATACCGAAACACCTTTTATTATTAAATACCTTCTATGGAAATTACCTTTTGTATGCATTCAAATAAATACAAAGGAAAGAAATATCTTTATTTGAAACTCTCCAAACTCCAACATATAGAATAAATTAATTATTTATGTTCCAAGGAAAGAACAACATTCGTAACAAGTAACATTGAGCCAGCTTATAGAAACATAGATTAGTTAAAGTGCAAATTTGCTTTTTAAGATAAAAAGATGTGTTTTCTGCTGAAAACTAGTTTAATGGACTTCACTAATACAAAATGTGGCTTGGATACCATTTTTCAAAAGAAAGCATGACAATGGAACAAAGGGAATCCGCTTCTTTGACAATAACGTATTTAAGGAAGATGCAAATGTTTTGAAAAAGTATATAAGTTTATGTAACTCGTGAAAGAATACTGGGGTTGCTTTTATATTTATTACGAAAAATGCTGGTCTGATTGATCTGTAACCGTAACCTACTAAGAATATAAACGCATTTTACTGACCAAAACAGAAAATAAAATAACATTACTCACATTGTCACATTGCGATACTAATATACTTGTTAGGTAAAGATGCATCCCGCGTGAATCTCTTACTCTTTTTCACAACCAATCTCGATCGAGGAATGAATCACACGTCACTCAGTTGTCATAGAAGCACGCCCCGCTTCTGTTTACATCAAGAATCGAGGGTTCTTTTACTGTGAACGAACTTTAGAAGATTGTAATTTTTTCTTTATATTTCATATTATTTTGGAAAGTTGATAATATACTAACACTAACAGGAAAATGTATTTGAACGCTTTCCTGCTTTGCGTTTGCCTGTTATTAAATTAAAAGTAATGCCCTGAAACCCGAATAAAGGAATTCTCTGAATGCCATACTGATTAGTGATTTCTTTACATGAAATGATCCTAAACCTTTTTATGACGTTATTGTATTTTATAATTGCTGTAGTGGACTTAATATTGTGTACGGCAATGTTAAGTTTTTATTGCTGAAAATCCCGGCAGGTTAATGCAACCTCAATTCAGTTTGTTCACGTATTTATTTCGCCTACTGGTGAGTTAGCTTACGTGTTGAAAGAAGGGTGTCAAGTTACCAAGTTACGTGACAAAGGTAGCATTGCATTTGCATATTGACGTTTAAGAGAAAATTAATTTTGCGTAGTGAGAATGCAATACATACAATAAAAGCAGTTTCATTATTTTCAGTGTTGTTGTTGGCGATTAATATAAAGTAAGAGTTTCCATATTGTTTAAGACTTATAACCTATTTTAAAAATCTATTTTCATTCTCTCAGAATACAAGTAATTAGTAGTGGACTTGGGCAGTGTTGTTACTAATCAATCATCACCTAGAATGTAAAATCCAAAGAAGGTAAAACTTTGGAATCATTTTACTGAAATGAAGCATCCGAAAAGTCACTCTCAGTGACATGCAGAAACTTAACAAAAGTAGGTAATTAATTTTTAGTGTATTGAAAATCGATATTAATACAGACGTTTTGAACTATTACACTAAATGTTAATTGTTCGGATACTTCAGTCATAATTTCATTTGTCCCTTGAAGCAAGTCTATTTTTAATTCAGTTGAAGATTTATCTTCGTCTTTTAACTTTTTTTCAACAATAACGTTCTCTTCTGTTTTGGTGTTATATGGAACAAAGAAATTAATTATTATAAGATACTTAGGATTATTCAAAGATGCCTACCTAAACACAACTATTCTATGTTAGTTTCCATCGCAGATTTATAAACGCAGTCTATAAATCAGTAAACCAAAGAAGCTATACATATAAATACATATGTTTAATTTTTGATTGGAGGTCTTGTGATGGATTTTAATTTATTTGGTTATATTACATTAAGTTAATTTAGATATTTTAAATTTTATAAACTTATCGTACATGTTGTGTTGCTATAGCAATAAAACTATCAAATACTTCAGCGTTAGCAAATAATACAGGAGTTGTGTGTGTATTTGGTGTGTTTAGTTAAAATAGGTCGATATTTCCTATAGTAAAAGACGTGTCTGAGGTTGGCGTACCAATAATGGCATTATCTATGAACAATATTGTTTATTTGACAACGATCATTCAACAAATTACGTGTACAAAATAATTTGGTTTTGAATTTTGATATAGATCCAAGTGCGAACAATGGTTAAAGATTTGTGTCAAGTCAATCAAAATGAAAGCTGAAATTTTAGTAATAATTTCGTATACGCTATGCTATTTGTATAAAGGTGTATTCTGAATTATTCAGCCATTCGAAATTTGTTTTTAAACTGGTAGGTTTCATGTAGCAGTGTAACAATTTCCCGTAGTAACATTTTCTTAAATGTTCATTAAAAACTGCTTTTTTTAATAAAATTCATCTACTAAGTTATGTATATGCAAATACATTACGAGGTAATTGATAAAGCAGGACTGTAAAGGAGAAAAGGATGATAATTTCCTTTTAATATTTTAAAGGACTAAGGTAAATATAATAACACACAAAAATATGGTTATGTTTTTGCAGTTGAAATATTAATGTACCAAAAAAAATGTCATTATATTCAGAAACCAAGGTATATATTAAAATAAATAATCATAAAATGTACTTATTTAAAACAGGTAGCAAGTGATTTACTGTTCGGAGAAGGAAAGGTTTTTAATATTAAGCGGCGAATCACAGGAATACACTGCAACACCTGTTGCATGCTTGATCCTACACAGGACGAGTATTGCCCGGTTTTCAGATTATCACTTGCTAAACCGCCCAAAGAAATCAGTTCAGTGAACTGGTTCTTCTGAACAACCGCCATTTGGTAAATCATTCATCGAAAGAATCGATCGCGTCACCAGAAGATAAAATATTTCATTTGAAAGGATTATTTTGATTGCTGAGTTTCGATATGGTTGTAACGAAGAAAAGAATTCGAAGTGCTACGTTTTTGGAAACAATTAAAATTTTGCAACTTCTGATGCCATTCAAAAGGCACGAGAAGCGGAAAGTTTTCGTTTAAAAGATGAAATTTATCTACGCTTGTGTAAAACGTGTAACATGATGAACAGCCAAAAAGGATGCGCTTAAGGCATCAATTTATATTCTTGAGAAGTAAATTAAATAAACGTGTAGAACTTATCAAAGATGACTAACAATAGCAACTATATTTGTATATAACACCGTTGATAAAACGCATCACAAAGATAGTTGTAACCGTATTCAATAACAACAGAGCTATGTTGTACTTGTAATAGTTTTATCAGACTTATCACCAGTAGTTAAACGGTCAATAGTTGCTACAAACATTTTTTGTCAAGCGTGTATATATATATATATATATATATATTGCAGTGGATTCCTATAAACCAATTCTCGCCCCACGGATAGGGCCGTCATAAAAATTTTCTGAAAATTTAATAATAACAAATATACCTCTGGAACGCCTCCTTATTTTTGCACACCCTGGCTAGCTCAGAAATCTGCTTCTTCTTGAATACCTACCATCCTAAGTTCATTCCTTTCTCACAAACACGACAAATGAAATTACCACTCAAATATTGCAACATGACATACAACCTTTTTATTTACACATGTTATCAAGTTTCCATTAGTAAGAAAATATTTACACATTTGTATATACAGTTCGATAAAAAAATGTTACCATCTCAATCTTTAAATCTTTTAAAATTTCATTATTTTAATATATTTCAACAATTTTATTTTAGACGAGTAGATGGGCCCGTCGTGCAACCCTAAATTGATTTTTATTCTGCTCTATTTTGAGCTCAGTATATCCCAGTTACTCTAAATGCTTTTAAACCTCGCATTTTGTTTAAAATAAAGCTAAAGACCGTTTATTCCTTACAACAACATTTTTATGTCATTCATAAACATTTTAAATAATCAAAATCAAATGTCCTGTACATATACCCCTTTAAATGAGTTTTATGGTACAATAAAATACACCCCTAATAAGTCAAAACACTCAAGCACAAAATACCAGCACAAATGTTCAAGCAAAAGCAAGAAATTAATTTTCTTTACCTGGAGTAAGCTTCGTCCATCGTTACCTCTGAAGATGTGTTCCACAACCTCGTCCTTGTGTCCATACACTTCGTGATTATACCTGGATCCCACTCATGTCCACTAGCTATCCAAATCTCTGCAACCACCTTTAGTATTTCTACCCGGATGATGGTATTGACCAAGCTTAACCTTCCATAACCACTACACTTCACGCATAGTTTCAAACTTCTCGATTCGCTTAATCATTAGATCGTAACGTGTAGTAACAGCACCTTTTATAAACCAGCACCCACTTGTGCAAATCACATTTTAATACATTACCGGTACGTTACTAACAGCTTTTACACACTTTTAAATAGGATGTTGTATGATACTTCAACGAATAAACGACAATCTGTACAACGTAAGAGCACGTAATAGCAAGTAAGTAAGAGATCCAAGAGATAGATCTAAGAGAGTTTTAAGACCTCTCCCAGTGTATTTATACGCTTTTGAATACCCTAACAGACCCATTTTTATCAAAAGTTTATGTTCCAAACCGATTCTCAAAATTTTGTTCGTAAAGAACTTCAACGTCTGAAAAATTCCAAGTTTACTGTGCTCTTACATAGAAATTCGCTCAACCACCTCTAACCGACGCGAGCTTTTCAAAACTTTTAGCCTTCGACCAATTATATTGCTTTCTCCCGTTATAACGTCCCCTAATTACCTTTCTCCGTTTCACCCATATTTATTGTCTCTTTTAGAACCTCTCTCAAGCTACAGAAAATCGATATTGTGGTTGGCCTCCAAATCTACTGCGTATTTTAGACGTGTATTGTAACCAACGTTTTATTATACGTGTTCTCTGTCTGTTTTACATTATAGATATTTCATTTCACTTCGTCTTCAAAGCATTTGTTATTTTTACAGCTTGTCGCACCGACCGTTGCAAACAATTCCATCGAATTCTGTCCCAACGTATATTTCAGTTCTTTGAACTTGACATTTAACTATCAGGTGTTTCTCTGAAGTAAACTCTCCGTTTAAAATTTAATTCCGAGTTTTAGCACTTCTTAGGATTTGTATAACGAACGTTTCGTTTATTTAAATGGAAATATGCGTTTAAATCATTGATTTTCTATACTCAAAAGCTCTACTTCTTATCCGATGCACTTGATTTAAAATATTACAACTAATTATGCGTATCCTTGAGTTTTCATGTACTCTAAAGCTTCCTCCCTTTATGCAATTTAACATTCTGATTTAAGAATATAAAAATATGTTAATAACCGTCCGTTTTCACTATCTAAACTGATTAATTTGGCGCGTAAATAAATTGTTCCTATTTCCTATATACACAGTTGTTAAAATTTATTATCTAGACCTATATACCCTTCTTAACCTATAATTTCCGACAATATATATATATATATATATATATATATATATATAATAGTTAAATTAACGACCTCTGGTTTAATACTATTCAGTTTTTCTTCTATTTTTCTTCAAATTCGAATCGATATATTAACTTCTACTCTTATCAAAATTTTAGTACCAAGATAAATTTTATTATAGAAATGAAAAATCGCATAAAAGAATTTCCATCCTTCATTATACAATAAGAATATTAAATTATTTTCTAAAATTTTAAGAGAAAACGGTTATCCTTCAACTGTAATAAAAACAACACTAAATAGCAGTACATTCTCCAATAAAATAATAAAGACCTTATAAACACTTCGTATAAAACATTACCTTATATAGAACGCTTAACACCTAAATTGATACAAGTATTTAAAACGAAAACATAAAAATCATGAAACAAAACTTAATCTCAATAAAGAAATTATTTTCTAAAATAAAAGATAAAACTCCTGTTTAAATCAACGGAATACCATATACAAAATTAACTGCTCGGATTGTGATGCATCCTATATAGGCCAAACTGCTCAAAATTTAAAACAGCGAATAACGCAACACAAAAGCGATATTAAAATAAAACCTCAGGCATGTGCTTTGTCTACACATGTCTTAACGAAAGGTCATAATATGAATTTCAATGACGCTAAAATATTAGAAACCGAAAAAGTAACATCTAAACGCATTTTCAAAGAAATGTGTCACATATATAACTGTCCAAATAGTATAAATAAAAAAACAGATATCTCCAATCTAAGTTCGATATACACTTACTTGCTCAATTTCAAGTCACCCAAATAGCAAATATACACAAAATAATAAAATATATTATTAAAATAAAAAAAAAAGAAACTTAGGTTCTAATGAGAAAAATAATGTACTTACTCAATATACACACTTACACATATATACACGTACCCACACACACACAAACACACGCACATATACAGCTTTACACAACAAAACAAAGCTTACCAGACACACACATACATAACATACACAAATATACAATATACAGACACTGCACATAGACAAACACATTCACCTGCAAACCAGATATCATTTACTAGTACATCATAATCATTTACCATAAAGCATATTCATAATTTATTTTAGTTCCACTCTAGTTTAGTTTGCATGTTTATATACAAATGTTTTAATTTATATGTCATTTGTCAGAAACTGTCAATTTTGTAATTGTTCTAAATAGTTTTTAAAAATGTTTCCTGTTACACATGCCAGTAATTACACAATCTCAACTATTGTAAGTATATATTCATTTGCAATAACTGTGTTTATACAACGTGTAATTTTTAGTAATCTGTGACCAAGAGTACAAATATACTCGAAAATTCAGATGGAATAAAAGAGTACGCCTTTATTATTTTTTAAACAGGACCTATAACCCATAGAAAAAAACTGAATAGTATATATATATATATATATATATATATATATATATATAAGTTAAAGTACTTACTTTAAATCGATATTCTTACACTAACTTGTATAACTTATATCTATTTTAACTGTGTACATATCCAAAGTCGTGTTATACATTGCAATTAGAATTTTTCTATACATTAAATTTTTGTGTAAAGCAAAACCGATAGGTGGAAGGTGGATTTTAGGTATCTCATTACATTTACAGCATGGTAAAATGTGTAGGTTTCTAATAGATCTCTGCAAATCATGTTTGAAAACCTTCAATCCAAGTTGCGCTCTTGGTTCCATGTAATTATTTGGAATCTATTGCACCGTGATTTTTAAGGATAATGCTTAAAATAGTAACTTCTAATGTGATTAAAGAATCCTATTTGAACTTGGTACAATGTAATCTTTATTGTATTGCATGCTAGTATTGTTGTCGAAAAATAGTCGCGACGTATAAATTTAGTATTGTGAACTGTGATTTTTTGGACAAAATTTGAAAGATTGGAATTGCGTACATAATTATTTCAACAATTCATACGAGGATCATTGCTAAAATTTGCGCATATTTTTAAAAAAGCATGACGTTATGTGAATTGCTTTATTGCTTTTCAAAGTTTCCTCTTTTATGGCTATACGCTTTTACATTTGATGAAACTAATTTTCAAAACAGTTCTTCCACTCTGAACGAAGTATCTCCGACTGAACGAAGTATCTCCGACTAGTGATGTAAAATTGCGAACGTTCATTTCCGAGCTTTCGGAACGAAAGTTTCAGCGCCAACTTTTCACGAACTTTTCAAATCTCAATTACTGTGTTGTGAATCTTGTGATTGTGAAACATAGACATTAACCACAAATAAAAATACGTTTAAATGAAACAATTATGAGCAGTCGGTTGTTAAATTTGAATTGCATAAATATATATATTTAACGTCATATTAGCCACCGTCAAAGGCAATGTATTGCGGATGGTTTTCCGATGTTTTTTGCGCTTTGTATTTGCATGCTGCTCCTTCTACCAAAAAACTAGACTCATGTAACGTTTTATAGCAATACGCAGTAATGAAACAAAACTTTAATCTTCCACTTCCTCCATTACTACAAAGAGTAACTTAAACAACAAAGCTTAACAGATTCTGCTCTGTAGAGTAGAGACAAGTCCCCTACTAATCAAATAAGTAAGTAAATAATAAATTAAAGGTTTTTATTTTGTTAATCATACAGGGAAACAACTTAACTTCATTAAAAACTTTCTTATATGCTTTTTTTCACAAATGCCGAGGTTTTGTATTATTCATAATAAAAAACATAGCAAAGAATGTTTAAGTACTGTTTGGTTTCTTTGTCGCACGTTTTCGTGTTTAATTTTAAGTCGTTCTAAATTCGTAGTTGTAAATAAAATAGCAAAGCTGTCATCACACGTCCCGTTATATCCTGTCATAAAATCTCCTTTGTGCCTGTGGAAATTAAGTTAGACTAAAGGGGTAGTGATCGACACTTGCTCATAGACATCGAAGAGAACGTTTGTTGGTTCGGTAAAGTGAGTTAAGTCATTAGTGTCTCCGAATGTGATTTTATCGATAAACCCTCAAAACACAGTTATAGTGCGTACGTAACACGTCCAATAAGTAGTTATACAGTCCACTTCGTTGAAGAGTAGAAACGACACTTATAGAACAATAGAATATGGCTGACATAAGTCGATATATAAAATTATAAGACCCCTCGCGTTAAACAAAATGGCTCTTCGAGCCAGATTGTTTGATTAATTAATTAGTTCTTATTCCTGTCGTTCCTTATTAATAGTTTTAATATAATAATTGTCGTAGTTTTGAACTGTTTGGGCGTGTTGCAAAGAGGCTAACATCTTGTTTGCACATTTAATAGTAGAAACATTTGGGTATAACGGTACATTTATAATACATTCCTTTTCCTTTGTCGCAAGGATTAATGGTCGGTCGGTTTACTATATGTAAACTTTGTAGAAATTTCGGATACTATATTTATAAGAGTAGTATTACCTTATTTTTCGTCGACCAAAGTTTGATGCACCACTCTGGTCATTCAACTTATTGGATAGTACAACAAAGGGGTTATTTTGTTGGTATTTTTTTTTGAAACGTTAAACGTTTTGTTGAGCGAGCATTGTAATTAGCTGCATTTGTCGATTAATAATTTAATTTCGTAGATTAATTAGTTGTCGTAGCGTATTGCGGTATGCATTGTTTTACGTTAATTTTATTGTCGTTCATTAATCAAATATGGTTGTATCAATTGATAAAGCTATTCTTGAATCTAGGTTTGTAGTAAAACGGTTGGGTCATATATACAGTAACATTAATAAACCAGAAAATGTATCGATTGCTATAATTAGAGCATCGCTGAAAAGTGTCGAGCAAATTGAAACTTATTTCAAGTTTTTGCAAGGATATTTTCTTTGATGAAGAAAGTGAACAATTGGATGAATTATCGGCTCTTAGGTTGAGAAAATCGATGATTATCTATTAGATGTTCGTATTATCACAGAACAATGTGAATTAGATCTTGTAGAAAATAAGCCGCAGGTGGAAAATATGAATAATCCGTTGTCGATAAATATTAATATTTGATTGAAACACTTATCAGTCCGCGGTTCTCAGGTCGTATTTCGGGCATTGAAAGTTATGATGCAATTTATAAGCGATTGATTCATGATAATATCAGTTTGTCTCCTGTGGAAAAATTTTGCTATCTTGTAGATACACTAGATGATTCGTCGCGTGCGTTAATAAAACATTTTTCATTAAACGATTGTGCATACGATGAAGTCTATAAAATCATTACTAATCGTTTTCAGTCCAAGGTTATTACTTTCGACATATTTTAATGCTCTCGAAAAATGCCCTAATGTAAGTGCCTCAGACTCGCACACGGAACTCCGGCAATTAATTAGTTGTTTTGATGAAAATATATTCGCGTTAAAGCAGCTGGAAATAGATTTATTATATTTCATGTTTTAATCGAAAAATTAGATACAAACGTTTTAAAGGGTTTTAAATTAGAAAATAGTGACGAAATTCCCTCGTTTAAAGATTTAAGGTCGTACATTGAAAAACAATGTAAAGTATTGGAAGTAAATGACTGTGTCAGGAACATGCTTAAAACTCGAGATTCCGGGAAACAAGGGAAAGGGAAAGTTCGTTAGCACTTCGGTTAAAACTTCTTTAATTGGTACCACCAATGATGGTAAAAATTGTAGTATATGTCAAGTTGTGCATCCTATTTATAGATGTAAGCAGTTTCTCGATAAAACCCCTCAAGAAAGATTTGAGGTGGTAAAGATTAAAATCTTTGTATTAAATGTTTAAATACTTCATTTTTGGTGAAAAATTGTGAGTTGGATTGTTCGTGTGGAAAATGTCAACAGTCACACAATTCGTTACTTCACTTCGATAAACGAGAAAATCGGTGTCTCCATGCAGACAAACTCATCGTCAAAGGTCAGCGTTTCCTGAGAGCGGCGCCTAGACTTACTTCTGCTAGTAGACCTAGTGTAGACAATCTGTCGTCGGCGGTTGTGCATGAACAACCTGACACTAGCTCGTTAATTTCGACGTCATTACAACATACAACCACGCTGTTAGCTACGGTAATTGTGTCGGTGCTTGATTATACAGGAAATTGCAACCCGTTCGTATAATTTTAGATAACGGATCCATGGAAAGTTTATAACTGAAAGGTGCCGTTAGAAATTAGGTTTAAAGAAACGGAGAGCCAATGTCACTCTTCAAGGACTTGGCTTGAATTCATCGTTGGTGTCTGCTACACTATCGTGTAGTCAGCCCTCGGGAGAAAGGTCTCCAACATATGAAATTGATTGTTATATTTTACCTAACATTTGTAATCAATTACCTTCGTCGTCTATAGGGGTCTAGGAATGGTCACATACTCGAGGTTTGGCCTTAGCTGATCCTAATTTAATATTCCTGGTAAGATTGACATGCTACTCGGAGCTGAAATTTTTGTTCAAGTTTTGTTGTAGGAATCTCGTTGGGGTATCGCTAACGAGCCAGTTGCTATTAAAACAACCTTTGGTTGTGTTTTAACGGCAAAGATCGTTTCCCGAATAATTCTATTACGTCGTTGCGTGCTTTCGTTGAGCCCTTAGCAGCGAAATTCGTCGATTTTGGGAATTAAAACATATTCTCTTTAAGAAACACATTTTTCTGAAGAAGAAAAGCGAGAAAAGGAATTTGTGTAAAATTATAGACGTAACAAGGACGGTCGTTTTGTAGTGCCCTTGCCCTTTAAAATTTCTGAACCTTCATTCGTGGCTACGAGATCGATTTCTATTAAAAGATTTTTGTCATTAGAGCGTCGTTTGCTAAAAATCCTGAATAGTATTGGGATTATAAAAATTTATGGAGGATTATTTGAAAAGCAGTCAGATGGCTCAAGTGCAATCACCTGAAAATTCGTCGGTTCATGAGAAGATGTATTACATTCCCCATCATGCTGTACATTAGCGCAATAGCACTACCACGAAATTTTTCGGTGCTTCGTATCATGATCAATCTGGAAATTCATTAAATGGTAGCTTGGGCTATTGGCCTTGCTCTGCAAAAGACATTGCAGTTCTGTTAACGCACTTTCGTGTACATCCCATCGTAATTACAGTTGATATTAAACAAATGTATCGGCAGATTTTGGTTAAAGATACTCATCGTGATTATCAACGTATCGTCTGAAGATTTTCTCCGTCGGATCCTATTATGAACTTTAAATACTGTGACTTATAGAGTTTCGTCATCGCCTTTTTGGCCTTGCGTACTGTTCAAGAATTGGCGGTTAGAATCGATTAATTTTCCTTTCAAGTCATCGGTATTGGCAAGTGATACCTATGTTGATGATTTTGTCACTGAATGCAATTCGATTGAAGCTGCTAATTAATTGATTGGTGAGTTGACTAGTATTTGCGCTAGTGGTGGTTTTCAATTAAGAAAATGGAACAGTAATTGCCCGGAAGTGATGTCCAACTTGAAGGAGTCCTGTCCAGTTCGGAAGCAATCACATTTCAAGATAAAGATAGTGGTTCAATAAAAATTTGGGCCTTTCGTGGCGCTCTTACAGATGTATTTTTATACAACTTAAACGCTGAAGAGCGCACTTGTACTAACCGTAATATTTTGTCAGTTATCGCAAAATTTTGATCCTCTCGGTTTGATAGCACCTTTAGTACTTTTCGCTAAACGTTTAGTTCAAGATTTTTGGCTTTTAGGCCTCGTTTGGGACGGACGGACGGAAGTCGTAGAAAAGTGGAAACATTTTTGGGTGAATTGCCAGCGGTTTCGAATATTGAGATTTCGCGTCGCCTCGTATGTAATAATTTTAAAAAGGTGGAGTTGCATGGGTTCTGTGATGCTTCTGAAGCCGGGTATGCAACTGTCATCTATTTTCGTTCGTTCGATTTAGAAGGTAATATTGCCATGTCATTAGTATGCGCAAAATCGAAGGTTGCTCCTACTAATCGCGTTTCATTGCCCCGTCTCGAATTGTGTGCTGCCGTACTCTTGGTAGATTTAATAGATTTCGTAAAAAATACTTATACAGATAGTTTATTATTTAGTAGTATTTTCGCGTGGTCAGATTCCACTGTTGTTTTGTCAGGATTCGGTCTTCCTCGCATAAGTGGAAGACATTCGTTAGCAATCGTATTTCGCATATTCAAGAACGTATTCCTCCATCTTCGTGGTTTCATGTTAAGTCCCAGAACAACCCTGCGGATTGTGCCTCACGTGGACTTTTGACTTCAGAGTTCATCATCCATTATGGTGGACAAGGCCTTCCTGGTTAGTGCGTCGTAGCGAAGAACGGTCAGTAACGTCGCTGCCAAAACTTATCGACTCATTTCAGATGGACGTCGAATATCGTACTGTGTCGTTAACAGCCGTTATGCCTGAGACTTTTTGCGTTCAAAATATTCTAATGGTTTGTCCCTAGCTCAGCAGGAAGAGGCTATACATTTATTGATTAAAGAGCTCAAACAAATGTTTTTAGACATTGCAAATATTAAAACTGGAAACCTTGTTAACAAACAACTACCTAGCCTTAGTCGGTTTTAGATAGTCGTGATTTGTTGAGGGTAGGCGGTCGCCTGCACAATTCAGATGCAAAATTTCTAATTTTGCTTCCTTGGTCGCATCGGTTGACTGAAATTACTATATTAGATTGTCATGAAAGACATTTACATCCTGGAAATCTAACAACTCAATTTTTATTAATTCAAAATTATTGGATTTTGTCCGCAAAGAGGGCTATTAGCTTTGGTGGACCTTTCTTTGTCACGATGAATCGGTGTCGTGACGCAAAATCATTGAAACGTACATTTGCTTATTTATTTGTTTTAGCACTAAAGCTATCCATTTGGAATTAGTGCCTAACTTGTCGACAGACGCTTTCTTGGGTGCTTTACGTCGATTTATCGCCCGAAGAGGCAAATGTATTCAAATCCATTGTGATAATGGTCCCAATTTCGTTAGGGTCTCTCAATTGATGCATCATTCGGCAGGCATCGAATTTGTGTTTAACACTCCTGCTGCTCCTTATTTTGGTGGGTTGTGGGAGGCCGGGATTAAATCGGTAAAATCCCATTTGAAAAGAATTGTCGGTGAACAAATTTTGTCGTTTGAAGAATTCTCGACGGTATTGATTCAAGTCGAAGCGATTCACAACTCATGTTCACTCTGCGCACCGAGTTGGGCACCGCATGATTTTTCGTATTTGACTCCGGGTAATTTTCTTAATGTTGAACCAGTCTCGGTGTTGTCAGATTCGGATTTGATGTCCATACACCTCTCTCGCTTAAATCGCTGGCAACTGTTGCAACTAATGCAACAAGTGTTTTGGAAAAATGGAGTGCTGAATACCTGCACGCTGCAACAGAAAGGTAAGTGGTTGCGGAATTCCGCTACCCTGCCTATTGATTCGCTTGTTCTCTTAAAGGAAGAAAATAACCCCCTCTTAAGTGGCGTTTAGGATAGCTACAGTCAAGACAGCCCAAGGGTTAGTTAAACGCCCTCTAGTGAAACTACGTTTACTGCCAGTTACTTAATATTTAATGATATATATATATATATATATATATATATATTTTACCCCGAATAGATCTTATTGAATCAAATAAAGCATTGCTATAATACACAATATAATGATTGATAATATTTACAACTCTCAAAATTTTCCCTTTTACAGAATAACATATACCAAATTTATGGTTCTTTGAAAGCCAGCAAAATATCTTTTATTTATTCAGGGACCTTCGAACGTTCCAAGATACCTATTCCATTGTCATAAATTGTTAAGTGACTCTTTTTTTGTTCACTCTTACAAATACTCAATGTGACAAATATTAAATTAAAAACAGTTTTCAATAATAAAGTGTATTAAGATTGCTAACCTGGAATGGGTTCTGTAGTTCCTTCCTAGTCTGTGATCTGCATTCCTTATTACTGTGCCTGCCCCATAAATTGTTTCCAATTAAAAACGTACCAAGTCAGAATATGTCCAAATTAGAATACTTTCATTTTTAAACTATCTCCAAAATTTGAGTATTTCAAAGTTCGAAGTCCCAAATTAAAGTCGTTTTAAATATCCTAAATTAGAGCCATCTCAATCAAAATATGTCTTCAATTGTAAGTCGAAATTAAAAAGTCGATATTAAAAGCCAAAATTAAAGTCCAGATTGAAATTAAAAGTCGATATTAAAATCCAGATTGAAATTAAAAATCGATATTAAAATCCAGATTGAAATTAAAAGTCCTGTTTTATCAATATTAGAAATGGATTTTAATTAAGTCGTTTTACTTACGTCTATTTATAGATCGGCTTATTTTCGTTGCATAAATTCTCGCACTTCTTAATTTTAATTTCACTTTGATTTTTGCTTCACTGGTTACGTAAATTCTTAACACTTTTGAACATAGTCGTAGCTCAGTTTGAATATAGACTAACTTGTCGCTTCGTTATTATCGTGTATATGCCGTACCTCCACCTGATTTCATTGGCTTATTTACGTTCTGGGGCGATACTTCTGCTTATCTCGCATACCTTGGACTTTTCACCAATTATTTAGTTCAAATCTTTCAATGCATGCCTTGACTGTCACGTACGCCTCCGCATATCGTGGTATTATTTGAGAATTTCCAACTTTAGCCTTTTATTAACTCACGTATTCGGATGTTTGTTAAATTTTATCGTCCATATTGCATCGCCTGGTGCTTGTTTATTTCTACATAATATTGAATTTTTGAACAAATGTGATTTCTTTTTGTCACGTACGATTTTCTAATAATGAATTATTTAGAATGCGTGTACGATGATATTTTTAACGCAATTGTTACATCTTTGCAATGCCAATTTATCTAGGTTTTTCGGTGATTTAATTTTTGATGCAATTTGTTGCGTTTTCAAATCTTATCTTTACCTGTAAACTACTCTTAGACATCTTTATGTTTTCATGCATTTAATCCCGTGTATTTTATATACAGTGTGCTCTCAAATTAACAATATTGTAGGGTGACGGATTTACTCTTATAATTTTTGGAGTTGTATGCCTCTCTTAAAGTGGAAGTTGTTTTTTGTTCTACGACCCCATGACTTAACCTACCCTAAACTACCCTATTATCAGCAATATATATATTCACTTATATAAGTTTGTCTGTTTAAATTTCTTAGTTGGTTCATACTTATTTTGGTGGGCGGGATGTTTGGTCTCTTTGTCGCACGTTTTCATGTTTAATTTTAAGTTGTTGTAAATTCGTAGTTTTAAATTCGTAGTTGTAAATAAAATAGCAAAGCTGTCATCCCTTGTCAAGTTATAGGTATCCTGTCATAAAACCTCCTTTGTGTCTGTGGAAATTAAGTTGTACTAAAGGGGTAGTGATCGACACTTTCTCATAGACACCGAAGAGAAACGTTTGTTGGTTCGGTAAAGTGAGTTAAGTCATTAGTGTCTCCGAATGTGATTTTATGGATAAACCATAAAAAACACAGTGATAGTGCGTACGTACACGTCTCATAAGTGGCTATACAGTCCACTTCGTTGAAGAGTAGAAACGACACTTATAGAACAATAGAATACGGCTGTGGTAATTCGATATATAAAATTATAAGACCCCTCGCGTTAAACAAGTACATGGCTCGTATTTTCGGTATTGCTACAGCAGGGTTCTAACCAGTATAGCTTTAGCCGGGCAAGCCGCTAGGCTAACAACAAGTACCGTCCAGCCTTAAAATTTTCAGGAATTAAATACAAAGGGTTGTTAATTCCCATAAATGAGCATTTCTTACATTTTCTCCAAGTTCTGAAAGTTCTGACCCAGTCAGAGCAGGTTAATAATAGCTCCTTTCATATTACCTTTAAATGCTGGCACATTTTTATCTTGACATAGGTATGGCAGCAATTTGAAGAAACCCCTTTGATTTGAATGAAAAGAAAAGACCTCAGGTCTATGTCCTTTCAAATGTTATTATGTAGTCCACAATAAACAAAAGTTTCACACTAAGAGTTAAAATTTGTATACAAATACCGAAACACCTTTTATTATTAAATACCTTCTATGGAAATTACCTTTTGTATGCATTCAAATAAATACAAAGGAAAGAAATATCTTTATTTGAAACTCTCAAACTCCAACATATAGAATAAATTAATTATTTATGTTCCAAGGAAAGAACAACATTCGTAACAAGTAACATTGAGCCAGCTTATAGAAACATAGATTAGTTAAAGTGCAAATTTGCTTTTTAAGATAAAAAGATGTGTTTTCTGCTGAAAACTAGTTTAATGGACTTCACTAATACAAAATGTGGCTTGGATACCATTTTTCAAAAGAAAGCATGACAATGGAACAAAGGGAATCCGCTTCTTTGACAATAACGTATTTAAGGAAGATGCAAATGTTTTGAAAAAGTATATAAGTTTATGTAACTCGTGAAAGAATACTGGGGTTGCTTTTATATTTATTACGAAAAATGCTGGTCTGATTGATCTGTAACCGTAACCTACTAAGAATATAAACGCATTTTACTGACCAAAACAGAAAATAAAATAACATTACTCACATTGTCACATTGCGATACTAATATACTTGTTAGGTAAAGATGCATCCCGCGTGAATCTCTTACTCTTTTTCACAACCAATCTCGATCGAGGAATGAATCACACGTCACTCAGTTGTCATAGAAGCACGCCCCGCTTCTGTTTACATCAAGAATCGAGGGTTCTTTTACTGTGAACGAACTTTAGAAGATTGTAATTTTTTCTTTATATTTCATATTATTTTGGAAAGTTGATAATATACTAACACTAACAGGAAAATGTATTTGAACGCTTTCCTGCTTTGCGTTTGCCTGTTATTAAATTAAAAGTAATGCCCTGAAACCCGAATAAAGGAATTCTCTGAATGCCATACTGATTAGTGATTTCTTTACATGAAATGATCCTAAACCTTTTTATGACGTTATTGTATTTTATAATTGCTGTAGTGGACTTAATATTGTGTACGGCAATGTTAAGTTTTTATTGCTGAAAATCCCGGCAGGTTAATGCAACCTCAATTCAGTTTGTTCACGTATTTATTTCGCCTACTGGTGAGTTAGCTTACGTGTTGAAAGAAGGGTGTCAAGTTACCAAGTTACGTGACAAAGGTAGCATTGCATTTGCATATTGACGTTTAAGAGAAAATTAATTTTGCGTAGTGAGAATGCAATACATACAATAAAAGCAGTTTCATTATTTTCAGTGTTGTTGTTGGCGATTAATATAAAGTAAGAGTTTCCATATTGTTTAAGACTTATAACCTATTTTAAAAATCTATTTTCATTCTCTCAGAATACAAGTAATTAGTAGTGGACTTGGGCAGTGTTGTTACTAATCAATCATCACCTAGAATGTAAAATCCAAAGAAGGTAAAACTTTGGAATCATTTTACTGAAATGAAGCATCCGAAAAGTCGCTACAGGTAAGAAATCTTAAAATGAGGGTAGCTCCCTTGGGGTGATGATATCGAAAAATTCCTAGAGATTCGGGTAGCTGAGAAAATTCTAATATTAATTAATACCAAACAAGATAGGTTTATCTCGAAAGATGCATTGGCTAGACGAAGAAAACTATTTGGTTCAGATGAAAGATAAAAAAATGGCTAGTCGAAGAAAACTTTTTGGTTCAGATGAAAAATGGTTAGTCGAAGAAAACTATTTGGTTTAGATGTGGGAGCAAATGAGGAAGGAAAGAGTCGCTCCTCCTCATTTGCTCCTTATGGGGATTTACATGTAAATGTGGGAGCAAATGAGGGATTTGGGAGCAAATGAGGTTCCAGGATTGCCAATTATACCCTACTCAAGACACTCTGTATAAGATCCATACTAGTATCAATTTCGATTTTTTTTTATTACCGGAAATGCCTCTGGTTTGAAACTAGTATGAGATCACGGTAAAATTATTATAAAAAATGCGAAATTGATGGAACGTTATGCCAAGAACTTATATATTCACATAATGGCAATGCTCGACTGTTCTCTGTTTGTAGTATTAGAGCATAATAATATGTTTTTTAGATTTTATCCATTTTGGTTTAACAATAATAAATACTTCCAGTTGCGTCGAGATGTATTATGCTTTTTAGAATAATCACACAAATAGCGAAGTTGATGCTCAGTGTACATAGTGATAGAAAATGGAACATTGCTGATGTCTTGGATATAATCTTTAATATAGTGACCACACCATTTATTTTCTTGACGAATCTTTAACTTAACAATAGAAATGAACTCATATTTGTGAAGGTCTTCTGCTTTATGTTTCTTGCTTGACTTTTTTTAATATTGTCGAATTCGATGCATCATTAAAATTTCCAGCATCTAAAATTTCCGTCTAACATTTCTTTTTCGTTTCAGTGATACAACACTTGCAGCATTTTCGTACATAAGTAATTTTTTGCTAAGTTTTCTCTTTTTTCACTTTTATAGAAGCGTCAGTACTTTTCGTCTGTTTTATTTCAGAGTTCCTCCATACATATGTGCGAATATCGGACGTATTACCTATTATATCGATGCTACTGAAATAATAACTGGCATAGGTGGAATATTTACAGTTTGCTTTTGTATAAAAAGTGAAACTTTTTCCTCTTTTATTTGATCATTTGTGGAATTCAAATAATAAAACGCAGAACTTTCACTTATTACTGAATATATCATCAAAATCATTTGTCCAGTTTCTACCTAATCGCAGCGTTCTCGGTTTGTAATACTCCTTCCAGAAAAAGGCTGAAACGTTCATATTTGAGTCATACATCCAATTTCTTCCACACCCACGTGAAAATCTTATATCTAGATATTTAACAAAAGTAGGTAATTAATTTTTAGTGTATTGAAAATCGATATTAATACAGACGTTTTGAACTATTACACTAAATGTTAATTGTTCGGATACTTCAGTCATAATTTCATTTGTCCCTTGAAGCAAGTCTATTTTTAATTCAGTTGAAGATTTATCTTCGTCTTTTAACTTTTTTTCAACAATAACGTTCTCTTCTGTTTTGGTGTTATATGGAACAAAGAAATTAATTATTATAAGATACTTAGGATTATTCAAAGATGCCTACCTAAACACAACTATTCTATGTTAGTTTCCATCGCAGATTTATAAACGCAGTCTATAAATCAGTAAACCAAAGAAGCTATACATATAAATACATATGTTTAATTTTTGATTGGAGGTCTTGTGATGGATTTTTAATTTATTTGGTTATATTACATTAAGTTAATTTAGATATTTTTAAATTTTATAAACTTATCGTACATGTTGTGTTGCTATAGCAATAAAACTATCAAATACTTCAGCGTTAGCAAATAATACAGGAGTTGTGTGTGTATTTGGTGTGTTTAGTTAAAATAGGTCGATATTTCCTATAGTAAAAGACGTGTCTGAGGTTGGCGTACCAATAATGGCATTATCTATGAACAATATTGTTTATTTGACAACGATCATTCAACAAATTACGTGTACAAAATAATTTGGTTTTGAATTTTGATATAGATCCAAGTGCGAACAATGGTTAAAGATTTGTGTCAAGTCAATCAAAATGAAAGCTGAAATTTTAGTAATAATTTCGTATACGCTATGCTATTTGTATAAAGGTGTATTCTGAATTATTCAGCCATTCGAAATTTGTTTTTAAACTGGTAGGTTTCATGTAGCAGTGTAACAATTTCCCGTAGTAACATTTTCTTAAATGTTCATTAAAACTGCTTTTTAATAAAATTCATCTACTAAGTTATGTATATGCAAATACATTACGAGGTAATTGATAAAGCAGGACTGTAAAGGAGAAAAGGATGATAATTTCCTTTTAATATTTTAAAGGACTAAGGTAAATATAATAACACACAAAAATATGGTTATGTTTTGCAGTTGAAATATTAATGTACCAAAAAAAATGTCATTATATTCAGAAACCAAGGTATATATTAAAATAAATAATCATAAAATGTACTTATTTAAAACAGGTAGCAAGTGATTTACTGTTCGGAGAAGGAAAGGTTTTTAATATTAAGCGGCGAATCACAGGAATACACTGCAACACCTGTTGCATGCTTGATCCTACACAGGACGAGTATTGCCCGGTTTTCAGATTATCACTTGCTAAACCGCCCAAAGAAATCAGTTCAGTGAACTGGTTCTTCTGAACAACCGCCATTTGGTGAATCATTCATCGAAAGAATCCGATCGCGTCACCAGAAGATAAAATATTTCATTTGAAAGGATTATTTTGATTGCTGAGTTTCGATATGGTTGTAACGAAGAAAAGAATTCGAAGTGCTACGTTTTTGGAAACAATTAAAAATTTTGCAACTTCTGATGCCATTCAAAAGGCACGAGAAGCGGAAAGTTTTCGTTTAAAAGATGAAATTTATCTACGCTTGTGTAAAACGTGTAACATGATGAACAGCCAAAAAAAAGGATGCGCTTAAGGCATCAATTTATATTCTTGAGAAGTAAATTAAATAAACGTGTAGAACTTATCAAAGATGACTAACAATAGCAACTATATTTGTATATAACACCGTTGATAAAACGCATCACAAAGATAGTTGTAACCGTATTCAATAACAACAGAGCTATGTTGTACTTGTAATAGTTTTATCAGACTTATCACCAGTAGTTAAACGGTCAATAGTTGCTACAAACATTTTTTGTCAAGCGTGTATATATATATATATATATATATTGCAGTGGATTCCTATAAACCAATTCTCGCCCCACGGATAGGGCCGTCATAAAAATTTTCTGAAAATTTAATAATAACAAATATACCTCTGGAACGCCTCCTTATTTTTGCACACCCTGGCTAGCTCAGAAATCTGCTTCTTCTTGAATACCTACCATCCTAAGTTCATTCCTTTCTCACAAACACGACAAATGAAATTACCACTCAAATATTGCAACATGACATACAACCTTTTTATTTACACATGTTATCAAGTTTCCATTAGTAAGAAAATATTTACACATTTGTATATACAGTTCGATAAAAAAATGTTACCATCTCAATCTTTAAATCTTTTAAAATTTCATTATTTTAATATATTTCAACAATTTTATTTTAGACGAGTAGATGGGCCCGTCGTGCAACCCTAAATTGATTTTTATTCTGCTCTATTTTGAGCTCAGTATATCCCAGTTACTCTAAATGCTTTTAAACCTCGCATTTTTGTTTAAAATAAAGCTAAAGACCCGTTTATTCCTTACAACAACATTTTTATGTCATTCATAAACATTTTAAATAATCAAAATCAAATGTCCTGTACATATACCCCTTTAAATGAGTTTTTATGGTACAATAAAATACACCCCTAATAAGTCAAAACACTCAAGCACAAAATACCAGCACAAATGTTCAAGCAAAAGCAAGAAATTAATTTTCTTTACCTGGAGTAAGCTTCGTCCATCGTTACCTCTGAAGATGTGTTCCACAACCCTCGTCCTTGTGTCCATACACTTCGTGATTATACCTGGATCCCACTCATGTCCACTAGCTATCCAAATCTCTGCAACCACCTTTAGTATTTCTACCCGGATGATGGTATTGACCAAGCTTAACCTTCCATAACCACTACACTTCACGCATACTAGTTTCAAACTTCTCGATTCGCTTACCCAAGTACCATCCTATCATTAGATCGTAACGTGTAGTAACAGCACCTTTTATAAACCAGCACCCACTTGTGCAAATCACATTTTTAATACATTACCGGTACGTTACTAACAGCTTTTACACACTTTTAAATAGGATGTTGTATGATACTTCAACGAATAAACGACAATCTGTACAACGTAAGAGCACGTAATAGCAAGTAAGTAAGAGATCCAAGAGATAGATCTAAGAGAGTTTTAAGACCTCTCCCAGTGTATTTATACGCTTTTGAATACCCCTAACAGACCCATTTTTTATCAAAAAGTTTATGTTCCAAACCGATTCTCAAAATTTTGTTCGTAAAGAACTTCAACGTCTGAAAAATTCCAAGTTTACTGTGCTCTTACATAGAAATTCGCTCAACCACCTCTAACCGACGCGAGCTTTTCAAAACTTTTAGCCTTCGACCAATTATATTGCTTTCTCCCGTTATAACGTCCCCTAATTACCTTTCTCCGTTTCACCCATATTTATTGTCTCTTTTAGAACCTCTCTCAAGCTACAAAAAATCGATACTGTGGTTGGCCTCCAAATCTACTGTGTATTCTAGACGTGTATTGGTTTTATTATACGTGTTCTCTGTCTGTTTTACATTATAGATATTTCATTTCACTTCGTCTTCAAAGCATTTGTTATTTTAACAGCTTGTCGCACCGACCGTTGCAAACAATTCCATCGAATTCTGTCCCAACGTATATTTCAGTTTTTTGAACTTGACATTTAACTATCAAGTGTTTCTCTGAAGTAAACTATCCGTTTAAAATATAGTTCCGAGTTTTTGCACTTCTTAGGATTTGTATAACGTACGTTTCGTTTATTTAAATAGAAATATGCGTTTAAATCATTGATTTTCTATACTCAAAAGCTCTACTTCTTATCCGATGCACTTGATTTAAAATATTACAACTAATTATGCGTATCCTTGAGTTTTCATGTACTCTAAAGCTTCCTCCCTTTATGCAATTTTAACATTCTGATTTAAGAATATAAAAATATGTTAATAACCGTCCGTTTTCACTATCTAAACTGATTAATTTGGCGCGTAAATAAATTGTTCCTATTTCCTATATACACAGTTGTTAAAAATTTATTATCTAGACCTATATACCCTTCTTAACCTATAATTTCCACGACAATATATATATATATATATATATATATATATATATAATAGTTAGAATTAACGACCTCTGGTTTAATACTATTCAGTTTTTCTTCTATTTTTTCTTCAAATTCGAATCGATATATTAACTTCTACTCTTATCAAAATTTTAGTACCAAGATAAATTTTATTATAGAAATGAAAAATCGCATAAAAAGAATTTCCCATCCTTCATTATACAATAAGAATATTAAATTATTTTCTAAAATTTTAAGAGAAAACGGTTATCCTTCAACTGTAATAAAAACAACACTAAATAGCAGTACATTCTCCAATAAAAATAATAAAGACCTTATAAACACTTCGTATAAAACATTACCTTATATAGAACGCTTAACACCTAAATTGATACAAGTATTTAAAAACGAAAACATAAAAATCGCGAAACAAAACTTAATCTCAATAAAAAAATTATTTTCTAAAATAAAAGATAAAACTCCCTGTTTAAATCAACGGAATACCATATACAAAATTAACTGCTCGGATTGTGATGCATCCTATATAGGCCAAACTGCTCAAAATTTAAAACAGCGAATAACGCAACACAAAAGCGATATTAAAATAAAACCTCAGGCATGTGCTTTGTCTACACATGTCTTAACGAAAGGTCATAATATGAATTTCAATGACGCTAAAATATTAGAAACCGAAAAAGTAACATCTAAACGCATTTTCAAAGAAATGTGTCACATATATAACTGTCCAAATAGTATAAATAAAAAAACAGATATCTCCAATCTAAGTTCGATATACACTTACTTGCTCAATTTCAAGTCACCCAAATAGCAAATATACACAAAATAATAAAATATATTATTAAAATAAAAAAAAAAAAAAGAAACTTAGGTTCTAATGAGAAAAATAATGTAGTTACACTCAATATACACACTTACACATATATACACGTACCCACACACACACACAAACACACGCACATATACAGCTTTACACAACAAAACAAAGCTTACCAGACACACACATACATAACATACACAAATATACAATATACAGACACTGCACATAGACAAACACATTCACCTGCAAACCAGATATCATTTACTAGTACACCCCACTCATAATCATTTACCATAAAGCATATTCATAATTTATTTTTAGTTCCACTCTAGTTTAGTTTGCATGTTTATATACAAATGTTTTAATTTATATGTCATTTGTCAGAAACTGTCAATTTTGTAATTGTTCTAAATAGTTTTTTAAAAATGTTTCCTGTTACACATGCCAGTAATTACACAATCTCAACTATTGTAAGTATATATTCATTTGCAATAACTGTGTTTATACAACGTGTAATTTTTAGTAATCTGTGACCAAGAGTACAAATATACTCGAAAATTCAGATGGAATAAAAAGAGTACGCCTTTTATTATTTTTTTAAACAGGACCTATAACCCATAGAAAAAAAACTGAATAGTATATATATATATATATATATATATATATATATATATAAGTTAAAGTACTTACTTTAAATCGATATTCTTACACTAACTTGTATAACTTATATCTATTTTTAACTGTGTACATATCCAAAGTCGTGTTATACATTGCAATTAGGAATTTTTCTATACATTAAATTTTTGTGTAAAGCAAAACCGATAGGTGGAAGGTGGATTTTAGGTATCTCATTACATTTACAGCATGGTAAAAATGTGTAGGTTTCTAATAGATCTCTGCAAATCATGTTTGAAAACCTTCAATCCAAGTTGCGCTCTTGGTTCCATGTAATTATTTGGAATCTATTGCACCGTGATTTTTAAGGATAATGCTTAAAATAGTAACTTCTAATGTGATTAAAGAATCCTATTTGAACTTGGTACAATGTAATCTTTATTGTATTGCATGCTAGTATTGTTGTCGAAAAATAGTCGCGACGTATAAATTTAGTATTGTGAACTGTGATTTTTTGGACAAAATTTGAAAGATTGGAATTGCGTACATAATTATTTCAACAATTCATACGAGGATCATTGCTAAAATTTGCGCATATTTTTAAAAAAGCATGACGTTATGTGAATTGCTTTATTGCTTTTCAAAGTTTCCTCTTTTATGGCTATACGCTTTTACATTTGATGAAACTAATTTTCAAAACAGTTCTTCCACTCTGAACGAAGTATCTCCGACTGAACGAAGTATCTCCGACTAGTGATGTAAAATTGCGAACGTTCATTTCGAGCTTTCGGAACGAAAGTTTCAGCGCCAACTTTTCACGAACTTTTCAAATCTCAATTACTGTGTTGTGAATCTTGTGATTGTGAAACATAGACATTAACCACAAATAAAAAATACGTTTAAATGAAACAATTATGAGCAGTCGGTTGTTAAATTTGAATTGCATAAATATATATATTTAACGTCATATTAGCCACCGTCAAAGGCAATGTATTGCGGATGGTTTTCCGATGTTTTTTGCGCTTTGTATTTGCATGCTGCTCCTTCTACCAAAAAACTAGACTCATGTAACGTTTTATAGCAATACGCAGTAATGAAACAAAACTTTAATCTTCCACTTCCTCCATTACTACAAAGAGTAACTTAAACAACAAAGCTTAACAGATTCTGCTCTGTAGAGTAGAGACAAGTCCCCTACTAATCAAATAAGTAAGTAAATAATAAATTAAAGGTTTTTATTTTGTTAATCATACAGGGAAACAACTTAACTTCATTAAAACTTTCTTATATGCTTTTTTCACAAATGCCGAGGTTTTGTATTATTCATAATAAAAACATAGCAAAGAATGTTTAAGTACTGTTTGGTTTCTTTGTCGCACGTTTTCGTGTTTAATTTTAAGTCGTTCTAAATTCGTAGTTGTAAATAAAATAGCAAAGCTGTCATCACACGTCCCGTTATATCCTGTCATAAAATCTCCTTTGTGCCTGTGGAAATTAAGTTAGACTAAAGGGGTAGTGATCGACACTTGCTCATAGACATCGAAGAGAACGTTTGTTGGTTCGGTAAAGTGAGTTAAGTCATTAGTGTCTCCGAATGTGATTTTATCGATAAACCCTCAAAAACACAGTTATAGTGCGTACGTAACACGTCCAATAAGTAGTTATACAGTCCACTTCGTTGAAGAGTAGAAACGACACTTATAGAACAATAGAATATGGCTGACATAAGTCGATATATAAAATTATAAGACCCCTCGCGTTAAACAAAATGGCTCTTCGAGCCAGATTGTTTGATTAATTAATTAGTTCTTATTCCTGTCGTTCCTTATTAATAGTTTTAATATAATAATTGTCGTAGTTTTGAACTGTTTGGGCGTGTTGCAAAGAGGCTAACATCTTGTTTGCACATTTAATAGTAGAAACATTTGGGTATAACGGTACATTTATAATACATTCCTTTTCCTTTGTCGCAAGGATTAATGGTCGGTCGGTTTACTATATGTAAACTTTGTAGAAATTTCGGATACTATATTTATAAGAGTAGTATTACCTTATTTTTCGTCGACCAAAGTTTGATGCACCACTCTGGTCATTCAACTTATTGGATAGTACAACAAAGGGGTTATTTTGTTGGTATTTTTTTTTGAAACGTTAAACGTTTTGTTGAGCGAGCATTGTAATTAGCTGCATTTGTCGATTAATAATTTAATTTCGTAGATTAATTAGTTGTCGTAGCGTATTGCGGTATGCATTGTTTTTACGTTAATTTTTATTGTCGTTCATTAATCAAATATGGTTGTATCAATTGATAAAGCTATTCTTGAATCTAGGTTTGTAGTAAAACGGTTGGGTCATATATATACAGTAACATTAATAAACCAGAAAATGTATCGATTGCTATAATTAGAGCATCGCTGAAAAGTGTCGAGCAAATTGAAACTTATTTCAAGTTTTTGCAAGGATATTTTCTTTGATGAAGAAAGTGAACAATTGGATGAATTATCGGCTCTTAGGTTAGGGGAGAAAATCGATGATTATCTATTAGATGTTCGTATTATCACAGAACAATGTGAATTAGATCTTGTAGAAAATAAGCCGCAGGTGGAAAATATGAATAATCCGTTGTCGATAAATATTAATATTTGATTGAAACACTTATCAGTCCCGCGGTTCTCAGGTCGTATTTCGGGCATTGAAAGTTATGATGCAATTTATAAGCGATTGATTCATGATAATATCAGTTTGTCTCCTGTGGAAAAATTTTGCTATCTTGTAGATACACTAGATGATTCGTCGCGTGCGTTAATAAAACATTTTTCATTAAACGATTGTGCATACGATGAAGTCTATAAAATCATTACTAATCGTTTTCAGTCCAAAAGGTTATTACTTTCGACATATTTTAATGCTCTCGAAAAATGCCCTAATGTAAGTGCCTCAGACTCGCACACGGAACTCCGGCAATTAATTAGTTGTTTTGATGAAAATATATTCGCGTTAAAGCAGCTGGAAATAGATTTATTATATTTCATGTTTTTAATCGAAAAATTAGATACAAACGTTTTAAAGGGTTTTAAATTAGAAAATAGTGACGAAATTCCCTCGTTTAAAGATTTAAGGTCGTACATTGAAAAACAATGTAAAGTATTGGAAGTAAATGACTGTGTCAGGAACATGCTTAAAAACTCGAGATTCCGGGAAACAAGGGGAAAGGGAAAGTTCGTTAGCACTTCGGTTAAAACTTCTTTAATTGGTACCACCAATGATGGTAAAAATTGTAGTATATGTCAAGTTGTGCATCCTATTTATAGATGTAAGCAGTTTCTCGATAAAACCCCTCAAGAAAGATTTGAGGTGGTAAAGATTAAAAATCTTTGTATTAAATGTTTAAATACTTCATTTTTGGTGAAAAATTGTGAGTTGGATTGTTCGTGTGGAAAATGTCAACAGTCACACAATTCGTTACTTCACTTCGATAAACGAGAAAAATCGGTGTCTCCATGCAGACAAACTCATCGTCAAAGGTCAGCGTTTCCTAGGAGAGCGGCGCCTAGACTTACTTCTGCTAGTAGACCTAGTGTAGACAATCTGTCGTCGGCGGTTGTGCATGAACAACCTGACACTAGCTCGTTAATTTCGACGTCATTACAACATACAACCACGCTGTTAGCTACGGTAATTGTGTCGGTGCTTGATTATACAGGGAAATTGCAACCCGTTCGTATAATTTTAGATAACGGATCCATGGAAAGTTTATAACTGAAAGGTGCCGTTAGAAATTAGGTTTAAAGAAACGGAGAGCCAATGTCACTCTTCAAGGACTTGGCTTGAATTCATCGTTGGTGTCTGCTACACTATCGTGTGTAGTCAGCCCCTCGGGAGAAAGGTCTCCAACATATGAAATTGATTGTTATATTTTACCTAACATTTGTAATCAATTACCTTCGTCGTCTATAGGGGTCTAGGAATGGTCACATACTCGAGGTTTGGCCTTAGCTGATCCTAATTTAATATTCCTGGTAAGATTGACATGCTACTCGGAGCTGAAATTTTTGTTCAAGTTTTGTTGTAGGAATCTCGTTGGGGTATCGCTAACGAGCCAGTTGCTATTAAAACAACCTTTGGTTGTGTTTTAACGGCAAAGATCGTTTCCCCGAATAATTCTATTACGTCGTTGCGTGCTTTCGTTGAGCCCTTAGGCAGCGAAATTCGTCGATTTTGGGAATTAAAACATATTCTCTTTAAGAAACACATTTTTTCTGAAGAAGAAAAGCGAGAAAAGGAATTTGTGTAAAATTATAGACGTAACAAGGACGGTCGTTTTGTAGTGCCCTTGCCCTTTAAAATTTCTGAACCTTCATTCGTGGCTACGAGATCGATTTCTATTAAAAGATTTTTGTCATTAGAGCGTCGTTTGCTAAAAAATCCTGAATAGTATTGGGATTATAAAAAATTTATGGAGGATTATTTGAAAAGCAGTCAGATGGCTCAAGTGCAATCACCTGAAAATTCGTCGGTTCATGAGAAGATGTATTACATTCCCCATCATGCTGTACATTAGCGCAATAGCACTACCACGAAATTACGTGCGGTTTTCGGTGCTTCGTATCATGATCAATCTGGAAATTCATTAAATGGTAGCTTGGCTATTGGCCTTGCTCTGCAAAAAGACATTGCAGTTCTGTTAACGCACTTTCGTGTACATCCCATCGTAATTACAGTTGATATTAAACAAATGTATCGGCAGATTTTGGTTAAAGATACTCATCGTGATTATCAACGTATCGTCTGAAGATTTTCTCCGTCGGATCCTATTATGAACTTTAAATACTGTGACTTATAGAGTTTCGTCATCGCCTTTTTTGGCCTTGCGTACTGTTCAAGAATTGGCAAGGTTAGAATCGATTAATTTTCCTTTCAAGTCATCGGTATTGGCAAGTGATACCTATGTTGATGATTTTGTCACTGAATGCAATTCGATTGAAGCTGCTAATTAATTGATTGGTGAGTTGACTAGTATTTGCGCTAGTGGTGGTTTTCAATTAAGAAAATGGAACAGTAATTGCCCGGAAGTGATGTCCAACTTGAAGGAGTCCTGTCCAGTTCGGAAGCAATCACATTTCAAGATAAAGATAGTGGTTCAATAAAAAATTTGGGCCTTTCGTGGCGCGCTCTTACAGATGTATTTTTATACAACTTAAACGCTGAAGAGCGCACTTGTACTAACCGTAATATTTTGTCAGTTATCGCAAAAATTTTTGATCCTCTCGGTTTGATAGCACCTTTAGTACTTTTCGCTAAACGTTTAGTTCAAGATTTTTGGCTTTTAGGCCTCGTTTGGGACGGACGGACGGAAGTCGTAGAAAAGTGGAAACATTTTTTGGGTGAATTGCCAGCGGTTTCGAATATTGAGATTTCGCGTCGCCTCGTATGTAATAATTTTAAAAAGGTGGAGTTGCATGGGTTCTGTGATGCTTCTGAAGCCGGGTATGCAACTGTCATCTATTTTCGTTCGTTCGATTTAGAAGGTAATATTGCCATGTCATTAGTATGCGCAAAATCGAAGGTTGCTCCTACTAATCGCGTTTCATTGCCCCGTCTCGAATTGTGTGCTGCCGTACTCTTGGTAGATTTAATAGATTTCGTAAAAAATACTTATACAGATAGTTTATTATTTAGTAGTATTTTCGCGTGGTCAGATTCCACTGTTGTTTTGTCAGGATTCGGTCTTCCTCGCATAAGTGGAAGACATTCGTTAGCAATCGTATTTCGCATATTCAAGAACGTATTCCTCCATCTTCGTGGTTTCATGTTAAGTCCCAGAACAACCCTGCGGATTGTGCCTCACGTGGACTTTTGACTTCAGAGTTCATCATCCATTATGGTGGACAAGGCCTTCCTGGTTAGTGCGTCGTAGCGAAGAACGGTCAGTAACGTCGCTGCCAAAACTTATCGACTCATTTCAGATGGACGTCGAATATCGTACTGTGTCGTTAACAGCCGTTATGCCTGAGACTTTTTGCGTTCAAAATATTCTAATGGTTTGTCCCTAGCTCAGCAGGAAGAGGCTATACATTTATTGATTAAAAGAGCTCAAACAAATGTTTTTGCCCAAGACATTGCAAATATTAAAACTGGAAACCTTGTTAACAAACAACTACCTAGCCTTAGTCGGTTTTTAGATAGTCGTGATTTGTTGAGGGTAGGCGGTCGCCTGCACAATTCAGATGCAAAATTTCTAATTTTGCTTCCTTGGTCGCATCGGTTGACTGAAATTACTATATTAGATTGTCATGAAAGACATTTACATCCTGGAAATCTAACAACTCAATTTTTATTAATTCAAAATTATTGGATTTTGTCCGCAAAGAGGGCTATTAGCTTTGGTGGACCTTTCTTTGTCACGATGAATCGGTGTCGTGACGCAAAATCATTGAAACGTACATTTGCTTATTTATTTGTTTTAGCACTAAAGCTATCCATTTGGAATTAGTGCCTAACTTGTCGACAGACGCTTTCTTGGGTGCTTTACGTCGATTTATCGCCCGAAGAGGCAAATGTATTCAAATCCATTGTGATAATGGTCCCAATTTCGTTAGGGTCTCTCAATTGATGCATCATTCGGCAGGCATCGAATTTGTGTTTAACACTCCTGCTGCTCCTTATTTTGGTGGGTTGTGGGAGGCCGGGATTAAATCGGTAAAATCCCATTTGAAAAGAATTGTCGGTGAACAAATTTTGTCGTTTGAAGAATTCTCGACGGTATTGATTCAAGTCGAAGCGATTCACAACTCATGTTCACTCTGCGCACCGAGTTGGGCACCGCATGATTTTTCGTATTTGACTCCGGGTAATTTTCTTAATGTTGAACCAGTCTCGGTGTTGTCAGATTCGGATTTGATGTCCATACACCTCTCTCGCTTAAATCGCTGGCAACTGTTGCAACTAATGCAACAAGTGTTTTGGAAAAAATGGAGTGCTGAATACCTGCACACGCTGCAACAGAAAGGTAAGTGGTTGCGGAATTCCGCTACCCTGCCTATTGATTCGCTTGTTCTCTTAAAGGAAGAAAATAACCCCCCTCTTAAGTGGCGTTTAGGATAGCTACAGTCAAGACAGCCCAAGGGTTAGTTAAACGCCCTCTAGTGAAACTACGTTTACTGCCAGTTACTTAATATTTAATGATATATATATATATATATATATATATATATATATATTTTACCCCGAATAGATCTTATTGAATCAAATAAAGCATTGCTATAATACACAATATAATGATTGATAATATTTACAACTCTCAAAATTTTCCCTTTTTACAGAATAACATATACCAAATTTATGGTTCTTTGAAAGCCAGCAAAAATATCTTTTATTTATTCAGGGACCTTCGAACGTTCCAAGATACCTATTCCATTGTCATAAATTGTTAAGTGACTCTTTTTGTTCACTCTTACAAATACTCAATGTGACAAATATTAAATTAAAAACAGTTTTCAATAATAAAGTGTATTAAGATTGCTAACCTGGAATGGGTTCTGTAGTTCCTTCCTAGTCTGTGATCTGCATTCCTTATTACTGTGCCTGCCCCATAAATTGTTTCCAATTAAAACGTACCAAGTCAGAATATGTCCAAATTAGAATACTTTCATTTTAAACTATCTCCAAAATTTGAGTATTTCAAAGTTCGAAGTCCCAAATTAAAGTCGTTTTAAATATCCTAAATTAGAGCCATCTCAATCAAAATATGTCTTCAATTGTAAGTCGAAATTAAAAAGTCGAGATTAAAAGCCAAAATTAAAGTCCAGATTGAAATTAAAAGTCGATATTAAAATCCAGATTGAAATTAAAAATCGATATTAAAATCCAGATTGAAATTAAAAGTCCTGTTTTATCAATATTAGAAATGGATTTTAATTAAGTCGTTTTACTTACGTCTATTTATAGATCGGCTTATTTTCGTTGCATAAATTCTCGCACTTCTTAATTTTAATTTCACTTTGATTTTTGCTTCACTGGTTACGTAAATTCTTAACACTTTTGAACATAGTCGTAGCTCAGTTTGAATATAGACTAACTTGTCGCTTCGTTATTATCGTGTATATATGCCGTACCTCCACCTGATTTCATTGGCTTATTTACGTTCTGGGGCGATACTTCTGCTTATCTCGCATACCTTGGACTTTTCACCAATTATTTAGTTCAAATCTTTCAATGCATGCCTTGACTGTCACGTACGCCTCCCGCATATCGTGGTATTATTTGAGAATTTCCAACTTTAGCCTTTTATTAACTCACGTATTCGGATGTTTGTTAAATTTTATCGTCCATATTGCATCGCCTGGTGCTTGTTTATTTCTACATAATATTGAATTTTTGAACAAATGTGATTTCTTTTTGTCACGTACGATTTTCTAATAATGAATTATTTAGAATGCGTGTACGATGATATTTTTAACGCAATTGTTACATCTTTGCAATGCCAATTTATCTAGGTTTTTCGGTGATTTAATTTTTGATGCAATTTGTTGCGTTTTCAAATCTTATCTTTACCTGTAAACTACTCTTAGACATCTTTATGTTTTCATGCATTTAATCCCGTGTATTTTATATACAGTGTGCTCTCAAATTAACAATATTGTAGGGTGACGGATTTACTCTTATAATTTTTGGAGTTGTATGCCTCTCTTAAAGTGGAAGTTGTTTTTATTTATTCTACGACCCCCATGACTTAACCTACCCCTAAACTACCCTATTATCAGCAATATATATATATTCACTTATATAAGTTTGTCTGTTTAAATTTCTTAGTTGGTTCATACTTATTTTGGTGGGCGGGATGTTTGGTCTCTTTGTCGCACGTTTTCATGTTTAATTTTAAGTTGTTGTAAATTCGTAGTTTTAAATTCGTAGTTGTAAATAAAATAGCAAAGCTGTCATCCCTTGTCAAGTTATAGGTATCCTGTCATAAAACCTCCTTTGTGTCTGTGGAAATTAAGTTGTACTAAAGGGGTAGTGATCGACACTTTCTCATAGACACCGAAGAGAAACGTTTGTTGGTTCGGTAAAGTGAGTTAAGTCATTAGTGTCTCCGAATGTGATTTTATGGATAAACCATAAAAAACACAGTGATAGTGCGTACGTACACGTCTCATAAGTGGCTATACAGTCCACTTCGTTGAAGAGTAGAAACGACACTTATAGAACAATAGAATACGGCTGTGGTAATTCGATATATAAAATTATAAGACCCCTCGCGTTAAACAAGTACATGGCTCGTATTTTCGGTATTGCTACAGCAGGGTTCTAACCAGTATAGCTTTAGCCGGGCAAGCCGCTAGGCTAACAACAAGTACCGTCCAGCCTTAAAATTTTCAGGAATTAAATACAAAGGGTTGTTAATTCCCATAAATGAGCATTTCTTACATTTTCTCCAAGTTCTGAAAGTTCTGACCCAGTCAGAGCAGGTTAATAATAGCTCCTTTCATATTACCTTTAAATGCTGGCACATTTTATCTTGACATAGGTATGGCAGCAATTTGAAGAAACCCTTTGATTTGAATGAAAAGAAAAGACCTCAGGTCTATGTCCTTTCAAATGTTATTATGTAGTCCACAATAAACAAAAGTTTCACACTAAGAGTTAAAATTTGTATACAAATACCGAAACACCTTTTATTATTAAATACCTTCTATGGAAATTACCTTTTGTATGCATTCAAATAAATACAAAGGAAAGAAATATCTTTATTTGAAACTCTCCAAACTCCAACATATAGAATAAATTAATTATTTATGTTCCAAGGAAAGAACAACATTCGTAACAAGTAACATTGAGCCAGCTTATAGAAACATAGATTAGTTAAAGTGCAAATTTGCTTTTTAAGATAAAAAGATGTGTTTTCTGCTGAAAACTAGTTTAATGGACTTCACTAATACAAAATGTGGCTTGGATACCATTTTTCAAAAGAAAGCATGACAATGGAACAAAGGGAATCCGCTTCTTTGACAATAACGTATTTAAGGAAGATGCAAATGTTTTGAAAAAGTATATAAGTTTATGTAACTCGTGAAAGAATACTGGGGTTGCTTTTATATTTATTACGAAAAATGCTGGTCTGATTGATCTGTAACCGTAACCTACTAAGAATATAAACGCATTTTACTGACCAAAACAGAAAATAAAATAACATTACTCACATTGTCACATTGCGATACTAATATACTTGTTAGGTAAAGATGCATCCCGCGTGAATCTCTTACTCTTTTTCACAACCAATCTCGATCGAGGAATGAATCACACGTCACTCAGTTGTCAAGAAGCACGCCCCCGCTTCTGTTTACATCAAGAATCGAGGGTTCTTTTACTGTGAACGAACTTTAGAAGATTGTAATTTTTTCTTTATATTTCATATTATTTTGGAAAGTTGATAATATACTAACACTAACAGGAAAATGTATTTGAACGCTTTCCTGCTTTGCGTTTGCCTGTTATTAAATTAAAAGTAATGCCCTGAAACCCGAATAAAGGAATTCTCTGAATGCCATACTGATTAGTGATTTCTTTACATGAAATGATCCTAAACCTTTTTTATGACGTTATTGTATTTTATAATTGCTGTAGTGGACTTAATATTGTGTACGGCAATGTTAAGTTTTTATTGCTGAAAATCCCCGGCAGGTTAATGCAACCTCAATTCAGTTTGTTCACGTATTTATTTCGCCTACTGGTGAGTTAGCTTACGTGTTGAAAGAAGGGTGTCAAGTTACCAAGTTACGTGACAAAAGGTAGCATTGCATTTGCATATTGACGTTTAAGAGAAAATTAATTTTGCGTAGTGAAGAGAATGCAATACATACAATAAAAGCAGTTTCATTATTTTCAGTGTGTTGTTGTTGGCGATTAATATAAAGTAAGAGTTTCCATATTGTTTAAGACTTATAACCTATTTTAAAAATCTATTTTCATTCTCTCAGAATACAAGTAATTAGTAGTGGACTTGGGCAGTGTTGTTACTAATCAATCATCACCTAGAATGTAAAATCCAAAGAAGGTAAAACTTTGGAATCATTTTACTGAAATGAAGCATCCGAAAAAGTCACTCTCAGTGACATGCAGAAACTGCAATAAAACTCTTGAGCTAGACAGCATTTAAGTCAGTGCAAAACAGCACCTTTTACAATGCACTTAAGTTTTCGAGAATCAAAGACAGTACATCCAATGTTTTGACTACCTCAGTTATGCTGGTGCAACAAGTCGCCGAAGAAAATGTATAAAATACCGAGATGTTTGATATTCCAAGTGTATTCAGAGCAAGAAGCAGTAGTCTTAGTAATTTATTTGAGTTTGTTGATTCTATGAGACAAGATGAACAAAATTAACTTATATGCTGTTCGCAAGATCTGTGTATGCCAACAACTAACCCCTGGCAATAACAGAAAGTGAACGCTGCTTGGGATTTCTAAAAGCTATCCCTTTTACATATAATTCACCTACAAGGCATATGCTATCAATTCCATTACTAGAAACCGAATTCATACTTGTTCAAGATATTGTGTCAAGAAAAATATTTGATGCCGATTCCGTAACATTAATGAGCAATGGTTGGACAAATATTCACGGTAACCCACTGATTAATATAGTTCTCGCTACTCCCGAGTCAGTATTTCTGAATTCAATCGAAACAAAGCAAGAAAAACATACAGGAGCTTATATTGCTTCAATGTTGGAAAGTGAAATATAAGCTTGTGGTGAACAACGTGTGGCTGCTTTAATAACTGATAATGCGAGCAATATGAAAGCAGCATGGTCAGTTTTACAAGAAAAGTATCCTAATTTAATCATTTTTGGGTGTCTTGCGCACAGCTTGAATTTGTGTGCCAAAGACATGTAACATTACCTTCTTTCAACAAAAATATTTTCATATGTAAAGCCATTGTTAAATACTTCAAGCAGCACCATGTACCAAAGCAAGTACTAAAATAAATTTAAATAGTGAAACAAGGAAACCAAACAGCGCTGATGCTTCCTGGCTAAGATAGATGGAGCTCAATATTAAATTGCCTGCTAAGCTTAACCAAAACAAGAGCCTTTCTCCAAGCAGCAGCAGTAGATTACAAAGGCGCAGATCGTTATCAGCAGTCATACTAAGAAATATTTTGGACGATGGAATTTTCTGGGTTAGAGTTAGTAAACTAGCGGATATATTACGACCAATTGCTGCTATTGCTCGACTGGAGAGCGATACTCCGAGATTATATGAGTGGTACTGCATTTTCTCAAAGTTATCTGAAGCTATTGAAAACTATCAGAATCATCTCCTCTTCTGAAAAATGAAAAAAAGAAACTATTTAACATACTACAGCATCGAAGAAACTTTTTCCATCATCCCATTCAGTATGCAGCAGCACTCCTTGAACCTTGATAGCCTTTGATGAAATAAGCTAACTAGCAAACTCACACCCAGACCCAGGCATCAACGCTGATGATGTTTTAACAGAGCTTGCCAATTGCAATGCGGAGAAAGGTACTTGTAAGAGAGAGATACTGTGTGGAATGTGGCTTCCAAAATGAGTCCATCTTTATAGTGCAAATGATTTTTTAAATAGCCGGCCTCTCTCCAAAATCGCAGAGAAAATCCGAAACATACCAGCTTCTGCTGCTACTTGTGAAAGAAATTTGAAACAACCGAACATAACAGACTCACTATAAAACGCACTGCAAAACTAGTATCAATTACACAAAATTTACAAATTGCCAAAGCAAGCAAAACTGAAACAAACTATACTTTAGAAGAAGAGCAACAAGCAAATAGCTCTGGAGTCTCCGTGTGTAAACCTTTTGGCATTAAACCGAGCATCAGCAAAAAATCTACAACCAGCGCAAGTGTTTCTATTAATTATGACAGTGATCCATTAGATTATGAACCCCAAGTGACTGTCTTTCAACAACACCAGACAGCATGTTCAACAATGATATAGAATATAATGATGATGATGGTGCTAGTGATGAGCTGATGATATGATATGTAAATGAATAATATTACCTTTTTAATAAATTTCGGTCTGCTTTCATTAGTTTGTATTTTCTAGTTGATAGATGTATGTACTCTGTACTCATTACTTATTTACCATGTATTTTCATTAAATCATAACAAATTTTTTTCAAAATATTTATACATTGCTATTTTTAAAAATGAACAGTTTATAAGATTTGTTATTTAATAAAATTAATGAAATCGTAAAAATAATGGAATTTTATATAGTAAATGCTCAATTTTAAAAACAAACAACAAAAGTTGAAATAAAAATGTCGTCAACAAAATAAGTTGTTTTGAAATAATGAAATAGATTCTCATGGTCTTTTATAAATTAGTTACTATACTGGACGACTCTTTAAACGTATAAAATGAACGAAAATTTTAGGGAAACTTCCCGGAACTTTTCATGCAATTTGAACTTTTCATGAAATTTTACATCATTACCTACGGCACAAGTGAATTAATTATTTCAACAGCTTCTTCTGGAGATGAAAATCGTTCGCTACGCATTTTATTTTTGATATATGGGAATAAGAAAATGTCATTGGGCGATAAATCCCGCAAATATTATTTCGATGAGGTACTAGCACTTTAGTTTTATATTTGTTGATTTTCATATCGTATGTTTCGGTTAGTATTGTTTCTAACTTCTTTTTTCTAGATGCTAATACCGCTATATCATCTGCAAATCTAAGTATATCAATCGCTTTTCTCTGTATAATAATTCCAAATGTCTTCATGCATTTTACAGTATTCATTCTCTCTTCGATAAAAGTTAAAAATTAATGGGGATCGCGCACTTCTCCGTCTCACTCCTTTCCTAATATTTACTCCTCTAGGTTTCTGTTCTAATTATATTACAGCTGTTTGCTTTTTTGTAAGATATATACTATCTGTCTATCTTTATAACTTATTCCATTTTTTTTGAGTAATTCGTACATTTTTTTTCCATTTTACATTGTAGAATGCCTTTTCCAGATCTACAAGCCCTATATGCACGTTTTCTATTTTTGTATTGTGTTCTAAAAATATACGCTATTTTACCGATATGCAATGGTAACCAAAGGGTTATAGGTAGCCTAACGGCTACCAAAATACCCCACCACTTAGACATTTCCGAATCAATAGTTTTCTATTACTTCTTAGTAGTAGCAAAGCAAGGCTCGAGACATGAGCATTTACCTCCCACCTCCACGTGCCACCTCTCACTTTCCCCCATCTCCTTCCACTTTCTACCACTTCTTTTTACCTCCCACCCCTATCGCTTCCCACCTTCTCCCACCTCAAACATTCACTTCTGCATTACGCCACAACTAAGATTTTGATTACATTACAACTGTCACGTTATTTTGATACAATTTGTAGACTATTACTGTATATTTCTATTAACGAGCACCACTAAGACACACAATTCTTAATAGATACGTCTGATCAATTCGATGATTCTTTGACAACTGAAGTAACGCAATTTGCTCCACTATCACGCATAGTAGTTTCTTATTATTTCCACTTTTCATCTAGAAACCAAATTCATATCAACCTTTAACGATGACTACTGCCTTAAACCTTAAAATAAAAAAGAACAATAAAAGATTTAAAATGTATTTAATGTTATATGTACAGCTATTAAATCCATTACAAGCCTTTTTAACTAGGATTCGCTGTGATAACTGGAATCGGATGAATCGGGGATAGCCAAATTTAACTACATTTACGTGAGCAATTTTCCACCATCTACATATCCTATATATTGAGTGGGATTAAAAATATTCCTAATACAAAAGATAACATTATTACGGAAAAATTGAAGATATGTTGTTATTACTATAGTTTATACAAGTCTTCTTTATTGAATCGGGTATGTTTTTGGTAATTCCTCTAACAAATTCTCTAAGTAACGTTTGTTAATTGCACCCTACACGAAACATATTTGGAATGTGTATATTTCTCGTTAATACTTTTCAACCATTCTGTCCAATAACCTGTTTATACCGATATGTTTTAGCTTTTACGCCTTGTCTAGTAGTTACAAACTTTCGAAAACTTTACGCACAGACTATTATTAGAGATCTTGCACATCTTTCTATCTTAAACAAGAAATTTAACATAATTCTTATTTTTATAATCTAAATCGTTAATTTCGTGCTGTACTTTCCTTTTGTAACTAATAATTGGATACGTACAGCGCGTCTTGATTTTTTTGAATTGGAGAATATAACGGACTTTATTTCTGTGCACTATTTTTTCAATTCCATCAATAACAGGTTCTGTTCATCCATGTATTTGCTCCAGTCCTCGGCAGTTCGTAATATGCACACAACCTTTTACTTCCTGCGTTAAAAGTTTTTTGATTTTTGCTACTTCTTCTTCTGTAAGGATAGATTCTTTTTGTTTTTCGAGACATCCAAAGAAACATTAAGCTCTCTACTTTCGAAAGTGAATGACCATTATGTGTTTTAATATCACTGTTCTAAATTTTGTAAAATGCCATTCTGTAGGAAATCAAGTATAATCCATCCCTTTAAGAAGAATTAACATGTATCATTGTTTGTAAGCTCTCTCTTGCATCGTACACCCTAGTAAATTGTCTGGGTTTTGTAAAAGACATTTAAAAAATACATATCCTTATGCCCATTCTTCTCTGCAAGAGCTCCGACACAGGAATATTTTTCTCGGTTATTAACCGTAAAATGTAGAAACTTAACCTCTCTTTTAATTGTTTCATCTTGCATTCTCTTTTTTTGTACTAGATGTTTGTACTGCTCATTTAATGCAATGGTCTTTTTAAATCTACTTCCTCCAATTCTAATTTGCTTTTAATCGATTGTGCAGAAATAGCCGACACAGATTCTATTTGTTTACGGTGTACTGTAAAAGTTTATTACATGTATTGGTTCGCTTTTTTAAAATTTGCGGAGAAGTATTACTTGTAGGGATTAGCCCTAAATCGATGATGTTGACATTTTATAAAATTGTCGAGAAGGGTGCTCCAGGCTTTGCAAAAAACCTACCCCCGTTTCTAACGTAACATTTCTGTGTAATTAATACGTCATTCTTGTTTGATTCATCTTCTATGACTTCCACGTAGTTAATCAGTAAGCAGTTATAGCTGAAAGCGGAAAATTCGTAATTTATTGTTTTGTTGCTGTTCTTAATATCGTCTGGCAACTTAAGCTGTAATTCAGTCAGTTTTCTTGTATTACTGTTTCTCCGATAAATGTAATGTATAACGTTATTAAAAATTCAAGACAGCAACTTTTTTCAGACTTTCGATTAACTTCCTCCACATATTTGCAATCGATACTTAGTACGCCGGTGCATTTTGCAAGTATAATTTGCAGTCTATTTTACTCCTCGCGCCATTTTGTTTTCGCTTTGTAGTAGGAATAGAAGGTTAGGTCTTACTCTATGCCTAGTAGATAAAAATTTCGAGAATTTCCCACATAGCTAGTTATTAAAAAAGCCACGTATCACTTTTTAGCAAAAAACATTTACTATTATTTTTAATTCCTCGGTGCAATCCACAATGTCGCCCATTTTAACTAGCTCGAATATTCCTGAATTTACTAGCGCCTTCTCGTCGATAGCTATCGTATGGGAAATATTCGATATATTACGATTCTAGCTTCACAAATTTGGTGGACCGTGTTAATATGCAGGGGAAGAATTTAATGGCGGGCCGGTTAAATCTTGGTCAGTGGTTGTATGTCGTCCGCGGGCCATGGGTTTGCCATGGCAATTGTAGACTATTGTTAGGTGAAGATATAATGAAACGGTTTATTGGTTTTTTCCAAAAAAATATCTGATTTTATAGTGCGTTTAACGAATAGATTCAGTAATTAAAGTAATAGGATGAGCTTTAATCGCGCAATATAACCTGAACACAGCGAACATATTTACCAATTTCGGTAACTACAAACACGTATATCGGCCATAATGATTGGTTGCTCAAAATCATGTTGCCATTAGGTGTTCGCATAAACCCAAAAAAACTTTGAAATTAAGTTTTTAAAAATGTTAAGCTGTTATTATTAACTTGCGTTTTCGTAAGATACGCGGTATTAATTAGATCTTGTATTTTTTTCATATTGTTTTAGTATCGAGAACCCATATATTTGTTTATTTCCTGTACTATTAGCGGCATGCGCATTAATTTTGTTATGATATGATGTAGCTCAAGAAATTGAAGAAAAACAAAATATTTCTGACTAAAGGTTTTTGAGAGTCGTTTTAATTACATTTACAAATTCGGTTAAAAAGCATTTCAAACTATGTTGGTTTGTGAAATTTTCAATTTTTAATAATAAATTGTTAGTATTATAAATTAAAGATTTTGTATGCAAAATGCCGTTATTTCAGAAACCAAGTCATGAGTATAGTAAATGGAATATTCGAGTGGCGGCATTGTTTGTTATAAGCGCAATTATCACATTTGTAAATGTTGTCGAAGAAAGACTAATGAAATGAATCGCACGAAGTTTACAGTATAATGCGAATAATTTACAATATGCTAATAAGAAACATCTTTCATTGATATTTAGTAGACATGTTGTCGCTTCTGTTATACATAATGAAAATGGTGAGACAGTTAAAGTGAGTACAAGTAAATAGTGTATCAAAAGGTATATTAATAAAACCTTAGCTGGGTTTAGTTCGAGTATTGTTACTACGACTAACGCAGTTTGAGATAACAATAAAAACCGTAGGATGTTTGTTACAAACTAATTTATTGTAATTACTACAATATTTATTAAAGTTAACATCTATTACAATAATGTCTATCACTAATCTATACCTGCTAAACAAATGGAGAATACAATAATCTACAAATTAAACTTTTGTATTTAAATAAAATATAATTTTTGCTAAATAAAGCTTTTATACCAATATTTACAAAATACAATCAAATTAATAAAAATAATATGAGATTAGTAATTGCTAAAGCTATTCTTTTAAATAAAATTTCCTAATCAAAAAGCTCTTTAAAATTGTCAAAGTTTAATTTCCCGTTCTAAACAAAGCTCCTATATGTATGAGACAGGCGAGATACCCAAAGATTTCAAACGTAACATCATAGTAACGCGGATAGATGTGAAAATTTTCGAACATAAGCTTGACAGTACACGTTCTTAAAATATTAACTAGAATTGTACAAAGACGAATAGAAAAGCGAGCTGAAGAAATACTGGGAGAAGATCAATTTGGGTTTAGGCAAAACAGGGGAACACGGGAAGCTATTTTAGTTCTGAGGGTGATAATGGAGAAAACAATAGAGAAGAGGGAAGTGTATATATAAGGTTTGTAGATCTGGAAAAAGCATTCGACAATGTAAAATGGAAAAAAATGTTCGAAATACTCAAAAAGATTGGAATGAGTTTTAGGGATAGACTGATAGTACATTGCTTATACAAAGAGCAAACAGCGGTAATAGAATTAGAGCAGGAAAGTAGAGAAGTAAATATTAGGAAAGGGGTGAGGCAGGGACGTGCCTTATTCCCATTAATTTTTAACTTGTACATAGAAGAGGCAATAAATACTGTCAAATGCAGGAAGACATTTGGAATTAATATGCAGGGACAAAAAATTGACATGCTTAGATTTGCAGATGATATAGCGGTATTAGCATCTAGCAAAAAAGAATTAGAAGCTGCTCTTAATGAAATGAAAACAGTTCTAACGGAGAGATATGGTATGAAAATTAACAAAAATAAAACTAAAGTTCTAGTATGCAAAAGAGGGGAAAATAAATCAAAAACAAGAATACAAATAGGTAACGAGAACTTACAAGGATTTCTGCTACCTAGGAAGTCAAATAACGCAAGATGGGAAAAGCACAAAAGATATAAAACAAAGATTAGCACAAGGTCGTGCTACATTTAACAAGAAAGCAACTACTGTGTTCAAAGACCACAAATATAGAAACAAGGAAAAGATTGCTTAAAACATATGTATGGGGCACAGCGCTGTATGGCTGTGAAGCCTGGACACTAGAAGCCTTTGAAATGTGGTGCTACAGACGAATGATGAAGATATCATGGACAGACAAAGTTAAGAACGAAGAGGTACTAAAAATGGTAGGGGAAGAAAGAAATATGTGGAAAATGGTAAAAAAAATAGGAGAAATAGGATGATAGGCCACATACTAAGACATGAGGGAATAGTGCGGAATATATTAGAAGCAGAGATAGGAAAAAAGAGAAGTAGAGGTAGACTTAGGTTAGACTACTGCACACATAGTGAAAGATGTAGGCTGTGAGAATTTCAGAGAAATGTGTAGGTTAGCTCAGAATAGAAATTAATGGAGGTACGCTTCCAACTAGTCGCAAGATGGAAAAACTAATGACGACAATAATAACTGTACTTAAACATGGTGATTATTATAAACAACTACAGATATGGTTTTGCAATACTCTAAACTAATGTTAATTTTGCGAAACTATTTACTAGAAAACTATTAATACGGCAAATGTCTAAGTGTTGGGGGATCCTTGGCAGCCACAGGCTGCTTAACCCCTTCACATACCACTGAATCTCGGTGAAATAGGGCATATAATTAGAAAACAATAGAAGGGAGTCGAGCTGTATATAGGCTGTGTCCGGGTTCGGATCCCAACACGGTCCGCTTGAAAAATGTTAGGCGAGCATTTTTCACAAAAATACACCCTCGTTCGGATGAGAGGTAAAAAGGAGGTCCCGTGTGTGAGTGTTGTCACGCACGTTAAAGATCCCTACCTTGCTTGGAACAGCAAGGGTTCGGCAAAATTCAAAATTTTCCAGGTAACAAAAACTCGCTTCCTGGCCAGTGTAGTACCTTCGGGTGGAGCATTGGAAAAAAAACACATGTAATGTATATAAGCTGTTGTGAGAATTGCAGGGAACTGTGTAGGCTAACTCAGAACATAAATAAGCTTAGGTACAACCAGTTTGCCAATGATGAACACATAAGTGCTCTTAAATCTGATGATTATTATAAACAACTACAGGTGTTGGCTGTGAAATATTTTCAACTAATATTGATTGTGCGAAAGGATAAATTGGAAAAACTATTAATTCGACAAAGGTTCAGGTGTTGGGGGAACTTGACAGCCGAAGACCGCTTACCCCCTTCACATACCACTGAATATCGGGGAAATAGGGTTATATACCCTGTAAAACAATAGAAGGTGACCGAATCAAACAAGAAAGAACAACAGCTATGTTCAAAGACAACGAACATAGATACAAGAAGAAAACTGTTCAAAGCATAGTGTGGAGCACAGCACAGCACACCTATGAAATCGGGGCAGTAGGAAAAGTAGAGAGAAAGAGATAGAAGCCTTCTGGAATGTTGTGCTTCAGATGTATGAGAATGGTAGCATGGTCAGACAAAGTTAATAACAAATAGGTTGTAGAAATTGTAGAGGAATAAAGATATCTGTGGAAAATGAAAAAATAGGAGAAATAGAAGGACAGGATACGTTCTAAGGCATTTCTGGGGAATAGTACGGGATATACTACAAGCAGAAATAGGAAAAGAGAGGTAGATGTAGACCGAGATCAGACTTTCGTACACAGATAGTGATAGATGCAGACTGTGCAAATTTCAGGGAAATGTGTAGGTTGGTTCAGACTATGAAACAATGAGGGTGCGCGTCCAACCAGTTCTAGGACTGAAGACATAATGATGATGATGAATAATTATTTAATAATGTATTGAAGTATTGGTAGTGCATTTGAATACAATATATGCAATCTTCTTCTGCTAAGTTTTGCAATTAACTAAGTTTTCACGTGAAACACAAGAAGGCCTTGCTTCATCTCGTTTGTGAGACGAGACTTATTCATTTCGTGATAGTGCAGTTTGCGTAAACCATCAAAAAATATTTTCTTGTAGAAAAATAGTATTTATAGACCTAAAATGTTGAAACATGTCTGTAGAATATGTATAGGTAGTTTAATTATTGTTTTCTTATGATTATCATTTGTTTTAAAACAATAATACAAAATTACTATAATATATACTTATAGCGTCAATGCATGTTTATCAAGACTCAAAATATGCATTTTATTGGGGGGAGTGGTTCTCCGTTAAAATACGTTAATTGTTATTTGTTAGGTATATAAGCATGCAGCTTAAAAAGTATTTACTAATCTGCCAACATTATTCGCCCGTATCAAATTCCTAAAATCTAGACTCATTTTGCGGTAATACAATTTTTTTATTCCTAAAACCTTCAAAGACTTACTATATTATTTCTATTCCATTACATTTCTTTATATAATAATTTGGTGAGACAAGACGAGAGTTGAAACATATGTGACATCATTGATAGTGTGAAACAATAGATTTCCATTTCTTTCCAAGTCTGTTCTCGTAACCAAAATTTAATGCGCGTAATGCTAACAGTAAAATCTTAACGATCTTAAACATCTTATAATCGAATTGTTCTCCATTGTGTGAGAAATTTACAACGTACTTGTGACGTACTATATTCAGTAATTTGGAATATCGGGGGTAGTAATTTGATTGGTTATTGAAACATTAACAAGAAAAAACTAATGCTACCCCGTGGCTAAATACACTTCTACAGTATTTTTCAAGTAACTACGAAACTGAAAGACGTAATGAACTTTGTAACGTATAAATCAGCATTTGTTTAATGCAATAAAATATCACCAAACTATTTGTTTGAGACTATTGAGAAACACCGTGATAGATAAAATTATTCCTAGGAAATCTACATTAATTTCAGAATTACTATGTAATATTATAATACAAGGTGTTCAGAAACGCTTTTCACGAAAGAAAACTGTAAATTCCACAGCTCATTTCATGTTGGTTTGACGTACTCTTGTTTTCCAAATATGCTTGCTAAGGAAGTTTGAGCTCTTTAAAGATCGGTTTAATTCAAATATCTTTAAAACGGTTTCCTTTCTAGTGATAAAATTTTGTACATTTATTTTGTGGAATATGTCAAATTACACGACGTGGCAGCTATTTTTTAATTGTAGTCATAAGCGGCTCGTTTGGGAAAAGTATTAGACATTTTTATTTATAACTTTTATTTTCCTAATTTCGCCATTTTGGCAAAGCATTTAACAAATTTTGTTTTATTAGGAAAAAATTAATCTCTTATCTAAAGTCGTTAGGACTACCGTTTTCGAAAAAAATCGATTTGAACTTTCGTGCCAAACATACGTTTTCGTTTATTAACAAATTCATTTCTAAATTATGAAAGATAGCTATGGAAAATAAACATAATAACAATTGTATGAATATCAAACTGTTCGTATGTCATAAACTGTGAAATTGTGAAATAGTGAAATTCAATTGCAACGTTCGAACAGCTGCTCATAGGTATGCTAATAAATTTCCAAATAAAAAACTTCTTGCTCCCAAAACATTTACAGCTCTTCTTCAAAGAATTCCGGAAACTAGATCGGTAATTCCCAAAAACACTGAAACTTACGTAAAAGAATATGAGAATGATATTTTAATGGATGTAGAGGAAATTAGCGTTAGAAGATTGGCTGCAATGTATCCTATTTCTAAATCTTCTGTGTGGAATATTATCCATAAGAAAAACTTGCATTCTTTTCATTTTAGAAAAGTTCAGGCCATGCGTGACGGTGACTTTTGTGTTTGTATTGATTTTTCTAATTAGTTGCAAAATAAAGAATCTCAAAATCAAAACTTTTTCTCAGCTATTTTGTTTTGTGAAGAAGTTACTTTTACTAAGCTTAAAATTTTGAATATGCATAATGCGTATTATTACTCCTACATCGGTGATAATCTTTATGTTATAAAAGAAACAACATCAGGAAAGGTATAACATAAATGTATAGATAGGCGTTGTTTGATGATTTTTTTAGAGAATAAATACAGACAGCGATTGATCAGAAGAGGAGGTCCAGTTGCTTGGCCGGCTGGAACTCCATATTTTAATCCTGGAGATTTTTGTGTGGGGATACCTAAAATCAGTTGTTAATTGGCAACCAATAGAAACACGCGATAAACTTTGGGGACCAATTAGAGATGTTTGCGAAGAGTTTAGAAACAATATTAAAATTTTTGCAAGAATTCGATTATTTTGCGTAAGCGACTAAATTAGTGCCTGGAAACGGGTGGCCGTCATGTGGAGCATCTATTTTAGATTTACTTTCGTGTTTCGTACTTTCAGTTGTCATTTTGTTCTATTATTTTCCACTACTAATTTCATTATTTACAAGTTTGTATCATAAAAAGTTTATTGTTTACTCGTATTTATTTTTTACTTTAGAAAACCCAAATCATTGGTTGGAAAAAGTTTATGACATAAGAACAGTATGGCATTCATACAATTGTCATTATGTTTATTTTTCATAGCCATCTTTCATATGTTAGAAACAAATATGTTAACAAAGGAACGTATGTATTGAAACATGAAAAGTTCAAATCGATTTTTTTTCGAAAACGGTGTCATAACGACTTTTGATACGATAACTATTTTTTCTAATAAAAACAAAATTTGTTAAATGCTAATATGCTATGTCAAAATGGCGAAATTTGAAACACAGAAAAGTTACGAATAAAAATGTCCAATATCCCTTCTAAACGAGCCGCTTATGACTACAATTAAAAAGCGTTTCTACGCCATGTGATTGGGCATACCCCACAAAATAAATGTACAAAATGTTATCACTTAAAAGGAGATCGTTTCGAAGATACTTGAGTTAAACCAATATTACGGCGCCATCTTTGAAAAGCTCTCTTAACAAGAATGTCTCTTTAACAAAGTTTACGTCAAATGGACATGAAATGAGCTCTAGAATTTGCAGTTTTCTTTTGCGAAGAGCGTTTCTGGACACCCTGTATGTAGAAGTGTCCACTATAAGTTTTAATTAATAAATGTTTTCCGTTGCGTTTAGGAAACACGTCTAATTGTTTTTTTATAAAATCCTTTAACTCAAAAGAAGTTTTAGACGTATACAGTACCTTACTTCTTCAGCTATAAAATAGTATTGGTGATTAAGTGTATAATTTAACTAAAAAGTAGGATTAAAGATGTCTAAAAGTAACTCTCGATTCCAATGTAACGTCTTCAGAAACAAATTAATTTTAGCCGATTTAACATTAGAGCAATAAATTATGACATGCATATAATTTTGAAGAGCGCTCGAAGCAGGGGTTTTGCTCTAATAATTAGTATAACCAGCCATGCATGCTCTTGTTAATTGCACAGGCCAGTCTCTTGGTTTGATATATCTCAAGAATTGCGACACCTTTGACCTTAATAAGAAGACGCAGGATTAATCCACTGTGTACGTTCACTCCGATTTGTATAAAAAGTATTACATTTTCACCGCTATAGTTCCTCGTCTCCGATTCTTTTACACGAATATATTTACGTATCTGCATAACACCAAATAAACCAAACCGTATTAGATGTGATTTATAACAAAACAACACAAAACAATTCCAAACGATTGATTTTATAATGTAATAATTATTTATTATCATTGTAAATTAACGAATTAATTTTTGTTTTGGATCAACTATGATATCGATAAAAGGAATTTGCAAATGAAATGCATAAAAATTTAAAAATATTAAAGTACATATCTGATAATTTGTGTGAAATAAGTTATTAGAAAATCCTGAGCAACGAGTAATCAATTTCGTAATAGGTAACACGGTATAGTCGGAACCAAATAAACTTGGTTATGACTCATCGATGTTTGGAACATGAAAACACGACATACAATAATTTTGTTTTGCTTTATTTAAATATTATAAAATGAGATGTAAACATTCGCATATATCTTCTGTATAAGATATAGGAGAAAATAAAACGTTTGTTGTATATGAATGATCTAAAATTGGCAATTGTGGTGTCTAGGTAATCTCTGTCGTTGTTATTATATTTAGAACGTCCGACCGAATGGATAATAATTATTGGCCAATTACAACATCTTACACTTATAACAATCACAGATAGAAGTATAGAGAAAACCAAAGCTACTATTGTAGACATAAGAAAGTGAAGCTAAATAATATAAAGGGCCAGCTATTAGTAACCCGCCAAGTCTATATGCAAATAAAGAAGTTTTGTTAAAATACATTTTTGACTATTATTTTTAGCACAATTTTATTTGAGTTAGTTGAACAACTAATGTAAAAATTTACAAGTACTATGGAAACATGAAATTTAATTACAATTAACAATATTTTACAGTTTTCTTACTAGTGACTCTTTAGTGATGAATCATTAGAGAAGCACATAGTTCAAATTTATTTACCAACTGATATTAACAAAAATTATTATTAATATAAAAAAGAAACATTAATAGAATATCTCTGGCCGCCATATCTAAGCTGGATTTAATGTTATTCCATTCTGTTTCTACTGCCTTAGTATCAGAAATTTTCCTGATATCTTTGAGCAATTCATTTGACTATTTTTCAAATTTTTCGTGCATATCTTTATCTTTTAGCTTCTCAAAGTCACAGTGCCCTTTTCTGTTCCTCTTTTTCAGATTTTTAAATTTAAGTGCGACCTTCATAATTACGATGTTGTGGTAGTGTCTATATCTGCTTCTGCGTAACTTCTACAGCTTTTTACTTGATTTCTAAACCGTTGTCTAACAAGTAATTATTACAAAAACAATAATATATAAAATCTTTTTCTAAAAATAGAAAAATACACACCTTGAAAAAGTAATTGCAGCTCTTCAATAACAGCATCAGTAAGATTTGTATATACTTTGTTTCTTCTATTTAAAAATCAAATTGGCCGGAACTCAAACTTAAATTAACAACTTACAACTCATTTAAACACTAAAATCGCTTTTACCAAACGCTACAATAAATTTAATTTAAACTGTGGTATGTCTTGCTATCTATGATATAGAGTTAAAAATATAATCATTTTCTTTAACCTGTTGCGTATGACTGTATTGATAAAGCACATATTGTTGTATTTGTTTCCTGATTGTCTTCGATATACATTTGTTGTACTAAATTTAGTATACATAAATAATAGTTTTCCTTTTAGAGGATTTTCTCTGAAACGAGGGCTCGAGGTGCTAGAAGATTATTTTATAATCTCAAAAAATTTAACAGAACTGACATTATAAGCCTTAGTGATTACTTGAGGAAATAAACTGTTGAAGACTATACGTTCATGAAAAGTTAATCTAAACTGATAATTTACTCAATTATCAACTAAGTATTCTAGTTAAGATTAGGTTGACTGCTATCAATTCAACCATAAATCTTCTCTGATGACGCACCTCGGTTTTACTTCAGGGCAGCTAATGCTACTAAAGAAAAAATAATAAAAAGAGAGAATACAAACGGCCGTAGATAACATAAATCTAATTGTTTCAAACGAAAACGCTTCTTTATTTGACTTTATTTGCACAATTTCCTCTTTAACATCATCCATATTCTCCAAAATCTGTACCACTTTACCACTATTTCTAACTCCATTTCCTCCATCATCTTAGTTTCTTTTAAACCTAAAGTTATTTTTTCTCTCATATCCTTCATTTTCTTTTCATTCTTTTCACTTTCTGATTTTAAACTGTTCCCCAATCCTGCGAAATTCTGTCCAAACTGTGCACTTACTTCCTGGGTATTCTTATCAAATATCTTACATAAATTCAACAAAAAGACCATAATCTTCGCCTCCTGGGTATCTCATACATTTATATCTTCACTCTGCTCTGCATTTTTCTCTTGCTCCAGATAAACACTCTCTTGAGAACCAATCTCAACACCTTCTGCTCTCAATTCTTCCCGAATCTCTCTAATTCTATCGGTCATTTTCAAGACAGATTAAATATACTTAACAAAAAGAAAGTTGCTGCGAGAGGCCCGACGTTGGGACGCCAATAAAAGTTCCTGTGAATGATATGATTCTGAACGAGCCCCAGGTTGGGCATTGATAAAAGATTATGTGGATCGCCTAGGGTCGTACGTCTAATAGAAGATGCTATGATGGATGTTTTTAATTGCCTGTCGTCTATTGTTGTTAGCTCTCTGATTAATAAAACACTAATTATACATCAGATTTATAATGATACGAAATAATCCTCTTACAAACAATTTTTCATCTAACAAAATAAAGCATACACCACAACTTTCTCTTTCAAACAATATCTCAACTACATAATTAATGAAACATAACTTCCCTCAACATGCACCTTATATATCACATATAGAGTCCAGAATATCTTTTTAAGACTAGGATGATCACTCACTTATTCGTGATTATCATTCAGAAACAACTCCATAATTAAACCTTCCTTAATATGTACAATAATTATCTTTACGAGTCATGTAATTTAATATGCTTCACCCTTAAAACCGTTTTTAAACTTATCTGAATTTAGGTAGGTTCAAATGTTACCTTGTATAATGGCGTAACACTATATCGTAGGTTTGTCAAACCTTTAAAATTATATTAGATTGACTTTTACACACTACTTTTACTCTAAAATTAAACTAATCAAGAGCTTTTAGAAATACTTAAAAATCCAAACAAATTGTTTTAAAGTTTGCCGTTACAAATCTTCTCTTAATTTACCAGCTTTGACTTTTTCCAGAACGTAATTACCAATCTATGCTCCAAAATTATTTAAATCGTTTAAAAAGTAAACATTTTCATGTAAATTGATCAATTTTCCATATAAAAAAAACCATTCCAATCATATATGTCTATTCCAATTAAGAAAACTTTATCTTGCGGTAGTTATTTTTAATTATCTATTTTCCACTAAACTTTATATAAGTAAATCTTGAGATCAATTCTCTTTTACAATCGTTTTAATTAGTTTCAAATCGTCTTTCTCCTATACAGCATTTTAATAACTTTCACTACTAGACACTGTACATTTTTAGGTAGCACTTTAAAATACAAACGTATTATCTAATTTTATCAGATAATATGTCAACGTCGAAGCTTCCATCAAGGCTGCTCTTTCTTGTGCACTGATTGGTTTTTATAAAAACGGTCACTTACTTCGTAGACTTCGACAATTTTCACGCTAGATATAGTATGCTATTTTTACGTTCTTATTTGTTCGCGAAGGTGGGTGTGTTATTCCACCATTCTCGTTTGTTGGAAAAGGTGTATCGTATTTGCGTCTGCTATCAACTTTCGATGTTTTATTGTTTTACTACCGTATTGGGCTATCTAATAATTGGTGTAACATTTACTTTTTATCACCGCTTCAGGCTATTAAACTATTGAACTTCTTTTACACATTTTATCTCAACATTTGATTGTTCTAGAACATGATATTAATAAACACGCTTCTATACTTAGAAATACATCTTTTCAGTAGACGTAAAATTCTTTTGCCATTACATGAAAATTAAAATATTTATACATGCTGCTTTACATAAAATTGACATTAAATTTAACTGTAATTTTTAAAGAATATTTACGCTTTTGAACAGGATTAATTACTTATTAATTGCAAATGAAAGCCTTTTTCGAGTATTTCTATGCATTTGAACGTACATTGTACTTAAATATAAAACTGAAATCTTTTAATAGGATTTACACATGCGAGTTTACACATAATTGAATACTTCTCTAAACACAATCCTTCTATTATAAATTGTGGTTGAAACTCCTTTGATGAGCGCATGTTTCAGCTGAACGTAATAAATACCTTTATTTTTACACGATTTGTTTGTTATCAAATTCCTTTAATAGTCATGGTTTTTATGCGGCAAACGTAACTCATACATTTTGTACCGGGCATTCCACAAATACGTTTTTTACACAAATAAATGTTAAGTAATTTGTGTTTTTTTAAAATTTTTTCGTATTTATAAAGTCATAATAGTCATAAATAGTCATAAATGACCTTGCTAGAACCTTCAATCACATCAATATATATATATATATATATATATATATATATATATATTGCTGCGGATAGGGGATCAATGGGTTTAACCTCTCCAGCGTCAACAACCGATTTTCGAAAGAACAAAAATTTTATAAAAATATTCCTTACCCGGAATCTTCTGCTTCACCATGATATCTTCAGCAGCTTCCTTAGCTAGCTCAGCTGTGCCTCTTCATGGATACCTAAATTCACAATCGTTCTTCCTTCCCATTCACACACCTTTCAATAAAATCACAAAATAATACAACAATCATACAATCTTTATTTACCGCTATTTACAAAAATTATTCACAGATATGTACATTTCGGTACTCTAGTTACAACTCAATAAGTGCTATTTTGTAAAGTCTTTGTTTAAACTTTTCATTGCAAACACATTTAAAACAATAGGAGTAAATGGGCCCCGAATCATTCCCTATATTTATTATTCCACACTGGAGTATGGTGAGCTCATAATAACCCAGTTTATTAATGTATGCTTTTCATCTTGCATAAAATTACTACAAAATTAATAACCCATGTACCCTTAACAATCTAATTTAAATTCGTAATGAAATTTAGTAAACTTTACATACACCTTTTTCTTTTAATATTTAAAATACCTTCATAATAGTCAAGTACACGTATCTTTTCCAATACGTTAAAAAAACCATAAATAACCCCCAAAGTTCACTCACACATCACAAATAATGCCAGCAGTTTATCAAATAACAGCAAATTCAAATGTGTTACCTGGAAAATGCTTCAAGGCTCCATCTCCGTCGACGATGCTGTCCTCGAAATACCTTGGCCTCTCGTCTGACCCACCAGATATTTATAGATGACAACTCAGTCTATACTGAGTTCCGTGCTACCTATCAATATACCATCCCAGCATCCAAATTTACGTATATTACACTTGTGTTTAGTGCTTTATTAATTTACTAGATTGACATGGTATAGGTTGGACCTCAGTTTAATTTAAATCACTCACCACTACTCGCGTTAATAACTATAATGCCCCCAAATACCAAGTTATAAGACCTAGTACTACCTTACTATATTACAAATAAATTTTAATACTCACAAAACTCTACTATAACGTTGGTTTGTTGTTATACGTAGTTAAAGCGATGCGAAAATCAAGAGTAGTAAAAAAAGCCTTAATATTTTCCATCCCGTATTTATATGGTTCAAAATGGTACCTCCCGGACCCACTTAACGCGAAATACTCAATTTAAATAATATTTCTGCAAATTTTGGATATAACCGCTTTAAAACTTCCAGAAATTTAGCTCGTGAACACGCTATATAATCCGAACCACCGCATTTATCTGTCGCGTGTTCGTCTGTTTATCAACTACTCGTTTCAACCAATGATACAGTCCTGTGTCATCATAAAACTCCGCCTGTAATATTGTTATCTCCGTTTTAATCATATTGGATGTCGCGTTCCAACCCCACTTGAGTGGTAGAAAATCGATATTGCTGACCGCGTCCACGTGGGTTGAATACGTGCTTTAGAAATCGAATGCTTTTATACCCGTCTCTATCTGTGACATCTTATTGATTGTGCATCCCTTCCGCTCTTTAAGAAACTTTTGTTAGCTTTTATGCGAATCCACTGACGGTTGAACAATATATTCTATGAAACCCGCTTTATTATGTTCGCAAATACAAAGAAGCTGACCTTTCAAACATGCAGGTGTTCCTAATTGATCGTTTAAAATAACAATTGTCGGAGCTTACATTTCACGGTATTCGATACAATTAACGTCCTCGTTTGTTACAACGAACCCTTTTCGCCTTGGGATTATTGATTTTATATACCCCGATGCATTTTCTGACGTTATTACACGTTGAATTAAATAAATTAAATTAATTATGCGTTTCTATTTGTTTTTAAAACTGGTTTTCCTTTATGAACCTATTACTTTCCAATCATTAATTATAAAAATACGTCAATACTTTTCGTTTAAATTAAATACATGAAATAAATTTTGCGCGTAAATAAATTGTTCCTTTCTCTATATAGGGTGTTTGAAATTGTATTGCTTACCCCAAATTTAACCCTTTAAATCCACTACAATATATATATATATATATATATATATTATAGTGGTTTTAAAAGATTAAAAATAAATATAAAAGAAACAATTTCAAAACACCCTGTATTAAGGAACAACCAGAAATTACGTGCGAAAGTTATATTAGTTAATTCATTTTTAAGTAACGGGTATTAATCAAATTGTACAAATAATGATGAATATTTAGTAGGTTTGCAAAGAAACTAAATGGTACAAGCCAATGCAATTAATTTATTAATTTAATTGAATTAATTAAACGGTTATTGACGTATCATATGCATAAAAGCGTGTAAGGGTCAATAATACCAAGGTGAGACGCGTTGCTAACAAACAAATATATTAGTAGGGTTGAAATACGTGGAAAATCCAACTCGTAGAAGTGTTATTTAAAACGCTCGTTAAGATTAAACACCTGCAGAATTTTAAATGTCAAGTTCCAATAATTTTTATAGATAGCAAATGGTTACAAAGAATATCGGTAAACCGTCGCATGCGTTCCCTGGAAATACCAATGAGGGGTTATTTAAATCACGTAGTAAGTCCACGTGGTGTAGATAGCAAATAAACCGAAATATCGATTTTCTACCACTCAAGCAAGGTTAGAAAGAGACGTAGAAAACGCATAAGCATGGGACAACGGTTGTATAGGCGGGATTTGTGAAGCGTCAGTAGGTCTACGATTGGTCGATATGGTTAGTTTGACTTGAAACAAACACGAGGATAGTGTAGCGTAGTTTTCTGAAAATATTATAACGACGTGCTGAAATTCGCGGGATTAAATATTGGTTGAGTGCAAAATTGTAAGAAGTATTATTTTAAATGAAGGATTTCGCGTTAGGTGGGTATGGAGGGGTTACATTCGAAGTGTATAAATATTATAAAGAAGTAGCACGGCTCTCTTCTCTTTTAACTTCGTGCCCCTTAATATTTCGATCGCTCCAAACGACGTATGAAAGTTAACACGAGTTGTAAGTATTATAAAATCATTTAAATTATATTGCATGGGGGTAGCCTCTTAATTAGTACTCGGTTAGTGTGCCGAGATTACATTTTTTAATTGAGGTATCACCTATAATTTTTAACCAACTCGTGTCGGGACATTAAGTAACGTGGTTTGAAGCAACTAATTGTGAAAGACGTATGTTTAAATGGAATTTGGTTACACCGTGCAGGCGGCGTTGGCGGATCGGCTTAGATGGAGTTCGTCTAGTAACAGCTAGAAACGGCCTGCAGAACAGATAGAAGAAATACATGGCATCGTCCACAGAGCAGAGATCTCCTAGAAATTTCCAGGTAACCATTTGAAATTGTGATTCTTACAAACTGTGAATATTGGGTGACGTATGAGAGTGAAATTTCAAGGTAGTGTGGATTATTTGCGTATTGAACATAATACGTGTAAATAACTTTATTATGGTATTTAACTAGAAATTTGGAGGTGTCTATAAAGCTTTTTAACGTTCCATCAGAACGTGAAATTTTGGTGAAGAGTACATGGCTTTGTTTTGTTAATTTGTTGTAAGAGTATGCAAAGTAGAAGGGCATACATTATGCATAATTAGCTGGGTTATCATGAGCTCACCATACCCCAGAGTTTACTTAGATTTAAAAAAAACAAAATAAATTATAAAAAAAAATTTTAGAGAAGATATTATTCAAGGCCCATTTACTCCGTGTACATTTTATGTGTTTGATGATTTTAAAATAAAATACAGGACATTACAAAATAAGATTTACTGAAGTGTAACGTGATCAATGTAATGTGGACAATATTAAATTTTATTTGTAAATAGTAATAAATAAAAGATTGTATGTTGGTTGTATTTTGTGGTTTTATTGCGTGTGTGTGTGTACGATTGAGAATATGAGAGTGAATCTAGATACCCAAGAGGAGGTCCAAATGAGCTAGCCGGAAGCAGGTGCAGAAAATTGGCAATTCAACCGAGGAAGAGAGGAAAACGGGTACGAAATTTTTTTTTTGACTTATTTAAATTTTTTGGAAATTTTTCTATTTTCGAATTTGAAAAATTAATAAAATTTTCGAATATATTTTTATTGGTGAGGATTTTACCCGAGTTCCACGGCAATTTATGACGGCCCATTGTTGGGGCTCGAATGTTTTTTGAGAGAGTACTAAATTATCTGAGTTCTACGGCAATATATATATATATATATATATATATATATATATATATATATGCCCGGATTTTCTAGGAACAAGAACAACATTGATAACTTTTGTATTTGAAGAAAAGGGAAATGGTTAAATCAGCAAAAAGTTGTAGGTTCGATTTTAAATTTTACTTGTTATAGCCAGCTTGGTTAAGATTTTAAAAAATATCCTAATCTTTTTTATTGCCATAACTTAAGATATTAAACTAATTTGCACGGTAATTTAAGAACTTTCATTGCAAATACTTGCAAATCATTAAGCTCAAAATTGTAAATTGGTACCGCGAATTTTTTTGGGGCCTTTTTTAAGAAAGTTTTTTAGCTAATAAAATATCAAATTGAGATTTCAAATCATTCAAAACTTAATGTATTATAGCAACGTCTTAAAAATCTGGTAAAATTAACCATTACCAAGAGGCTAACATGGATATACTAGTATGGTATGGTATTTTGGTAGACAGAATGACCTAACCGCTTTCTAGACTAACAGACAACCAGTTCATCAAAAAATAGTGAGTTTCACCTGTTTCAATTTATGTATCTTTGTGGTGGTTGTTTATGTGATCCAAGAAGTTCTTAATTGTTTGTTTATTATGAACCCAGGCCACAAAGCTGTCTGCATTTGGAAACCACATTGTGGGTTTAAGACCTGAAGATTTTAAAGCCATAGCGTCAAATGACTTAATAAAGATGTTGGCCACAACATAAGATACCGCTGAACCCATGAGTGTGGTCTTTAAACCTAGGATTATCACTCATATCAACAACTTCATAATTAAACATTTTTAATATGTACAACAATTACCTTTAGAAGTAATATAATTTAATATTCTTACCTTTAAAAAGCCGTATTAAACGTATCTGAATTCAGTTATGTTTAATTTTTATCTTATGTAATCACAAAACCTGTGCGTAGGTTTATCAGAAACTCTTAAAATTAAATTAAATTGTCTTTTACGTACTCTTACTCTGATGAAACTTAAATTATAAATATGAGACTGTATAAATCACTTAAACTATCTAAACAAATTGATTTAAATTTTACCGTTACAGATTTTCTTGCTATTTTCTTTTTCAAAGCATAATAATTACCATTTCGTTTAAAGAAGTAAAAATGTTCATGCAAATTGATCCATTCCATATACATTTCCATTTACTTTTCAGATCTTTAAGTAAATTCTCTTTTATAATAGTTTTTAATTGGTTTCAAATCGTCTTTCTTTCATTTTAATATATTTATATAATTATTACTACAAATATTGAACATGTTATGTACCACTTCAACTACGTAACGCATTATATAATTGCATCGACGGTATGCCGATGTCGAAGTTTCATTCAACATTGATCTCCACTATGCATAGATTGGACTTTAAATGAAGCGAGCCCCATCTGATGTAGCAGATTCGAGAATATTCGCTCTTGATCTAGTCGGTTTGCTATGTATTATTTCCATATTCGAGTTTATTCTATAATGTAGGTGTGTCATTTACATATATATTTTAGTGGGTTCGTGATCTTTAAGTTCATTGTTTCACTATACCTTATATTAAACTCCAGGCTATTCACATTGTTTACGTATGCTTTCTCCCAAAATCCCATCGTTCTAGAAAATATGGTCATTTAACTACTTTTTTAATTAGAAATATGTCTTTTTGTCATTAAATTATAAATAAAATCTTTTCCATTCATGCGAGTTTCCCGTTATAATTGAAAGTATTTATATTCATTTGAACTACAATTTTATAAAAAACACGATCCTGTGTGTATTAATTTAAAAATGAAATTTTTTAATAGCATTTACACAAATACGATATTTTTTTAATGGATGAAACTCGTTTAATAACACTTGTATGCGCGTCGAACGTAATAAATATTTTTATTTCAATCTAAAGCACCGTCCTTTTGTTATTAAACTACCTAATAATCACGGTTTTATGCGTCAAGCGTAATTAATACATTTATACCGGGGATTTCACAAATATTTCTATACAAATAAATATCTAATCAATGTGGTTTTTTCGAATTTATTTACAGCAATATATATATATATATATATATATATATATTGCTGTGATATTACAATATTCACAACTGCTGACTGGTTATCTACCTCATTCAGCATGCTGCACTTCATCACCATGGATAAAAATCTAAAAAAATTAGCACAAAAAAGCTATTCTATCATTTTCAAGGTTAAGAACGTAACACTTTAATAAACTGATCTCAGGCACTATGGGCACATATGGCGTGTTATTTACTTACACATTTATGAACAAATGTCATGATATATCACTAACATTTCCCTATTCCATACGATGCCAAAAAAATAGTTGCAATTGCTATTTAGATAATCAAATAAACAAACAAAAATCAAAATTTATATTCTTCCCACACAGTTAATAATTATCTTACACCTTAATATTAAGGACAAATCTTTCAATGTACTCTTTTCTTAAACCCCGTACCTTATTTTATAATTGATAAATTATCAGAATTAGACCTGCAAAATGAATCATAAAATTTATGATTTTTAATTAACCTTAATTAAAAACGAACTGGTACAATAAATTTGTCCTTGTCACAACAAATATTAAGATTTTTTTTACTCAAGAGTATTTTTAAAAATAGATAGTTACATTAATTAATCATTTAATACATCAAGCTCTCTCCACTAAATCACTCAGAAATATTTTCAAACATAATTAAATTGTTATATCAAATTGCATCACAAAATGTATGATGGTAGCTGAAACGGTAAGCGTGAGCTGCTCTAAAGCGTTTAGTATTTCTCGGCGTCTACGCAGTAAAGTGAAACCAATACCAGCAGTTTGGATTGTGGTTACTGCTAAAAAATATGTACAATAACAATTTTATCACTGACAATGGATTTTCCTAAGTCGCCTAGATTTATTGTGTTACATCCAAACGCCTTCTTTTTATGCCTCTTTCTCATTCTATCCATTGCATGCACTTTTTTCTATCCTGTCTTTTTGTGTACACGCAGCCTTAGTCTGGTCTTCCAAAAGGTAAGTGTAACACTTTGGGCTTACAGCCTTGTTTTCACAAGTCGATTTTTTGGATACATTTCCTAAATTCTACCAATTTTACCCTTTAGTGAGAAAGGGATTTTAGTTTTCTATTTACGTACACCTGGTTTTTGGGTATGATGCGTCAGTTCTAGAACAAACAAGTGCATACATCTGCTTTTAAAGATCTTTTCGTCCTAAGGCTGCTAAAGTTCCTTATCTTAACTCTTTTATTATATTACTTAGGTTCAAGGAATTTTTAAACCCCGCACGGGGAATTCTCCAGTATTATTATGTTTAATATAAACGTTACCTGAAAACCACACAAAGATTTGATTGTCATATAAATCCGGACATGGATTTATGATTTGTCGTTTGGTAAAACGCAAGGATTTCATTTCTCATGCTTAATGCGCAGCTGTGCCCACCATTTTCAGTTCGAACAATAATCGGGGGGGGGGGGATGATGATGGCTCGTGGAAGCCTATGCACCGAAGCAAGCAGACTTTACTACCGTTCTTTGTCGAGTGCATATGTGTTTCGTAGAGTCGGACAGTCGGTCAAGTGGTCCCTTTCTCTTACTCTTTCTCTTGTTATACAACATACCGGCGCTTCGTCGATAGGAGAGCTATCGCCACTCAAACAAGAGGACATCTGGACACACCCTGAGATGAAAAACGCACCTTTCTTAATTACGAAATGTTTTTTAATTGAATTTCATAACTTATTTACAACATCAATGTAAATTGTGTATATATAACCTTATATAAAAATTATCTTTCCTATTTTACAAACTGAAAATGAAATCAAATTATTTTCAGTTTAACACAATTAGCAGTTTTTCTCACAAACTTATTTCTAATGATATCTTATGTAAATTATACCATATCGTATCGTCATAACTCGTGGATTAGACGATTTTAATTATAAATCTTAACGATTAGTTTTAAATTTCTACCTTTCATCTTACCTTTAATTATGTAAATATACCTTACCTTATCTAGTATTCATGGATAACAAAATTTTCGTGTAATATTGTTTAATTATCGAACTCATGTATCATTTATTTCTACGTAAATTTAGTTTTTAACCTTTGACTGATCCTAAAGTCCATCTAAATGAAACCTTGTCTTGCCATGTATGGTTTTTGATTTTAAAAGATAGACCTCTCATACCTATTTATAATTTTTTTCTAGTGGTCATTACACGCAAATGTGTCCAATTGCTTTTAAATTTTCATCTTCTACCTTAGTATTTCACAACCTAATATATTCATTATCGTGGTTGAGGTATTTTTCGTTTGAGCAACCCAGCGACTCCTCAGGACCTGTACTAGCTGATGTCCGTGTTGATTCTTTACTTTTTGGCTACATACAGGATAGTGACCTATGCCTCTGTAGTAAAAATCAATTTCCACAGTTGCGAATACGAAAAATTTCATTCGATGTATTTTCTTACGCATATATTTCAATCATTTTTTTTATCACTTTCGTTATCAATCGTTTTACATCATAGGAATGCTAATTCTTTTTGTTTTTCTTAAACGTGTTGGTGAGAGGCCATCGCCTTTGTCGTTTCAAATATTATTCCTTATGTTGTTGCTAAATTGAAAATTTTCTATTTTGGTCTTCAATTAATTATCTATCGTACAATTAATGCTGTGTCCATGGTACGAGCGTAGACTTATATAAGTGATTACTCACAGGCTTGTAGAACACGAACAACATAACCTACAGAAGCGTGCATGGTGGCATTCGGAAGTTATAATTCCCCAATATATGCATGCCCATTTTAAGGGCGTTGCGTTTACCAGTTCGTTTTGTATAGCGAAAGTATGAAGACTTGTTATAGTGCTATGCCAACGCGAGGTAACCAGTGCGCTGTTCTCGAATTTTTAACTATTGAAAATATAACTCCTACTAAGATTTATCGCCGTTTAAAGACTGTTTATGTGACGATATTGTTGATAAATCTGCTGTAAATTATTGGGTATTAAAATTTCGTGGTTGTAAGCCTGAAAAACCAAAATTGTTGATGAAGCACACAACGGATGTTCGATAACAGCCACAGACGACAAACATTGCCAATTCGTCGACGATTTGAGTCCAAATTACCGGCGAATCACTCAAAACCGTATTGCGTATGTCTGGTTACCTGGCGCAAATAATCTTGCAACATGACAACGATCGTCCACGCACCTCGCGTGCAACCGAAGAGGCACTGCGAAACCTGAAGTTTGAACCGATTCTACACTCTCCTTACTTCCCCGATCTCGCGCCTTGCGATTTTAATTTTTTTTCTCTACTCAAGAGTACACCTAGGACGATAAGGTGATGACAGTCATCGCATTCTGGATAGAGAAGTTGGAAGGATTCTTTAGTGACGAGCTGAAAAAAACTTGTTAGACGAAGGGAGTAATGTGTTAGTCCTAACGGTGACTATGTTGAAAAACAAATATATGATTTTGAACCTTAAGAATTATACTTAGATTTTAATTTTTGCCAGGTCTTGCTGTTTGTTTTTGTTTGTGTTCTACAAGCATGTGTGCATCACTTTTCAGCCTACCCTCGTAATTAGGACTTTGAAATTGTTGTGTGGGTAAATTTAGGTTGATTACGTTATCTTTATTTAATTTTCTTATCGCAGTGGATGCGCTCGGTAGGAAGATGATTTGTCTGCGTCTCATTTAGAGCCTTGCTGTTTTTAAGTAATTAGGTGGTGGTTTAGGTTTTATCTAATTGCTAACATTGCAGGTGGTCCTTTAGACGAATCTGTTTTTATAGGGACATTCTCTACCCTCTACTCATTTTCTAAGATGCGTATCCGAAATTATACTTTTCTCTTATTCCCCCCATCTCCGTTTTCAACCTTAATTTTTCCTTTGGTGGAACTTTCTTAGTTCCTAGACAACCATCCATCACATAAGAGTAGTGTTCCCTCACTCCAGGCGACTGACTACACTTTGGCTGATCGAGTAGTGCTTCACTATCCATCGTTTCTCTATCACTATTGCTCAGTGCGAGCCTTTCCTTTTCTCTCTTCCATCTGGTTGCCATAAAGCTCCAAACCTCCCACCTTTCTCTTTTAGCTTTTCTCTATTTTCTACTTTTTTATTTATTTTCGCTGCATAGTTAGAGGATCGCCTTCTACTGTACATTAATTACTTACCATCTGAAATTAAACTATATAAATTAATCCTGCATTTGCAAGTACTTGGAATTTTACCATAAACCACAACGCAAGACGCACCGCACCGCCTGTAATTCGTAATTCTGTCCGGAGATATTTACAAACGTATCCAATACTTACGGAATAACGCTATTCAGAATTGGTAACATTGTAAAACGTTTAAAATTTGGTTATGTACACAAACAAAAACTTTTAAGTGTACTACAGCGTTTCTTTACAAGTAGGAAGAAGCTAACTTACATTCTGAAAGTTGTTACAGTAAACCGTGCGGGTCAGGAAGAACCAAAAAAAAAAACCCAATTAAAGTAAAGACTTGTACGAAATTACGTAGCCCAAGGAAGAGATGCCGAACTAACGTCAATCGGAGATTAGGCGTGGAAAGTAATCGAAAACAAAACCCGAGGAAAAAACCTAGTCGTCTCTCTGAAATAAAAATTAGTTGATTAGTACAAACAAAGACAGAACATTAGTCTGTCAAAGAAAAATAAGAATACATATATATCGATATAAATAATAAATAAAACACCTTTCTGGTATAAGTAATTGCTTTTCTATATTATAATTTCAACACATCGTTACAAATGGCACAAAGATTAAACTAAATAGTATTCGTATGCAGCACACAACCACGCAACCGTAGACTTAACACATACAACAAACATGTCACTTGATAGTAAATGAGAACCTAGATGAATGATTGTAAATCAGTACTAATAATTAAATATCCTACCCTTTTACGTCGCCTGACAAGACACACACAATGTTGGGCCGGTATTGGACCTTACATGTGATTTTCCAATGCTCCACCCGAAGGTACTACATTGGCCAGGAAGCGAGTTTTTTTTACCTGGAAAATTTGGAATTTTGCCTAACCCTTGCTGTTCCAAGCAAGGTAGGGATCTTTAACGTGCGTGACAACACTCACACACGGGACCTCCATTTTATTTCTCATCCTAACGAGGGTGTATTTTTGTGAAAATGCTCGCCTAACATTTTTCAAGCGGACCGTGTCGGGATTCGAACCCGGGACCTTGGGCGTAGTTATCACACACATACCACTACGCCACGGAGCCGCCTTCCCGGTATCGGACCACATACATTTTAGTTATTTAAAACCTGCGTAGTTAAATTATATCAGGCTGAAGGCTAGATGATAAAACATATCAACACCGCTGGGGTGTCTTAACACTAATCAGTATTAGTAATATTGGTTAGTAACAATATACAACGTGACAGCCGTAGAAAGTTTGGGAAGTCACGGGATTAGTAAAGTGTGAGATTTTCCAAAACTCACGGTTTCCTTCACGAGGATTAAATGGTCAGTAGCAATACACAGCAACCAAAAATTTTAGCTAGGCGGAACCGGAGAAGTTGGCGTCACCAAACTCGTTTCTTAGTCAGCAGTCTTGATTGCAAACCTAGTGTACGAGAAGTGAGTCATCTCACATAGCGTCGAGGAGCGAGAATGTAGGCGGAAACCAATCAACCAATCTAGAAAATTTTTCCTAAAACGAGCTAAAAGCAGATTTTATATTAGTGTTACCTCCAACCGTTAACGAATACCTACCCGATACACACAAAAGAAAGTAATTTGAAGGAAGGATGCATGAACCAGCTCATATAATTTCTTGTACAGTCCCCACGGTAATTGTACAAAGGACAGAATCAGTACTCCAACGAAAACCGTTGGTATTAGAAAACAGAATCAATAATTCATAAATAAAATCCAATGCAACGAGTGTTGATAGCCTATCTGTGCAACAAATGTTCAACGAAAGTACTAGCGAAACTCGATCAAATTGATAGTATAATCCAGTATGAATCGGGACCGCTTAGAATAAATGATTTAAATCCACCTAACTACAATTAGGAGACCGAAGATTAATGTTCAAACACTAGGCTCGCCAGAACAGGATATGAAGTAAGACAATGGTTTTATTCGGAATATAGACGAGATAATAATTAATGGCATATTTTAGTCAAGTATCTATAAAAGATAAACGTGTACGTTGTTTTTGTCTATGGGCGTACGGTAATACCTCTTTTTGGTCACACTGTAGTCTCCATATTTCTGTATATTGTACACACCACATCTCCCTAATCAACAATCTCTTCGTAATGCATCTGGAGATATATTATAAGAATGTTAGGATATAAGTTGTTAATATATCTGTTGTATATTTGTGTATGATTGTAAATATAAATATTTGTTTATTCTTAATAAAATTTTACATGATTTGACTTTTAGTTTAATTTTCATGCTTGTGGTAAAACTCTGAAAGCGTAACCTTATTTTATAAAATGCTTTTTAACCTCTCCCATTGGTTGAGACGAGAATAGGGCGAAAGTGGTGTAGGTTTGAATTTGACCACGAAAAAGTGAAATTGAAAGCCTGTTCGAGATGACATCGCTTGATCCTGGAATGAATGACCTTGAAGGGTACAAAAATGATCAGAATGGACCTCAGATTTCATTATGGAGATTTTTATGTAAAAATGAGCGATTTTTTGTTCGTTCGAAGGTAGCTTATCTACGGGTAAGTTACAGGCATTACTGTACATAATCCTGTGATATCCATTAAAATACGACAGCAGTGGCTCGATTTCTTGAACATTATACATAATCGTCGATTCACAAGTAAGTAAAGCATATGTATGGAGTGAATGGAGGATATCTCTTAGAAGCTTATAGCGAAAAGTGTCTACTTAGGTTTTACAGAAATTTATTGATTATATTTTCCACTGAACGCCAAGTATGCATCGACTTACTAATTCGGGATCTTCCTATTTTCTTACTTTTCACACTCTATTTGCTACCTTAGGAAATGCGATTATACAAATTGATCGTACTCTAGCTCATCATCTTGGACACTGGGATACCACCCAACTCCTTAAGGTACCGTTTTGTTTGTAATTTTTTTATACTAATCCCATCGTACTACGCATATTCGTAATGCCTATTATTCTTTTATGATTAATAGCCGATCGGATCGTCGCTTCAAACATAGCGAACGACGAAGACGTGAACTAGGTAGGTGCCAAGGCGCAAACGAAAAGTTGATATAACGAAAATGTTTTAATATTTAATGTTTACATGATAAAGATAAAATTGTATCAACTTTTGAACGGTTTTCACAAAAATTGTTGGTTATAGGTACCATATATCTTGTATAGTTTTTGCAAATCAAAATGACGACATCTATGATACTGTATTATTAATGTAATCTTAATATAAGAACTTTGTACCTTAACGTTTTATGCGTTTTAGAAACTTAACGTTGTTTAATTTAAGTACCGTATATTAGCAGTATTTTCATTTTGTATATCGCACAAAAACTTTTATAATGTTAGATGAAAAACTTGTCGTAAGAAACAGTAAAGTGCATTCCAAGTCCTTTTCAGATAAATAAGTTTTAAAAGAGGTTTTATTTATAACCCCATTAAATAGATATTGATAGCAGTTACTAGCCCAGTAAATAGCAGGGTTTGTAATTCCTTGTAAATATGGTATTTAGTTGAATGGCCGGGGGCTACATTATCGCCGATTTACGGTTTACTAATGAGACCTTTATCAGACCATCAGGGCACGTAATGCAGATTTAGTGTTGTAACACACAGCGACCGTGGGCACGATGCTAAAACTCCACAGTAAATACCTTCCCAGAACCGTGTATATTGTGTAATCCACTCATCCCTTTTAATGTAGCGTAATGTAATGAAAAATAAATAGTTTAATTAATTATTGTTTGTACATTTACTCGATGTTCTAATCAACTTAGTATTGTAGCTCAAGCTTTCTACTTCTACTAAATACCAAAACTCGTAATTAAAACTGGCGAAGTTTCATGTATTACGAACCCTATCTCTAGTAAATCGTTGTATGTTAATGAACTTATTTTCAAGCAGTGCGGATTAAGGGATTGTTGTATAATTATTCCTCGTAGATAACGCAAAATCCTAAACTTTGCTGAACGTTCTCGCAGTTGCTTATCCTAGTACTTATGAGTAAGGCAAAGATTTTTTTAGTTAAAAAGTCATTTTTCTGTATTGCTGTACTTTATTACGGTGTTTTCCAGATTGATCCTAGATCCTATAAATTCATTCAATATTACTGTGAATGTATTTAAAAGACGAAGTGCATTGCGAATCCCAACGATTCGTTTCTTTTTCAATTGTCGTTATTGTAATTAATAGTGTGTTAAGGTACATTTCTTTTAATTTAATCACAGAGACTAAATAAATGAACAACTTTAATGTCGAGAATATTGTGTTACAATCGGGGATGCTTTTGAAACATTGCAAATTGGCTTATTAAAAACGACCCTAGTTTTCAATAACAAAGGTCAACATTGAAGAGAGTTGAAACAAACAGATCTTTTAATTATTCGGATATCTGAAAGCGAAAAAAAAGGCAAAATAATATCATAATTATTAAGTCTTCAGTCCTGGAACTGGTTAGAGGCGTACCTCCATTGTTTCCTATTTTGAGCTGGCTACACATTTCCCCGAAATTCCTTAAACCTATATACAGCTCTGTTCCACTTATATTGTTTTCTAAATGTATTTATTTACTCGCGTACGACGCGCATCGCAAAAATCAAGTGCAGTTTTGAGGGGAAAAACTAAATTTGAAGTTTTCGATTGATACTTTTATTAGGTATTTTAAAATACTTTAAAATGAAATTGTCACTATCTACTACTAAATTAAACACAAAAATGACGGCAGGTAGATTGATGACACTATACGGATATATACGTCGGGTCAGATAGAAGCACGTCTGTAACTGAAAAAGAAACAGAGCGTATTGTAAAAAACTAAGCAAGTTTTTAAAGTTTATTAAAGCATAGATACGATAAATCTGAAAAGGGATTCTTACCTATTTTTCAATCTTCATCGCTGCTTGACTCTCAAATTTCCGAGGGAGCGTGATCGTCTTCGTCGTCCCGTATGGCAGTATCTTCACTTCCATCTAGGCTATTAGAAATGCAACATTTCTTGAAACTTTTCACAACCAAATCATTTGAAATTAGAGTCCATGCCGCTAAGATCCACTCGCAGATTAATGTCAAACTCGGCTTTTTGAGTTTTCCTGTCGGAGTTGTTCCATGGACTGCAGTTGACATCCATTCGGAATAAAAATGGTTCAAATAAGCTTTAAAAGGTCGATTAATGCAAACGTCGAGTGGCTGGAGTAATGAAGTCATTCCACCAGGAATACAAACTTGCAATGTTTCACCTTCTCGAAGTCTTTTTTTACATTCTCCGTTACATGTCCGCAGAAACTGTCCATCACTAACATATTTTTTGGTTTTAAAAGAACACTTGGTCGCCGCTCCCATACACATTTTATCCTCTCTAAAACTGGTTCGTTATCCATCCATCCCTTTTCCTGGCACCTAACAATAACACCAGCAAGCAATTTTTCACCTTTGGGAAGGGTTTTTCTTTTAAAAACAACAAAAGGTAGAAGTTTCTTGCCATCTACAAGTATTGTCAACATGAATGTACACCTCTGTTTTTTGTAACCACAAGTACGCACGCGAACAGTTTTATTTCCCACGGCATCAATTGTTGAAACTTGTGGCATGTCAAGTAAACTGGCATCTGCTCGAAATTTCCTATCTGCCCCATTAAAAAGTTTTTTCTTGACGTAACCAAATAACGTATCGTTGGAAAACCAATAATTTTTCGTCGTATGTATCCGGTAAACGTTGACAAATAGATGTACGTCTTCTTATTGAAAGTTTATGCTTATCCAAAAAACAACTAAACCATCCCCGACTTAATTTAAAATTGGGATTTGAAGTTCACTTGCTATTTGTGCGGCTTTTAACTACGCCATTTCTATTGAAATAGCAAATGCTTGCTGACGTGTACCTCGAATGTAAGAAAACAATTGCTCTTCTACTCGAGGAAACTTAGGGATTCCACCACGAAATGCTTGTTTACTTTTAACGGTATTAACATCCATAAACTTCCCTTTTTTCTTTCTCCAATCTCTTATACACGATTCAGAAATATCATATTTACGCCCTGCTGCACGATTACCAATTTCCTAAGCTAGACGAATAACTTTTAACTTTTTTTCGACTGTAAACGAACGTAAACGTCTTGCACAACACATTTTTACGGGCAAGAAAACGACGCAATCAACTTTGCTCGACAAAAATAAAACTAATACTGACTGTTGTGTTTCAATACAGATTGTTAAAGAACAACATGCAACCCCTACTACGGTACTAGGCAGGAATAAATGACCGGAAATGTGTAGTTAAACAAAACTTGTCAACCAATACTTAGAAATAGACAACGTCGTAATGTGACAGGTAATTTGGAAATTCCCGCGTACCTACCGTAATACCAATGACTTTTCTTTTTTTATCACAGCAGGTTTATTAGACATTAATTCGGAAATCCTCGCGTATGACGCGCACCCTTAAGATCTCAGGTTATTTTTTGGAAAAAAGATGCGCGTCGTACGCGAGTAAATACGGTATACCCTGTTCAGTGGTATGTGAAGGGGATTAGGAAACCTGCGGTTAGAGGATCCTCAACACTTACACACTTGCCGAATTAACTGTTTTCCAATAAATCTTTACGCACGATCAACATAACATCAAAATATTGCAAAACCAACATCTGTAGTTGCTTATAATAATCATCGGGTTTAATTATAATGAACAGTACTTGCAAAAAGGTGTTTCAATCTTTTCATTGATGTAATCTTTGGAGCACCATTAAGGGCTGAAAGTGTCATATCTCATTAACAATCTACATTTGGCATAGTCACAAAGCTGAATTAAGAATAGCGAATAACCGTGAACAGTTATAAGTGATTTTCGTAATCACACCCACAGATTTCACCATATTCAATTAAGTGTAGTTATTTCAATGCAGTAAGCCCCATTGTTTACACAACATTGAATGCAATATTCTGGTACTCGCTTGGGTTACTTTCTTTATTATTCCTAATTAGATCTTCTATCCTGGAACCGATTAGAGACATATCTCCGCTGATTTCTGTTCTTAGCTAACCTACACATTTCTTTGAAATTCCAACATCCCAAATCTTTCACTATCTGCGTGCATTAGTCTGATCTAGGTCTACCTTTACCTCGCTTTTTCCTATCTCTGCTTGTAATATATCCCGCACTATTCCCCAATTCTTTTAGAACGTGTCCTTTCCTATTTCTCCTATTTTATTTTCTTGTTTTCCACGGATATCTTTCTTCCCCTACTGTTTCTAAAACTTCTGTTATTAACTTTGTCTGTTCATGCTATCATCATCATCATACATCTGAAGCACCACATTCCAAAAGGTTTCTACCTTGTTCCTGTCTGCTACTCCTACTGTCCGTTCCTATTTCATAGCCACACAGTACTGTGCTTCACACATATGCTTTCAACAATTCTTTCCTTGTTTCTTTGTTTGTTGTCTTCGAACATAGTCGCTGCTCTTTCGTATTAGATACAGTTTGGTACCCCTTCTATTGTTTTCTAAATATATATTTCACCGATATTCAGTGGTATGTGAAGGAAGTTAAGCAACTTGCGGCTACCAAGATCTCCCATCACTTAACCGTTCGCCGAATTAATAGTTTTCTAATGAATTCTTTCGCACAATCAACATTATTTGAGAATATTGCCAAACCAACACTTGTAGTTGCTTATAATACTCATCAGGTTCAAGTGTAATTCTTTTTTAGTCATTATGTTTTCCGTCTTGGACCTGGTTGGACATGTACCTCCATTGATTTCTATTCTGAGCTAGTCTACACATTGTCCTGAAATTCGACCAGCCTACATCTTTGACTATCTGTGTGCAATAGTCTAACCTAGTGTACCTCTATCTCTCTTTTTTCCTATCTCAGGTTCTAATATATTCTCCATTATTCCTTCATACCTTAGTAATGTGACCTATCATCCTATCTCTTCTGTTTTTTATTGTTTTTCACATATTTCCTTCTTCTTCTACCATTTCTAGAACTTCTTTGTTCTTAACTTTGTCTGTCCATGATATCTTTATTATACGCCTGTAGCACCACATTTCAAATGCTTCTATCTTTTTCCTGTCCGCTTCTCCTAGTGTCCAAGTTTTACAGTCGTATAGTGCTGTGTTTCACACATATGCTTTAAACAATATTTTCTTGTTTCTATATTTGTCGTCTTTGAACACAGTAGTTGCTTTTTCTTGTTAAATGTAGCACGACCTTATGATAATCCTTGTTTTATATCTTTTGCGCTCTTCCCTTGTGTTATTTTTCTTCCTAGGTATCAAAAATCCTTAACCTCTTGTAAGTTCTCGTTACGTATTTGTATTCTAGCTTTTGATTTATTTTTCCCTCCTTTATATACAAGTACTTTAGTTTTATTTTTAATAATTTTCATACCGTATCTCTCTATTAGAACTGTTTCCGTTTTATTAAGAGCAGCTTCTAACTCTTCCTTGAAAGATGCTAATACCGTTGTATCATCTGAAAATCTAGACATATCAATTTTTTGTCCATGCATAATAATTCCAAATGTATTCTTGCATTTGACAATATTCATTGCCTCTGATGTACAAGTTAAAAATTAATAGGGTTAGAGCACATCCCTGTCCCACCCCTTTCCTAATATTTACTTATCTACGTTGTTGCTCTAATTCTATTACCGCTGTGTGTTCTTTGTATAAGCTATGAACTATCCGTCCCTAAAATTCATTCCAATCTTTTTGAGTATTTTGAACATATTTTTCCATTTTACATTGTCGAATGCTTTTTCCAGATCTATAAACCCTATATACACCCTTCTTCTTTTTCTATTGTCTTCTCCATTATCACTCTCAGAGCTAAAATAACCTCCCGTGTTCCCCTATTTCGCCTAAACCCAAATTGATCGTCTCCTAGTATTTCTTCAGCCCGTTTTTCTATCCGTATTTGTTCAATTCTAGTTAATATTTTTGACACGTGTGCTGTCAAACATTGTTTTAAAATTTTGCCGTCTACCCGCGCCTTTCTTTTTTGGTATAGCGACTATAATGTTACGTTTGAAATCTTTAGGTAACTCCCCTGTCTTATACATGTAGCTTACAAGTTGGAATTGACGTTCTGTTACTGCTTGTCCAACGGCTTTTAGAGTTTCTGAGTGCACCTTATCTGTACTCGTTGCCTTACCATTTTGCAAATTCAAACTCTTCTCTAAGTATAGGATATCCCAAGACATCCTTTTCAATGTTCCATTGCTGTTAGTTCATCATCTGCATATAAATTCCTTATATATTCTTGCCATCTAACCACTTTTTCTACATTTTCTATAATAATGTCTCCTTCCGCGACCTTTATATTTTTGCTATACGGTTTTATATCCAAAATTCATTCTAATTGATTCGTATGCTTGGTCTATCTTTCCTATTACCATCTTAGCTTGTATCTCTTTGCACTTTTCATCAATACTTTGTTCTTGTTCTTTGCAAATGATTTTCCATGTTATGGCTTTGTATGTCTGTTTTCCTGTTTCGTCTGGTCTATTTTTGTATTTTCGTCTTTCTTTTGTTAAATTTAGGATATCCTTTGTTATCCAGGGTTTCTTATTTTCTTTTTGTGTATACCCCAGAATATCTCTGGCCGCTATGTCTAACCTGAATTTAATGTTATTTCATTCTGTTTCTACTTCCTTAATATCAGAAATTTTCCCGAAACCTTTCAGCAATTTATTTGACTTTTTTTTCAAATCTTTCGAGGGTATCTTTATCTTTTAGTTTCTCAAAGTCAAAGTGTCTTTTTCCGTTTCTTTTTCTCAAATTTTTAAATTTTAGAGCGGCCTTCATAATTACGATGTTGTGGTCAGTGTCTATATCTGCTTCTGGGTAGCTCCTACAGTCTTTTACTTGATTTTTAAACCATTGTCTAACAAGAACGTAATCTATTTGATATCTTTCTATATCTCCTGGCATCTTCCACGTGTATCGCCTTCTAGCATGATGTTGAAATAATGTGTTTGTGATAGTTAAATTGTTTTTGTCGAAAAATTCTACCAGCCTATTTCCTTGTCGTTTCTCGTGCCTAAACCAAATAAACCTACTACCGTCCCTTCTTTACCTTCACCACCCATTGCACTCCTTTAATTATTAAATATTCATGTTCTTTTACGTATCACAGTATGTCTTTGATATCTTTGTAGATTGCTTCTACCACTTCCTCACTGTAGCTAGAGGTAGGCATGTATACTTGTATTATTACTGTATTTACTGGTTTAGATTCTAGTTTAACCATGAGTACTCTTTCATTCGTTTGTAAAAAGTCTTCTACACAAATATTTTTCGCATAACTATACTCACACCCGAATTTTCTTCCTCTGATCCCGTATGAATTACCCTAAAGTCCCCACTCCAAAAATCTTTCGCCTTTGACCACCGAATTTCGCTGATCCCTACTATGTCTAATGCTAACCTATGCATTTCAATATTCAAGTTCTCTAGCTTACCTACTGGCTTCATACTTCTAACATTCACGCCGCGACTGGCAAAATGTTCCCGGCCCTTTTTCTAAACTTTCCGATTATATCCTCCAAAGTAGTCCCCTCCCGGAGATCCGAATGGGGGACTATTTTGATTTCGGAATCGTTTACCCCAGAGGATGCCATCATCTTAATTACAATTTAAGTACGCTGTGTACTTGGGAGGTAATATGATGGTATCCCGTTGCCTCCCACATCGTAGTAGTGTGTCTTAGAATGCCATATCTAATGGTCTCCGCCAATTTATGTATCGAAAGAGCTGCTGTTCTCTTTCGGAGACCTGTCTTAGTCTGGTTCCTCGACAAACACCCTACTAATTTGGTTGAACCTGTAGTTTGGCTCTTTAGGTCACTGGAACACGCAAGCTATTCGGGTGCATTCTAGTAATCTAGATTCTTCAAGGTTCAGGTCCATTCGGAACGGACAAAATTATAATGATACCAAAATTTACTTAACAAGCTAAAACGAGAAGAGAATTTGGAAAAGACCTATTAAAAACACTCACTTTTTGTAAACTTCTAACAGAAGATGATTCCATATCCGATCAATAAAAATCTTCTTTATCAGCCCCAAGGCCCAACAGCCAAGAGAATTTTGATACGGAAGTATTTTCTTCAGTGTATCCATTGTTGAGGAACTATCTCCACAAAATATTACTAAAGAAGGTATTTGTGAACAAATGAACAAAGTAGAGCTACCTGCAGATCCTGATTAATGGCCAAAAATATTGTCCTCTTTATCAAGTTCGGGCGATAATAGAAAATGGATCTCTTTATTATCAAAATGACAGTTGACGTAACCACCCTAAAAATAAGTTAGGACATAAGTTTTTGTCTGCACATTTTACGCGAGTACTGTCGAATGAGGAAAGCGTTCAAAGAGAATGGCTAATACATTCTGAAACTAAAACTCCGTATTTTGCTTGATTGAAAAATATTTGGTTTTTTGAAAAGTTAAAAGCTAGTAAAATGAACGACGAAAACGGTTTTAGTGATTAGAAACTTATAAGTGAGCATTTAAATTTGCACGAAAAACGTAAATTACTTTGTGAAAATTTACGAAGATGGTATGGAAATGGTATAATGTATTAAGTAAGGTAGATGTTGTCAGCAAAGTTTTGCAAAATAAAAATTTGAATAACTCCCAATCATATGACAGTATTCTTAAAAAAATGTCAATCAGATGAAGAATTTTACGATTTATTCATTGATGCCAATGAATTAACAATTTCAATTTATATTGAAACAAAATTTGAAGTGAAGGGTATCTTCAGGCTAAGGAAAGTTAAACAATTTAGCTACGAAAAAAGTGATGAAAAGTTTCAATGAAGAAATAAAATTCAAAGTTAGTTGTTTCGTAACGTATTAGATGTAAATATTATATCAGTTGTCATTTGCTGAAAGATTGTTATTATTAACAACTCATTTGAATCAATTTCAGTTTTTATGGGACATTTCTCAATTTTGTAATTATTCAAAAGAATATGTAAGGTTGTACTTAGAACTCGAAGAATTACTAACAGACAAATCTCGAGACGAGCGCGATATTAATGGTCGCAACTGCAGTCTTACCGCAGAGCTAAATTATATTCATAGTAATAACTTATATTATGCGTTTCCAAATACTAGCATAACATTGTATACCTTATTAACAATACCCATTTTTGTCGCTAATGCAGAACGCTCATTTTCAAAATTAAAAATGATTTAGGATCTACAAGGGCTCGGGAACGGCTAGATAACTTTAGTATAATTTCCTTAGTGCGACTTACTATCGGAATTAAATATTAAGTTCATCGAATAATAATACCTTTAATTATTATATTTATACATACATACTATATGTAAAATTATAAGGTGTTTTAGTTAGTATAATACATAATATGCTCTTGAAAAGGCATTATAGTAGCCATTTGCCCAACGTCTCATTTAGAAATGGCCTCGACCCTGATGGAGAGCTGTTGTCGGTTTCAAAATGTGTGAACGAACATATTTATCTCCTAAATCAATGAGTATAAGTTAAATGGTTGTAAGTGCCTCATTACGTGATATTCACACAAGTAGGAGAAGAAGCAGGTCCTGGAACAGTGCCACCGCAGCAGCTCTACTTACGTTATTAACCAGTATCACATCCACCGTTTTAACACAACTGTCACATTGACACATCCGCCATATTTGCATATGTCACAAGCGTCATGTTTAACACGCGACATCTTTGCTTACGTCGTGGCGGTCATTTAAACCCAACTGTCACTTTTACACGTCCGCCATTTTTGTCAACGTCACAAGCGACATCTTTAGCACGCACCATCTTTGCTTACGTCACAATTTCGGTTAACACCAGTCTCGTCCTCGCACAGACTGGAGCATAACAATTAATCAATATAAACTGGAATTCCTTTGCAAATCAGTGTGTAATTAGAACACCATTAATGATAAACAGTCAATAATTGTAAAATCATTACCTGATAGTTCATTAATAGGAACCCAATTAAATAATAGTTCACTGAGAAATATATTGTTGCATTTTTCTATAAGGCTTCACTTTTTTATTTTGATATGGAAAATTCTCCATTATTATTATGTTTAATTTAGGTTTTACGTGTAAACCACAGAAAGATTTGGTTCTCAGGTATTTTAGGAAATCGAACCATGATTTGTAGTGTAAAGATGTAACCTAGTTTTATTTTATAGAGAACTCGTTTTGAGGTCTTGCTCTAAGTGAGGAGATAGAATACAATTCAGGCCTCACGGTGCGGGTGCAACTGTAATAGATAGTTCTCCAAAAAATGTGAACTTTTATAGTTGAAACGGTAATGACGGTTCTAAATTTTAAATGAACTCCTTTAAAATAATAGTGCACTTGAGATACGGTAATTCGAAACTTCGAAAGGACTTAAAATTTTTACGCGTACAAAATGGAACGATAAAAAACTGTTGTGTCAACGGCTAACTTGGCCATTATCCCAAGGGAGAATATGAGAAGGGCAGAGTTAAAATTTTCTTTATTAATTTGAAAACAAAATAATGAACGCCACTGTATCTAGCAAGTACTAAAAAAATATAATTTTAGAGTAGATTCAGAAAACCTATCGGAGCAGATAATTTTGAAATTCTTAATTTACTCTTTTAGAAAATCGAAATACTAAAATCAGAATGTTTATATTCTATGATAAATAATTTGTATCCAGTAACAATATAAAAGAAATAAATAATTTCATATATTTTAGTCATATACAAATTATTATTTGAACAAAATTTCATTGCTTAGTATTTAAATGAGCATCAGATCTATCTAATCACGTACAAATTTAATCAAAACTGTATTTCAATTAATCCTAAAATAGTTATTAGCAAGAATTTCAAATATATCAAATAATGAACAAATATTACTTTCAAGAAAATATATGTTCGTAGTAAATAATATTAAATAATCAACAAAAAATATATATCATTTCAGTTAGGTGCCGGGTCTTACTGACTGGAACGATGGATTTTTTCACGGTTCTAAACTTAACCGTTTGTGGGGAAAGGGTTTATGAAATAGATTCTTTGAGGAATTCAACACAAATAACTCATTTTTTACCTCTGGCTGATACCCGTATATTGGTTAGGTCCCAGCTGGTTACTTACAGTGACAAAGGCAATGGGTTCAGCGAGATGTTGTAGTACGTGACGGGTGAGCTCGAGGATGATAGCCGACTCAAAAATGCTTGGACATTTACGACGTTAGTAGGCTCGGAGTACATGTATGCTATAAAGTATTTGTTGGTTCGGCGGCATTTATTGGTCTTACGGAATTTGTGGACTCTAAAGAATTGTGTTGGCCATACAGAATTTTTTTGGCCCTACAGGTTTTTGTTGGCCCTACAGGATTTGCGCTGAAATAATAATAGAGTAAGGCACTTAAATTTTTCATCACTAAATCTCACTATCAATGACTCCCTAGCCTACTTGACTGTAATGATGTGGAAGTGAACGGATTCATAAAATGACTTACAGAGACAGTTCAACCGGGGAAAATCTTATCAGAACAAATGTTTAACGCCCACGCGTCGTGTGTATGAAACAAGTTGAAAATCTTGCGGTATTTTGTGAACAATAAGGTGTTTATACGGACTTTTGAAAGATTATATTGCTATTTACGACTTTACAAATCAGGTTTCAAAACACCTGATTTCTTTTCTATATGATCTTTGGTACAAAATGTTGAACTTAGCCTAACAATTTAACTAAACTAGAAAATAACAAATCGCATGTTGTTTTCCATATGAGACCAAGGACTTATTAAAAATTCGAAAATCTATCTAAATTTTGCAAATAAATGTTCTTGGCGAATTTTTTCATTTTTTTTTCTATTGCCTTAATACCTTTATGTTGTTTCTAAAAACATTTTTTTTATATAGAAAAAAAATTGTTATTAAGAAACCGCAAAGATTCATTTCTCATGCTTTAAAAACGCAGCTGCGTCTAACAGTTCGTGGGAGCCTAGTGTTGAAACAAGCAACACTTTATTACCGACCTTCCTCGAGTGCTGACGTGCTAGGTAGAGGTACGAGTGTCGGTGAAGAGATCCACTTTCTTCTGTTAGCTTTTTCCTCTACCTATATCAAAATACCGGCAACCAAACAAGGAACACCTGGATACCCCCTGAGAGGAAAGATGAACCGGGATTATGATCTCCACGGGGTAAGTTTTTGCATTATAGTTTGAGAGGATTTAACGCCCCAGGAAAAATTTAAACTCATAAATTTGAATATGTTATAATTATTATTCGATATAAGCAAAATAGCGTTACAATTTGGCACCTTCAACAATTAGGCATGTTGTTTATAATTCGTCTTAATTAGCTAGCTTTTTCATACATTGGGTTAATATAGATGATGTCTTGCATGTGATTTTGTGTTCGTCGCTTATTTAATATCTAATTAGAAAACAAAAAGAAATTGTATGAATAAACCTGAACACATTTCTGTACATTTTTTATTATTGTAACTAAAAGTTTCATATACTATAAAATATTACCAACAGAACGTATGCAACCACTTCGATGGCTGGCAACACTGTAAACATAATATTAAATATAGCCGATATCCATTCCTTTGTCCTGAATCCACCTGTATTTTGGTTATAAAAACATTTTTTTGTTAATCTTAAAGTGAGAGTTGTGTTAAAATGGCTGCTGTGACGTAAACAAAGATGGCGCGTGTTAAGGGTGACGCGTGTGGCATAGGCAAAGATAGCGGATGTGTCAACGTGACATTTGTGTGGCGGATGTGACACTTGTGGCGTTAGAGGTAAACCACGTAAGTGACGCTGCGGCAGCGGCGGTGCTGCGCCGGTGGCGCTGTTCCAAGACCGGTTTTCTCTCCTACTCACACAGCAACATGAAAACTAAGCACCCAAGCCTCACAAAAACGTAGCTTTATGGTTACAGTGTTTTTGCTTCACTTCACAACAAAAATAGTTGAAACATTTTACAATGGAGGGTGTCCGGTCTATACACTTTCGCCTATTTAAAGAAGGATGATGTAAGTTCCAGATGCCAGATGCAGCTGGGTTTGTTTGTTTGTTTACCTGTTTAATACCGGGCGTTACTACTATTTTGTGTTATAGTTTAAAGGAAATTTATATCAAATACGGATAGTGTTGTTTATAGGAGATGCAACATTCCCAAAAGCTAAAAAAGATAACAAAGATCAGTGGCGTGCCCTTAATGGAAGCAATGGAAGCACAGCTTTCCTGGCTGTTATCAGAAGAAATATAAGATAGGATTGAATATTCACTCAACATTAAGTAGAATACTTCTAGCTCCTTGGATTTTTCAGTTAAGTAACTTTTTGAAGCAAAGTACACGCAAACAAGAAAGCGTAACTTCTAAATTCCTGATATAACATCATAATCTGTAGGACCGTTCAAAGATAATTGCCCATCTTCAACTGCTGCTCACAGGAATTTTGCGGCAACTTGAAGTGCTTCGAAATTATTTCAGTTCGAGTCATCAAACGTTCGTCACTTTAATATATTGCCAACAGATGGGGATTTTAATTGAGCTGGAAGATACGTTTATTGACGCTTCTTTCTATGTCGCATACTTACTGTATTAAAAGTAAAACGCGTGTGTTATTGTTATTATGAGTACAGATGAAAATCGTATTATTTTAATAATAAATCATGGCTTCAAGATAGGACATAATATATTTTATAAGTATTAAGCCATGCTTGCAGTGATAATTAATCACGAAGAAACGAATTTCTCTAATTCATAATAGGTATTTCATCCATATTTTTTATTATTTTTATTCGAATTACAAAATTTTAAAATTGAATTAAAATGTTATTTCCGTAATGGGATTTAAGCTATTTTAATTCAACATTTCTGATTATTATCCCATCATTAATCCTCCATTAGTCGCGGCAATAATATGTGTCAGATTGGTCGCGGCGATCTGACAGATCACTTTCATGACTACTTGTATTTTTGTTAAAATTTGAGGTTCACCAACTCACACCAAGTACGTAAAGTATTTTAGAAGTAAGAAGTACTTTTGATAAACAACATAGAAATAAGCAATAAAACAGCTACATTAACTCAAGAATGAAACAGAGTAGGTAACAGTTAGTTCAAAATAAATGGTAACTTTCATGATGATGGTATTTACTTACATAATACTCACCTACTAACTTTCATAATGTAGGGAAAAAACATAAGAACTTGAACATAATCAATAAGTATATTTATACATATTATGAAGAAAAAATTGCATTAGACACAAAATTAAAAGGTGAGAAACTATAATGAATCAATAAATCATCAGAAAAATCGCACAATAATATATAGCTACACTCGTCCCTCTTCTTCAGATACATCATCACAGGTCGTATTGCAGTCCGACTGACACCTTATCCTGGAATGTTGGAGGCAAAGTTGAACTTTACAGACGTGGCATTTGTATTTAGTAAGACGCCTTTTTTTTCAATCCTGCATGATAAACATTGCAACCGTTTTTCATCAGTCTCTGCAGGCGCTACAATTTCGGATGTGCTCGTACGTTCTGATGAAGTCTCTTCAAACCGATTGATAATGTCAACGGAAGTCCAGTATTGGTCGTCCTTCTTTTCTCTAGCTGCTCTTGTATAAGTGAAACTGCAAGTTGTCTTAGAAAAGACCTTCTGCTACTCACTTTATTTTTGTTGCCAGTGAACAAGATTTGACTGTTTAGTCCCGCTGTATTCAACATCGAGAAAAAGATTACCATTGGCCAACGTTTAGTAGTTCTAGAGACATCATATGTAGTGCACATCTTGTCCACAGTATCAACGCCTCCTTTGGTTTTATTATAGAAGGTTATTATTTCAGGTTTTTTTGTTCTCCTGTTTCTTCATCGATTTTGGCATTAAAGTGTAGACTGGATAACAAAATGACATTTTTGTTAGTTTTGGGAGCATATGAAAAAAGAGTTCCTCCTTTCTGAAACCTAAACTTGCTCGAATATTGTTCATTTTTTGAAGACTTAAAAGATAATGGAATTTGGGGTTTATTTTTTCGTAGGGTCCCAACCATTGACAACTTCATAGCTTTCAAATCGTTTAGGAGACAGTAGCTGGTGAACCAGTTGTCAATGGTCAGGTTTCTCCCTGATCCACTTACAGGACAAACTAAGCGCTTCACTACATCATCTGACTGGTTACCCACAATAAAAGGACCTTCAGGCTGAGTTCCTAAATAACCTTCCAAATTGAGTGTGTAGCCCATTCTAGCATCAGCTAGATTGAATATTTTAATTCCATAACGAGCAAGTTTTCTTGGATTATACTGGCGGAAAATGCACTTTCCCCTAAACGCAACCAGCATTTCATCTAGCGTGAGATTTTCTTCGGAACAGTAATGTTTTCTGCAGTTTTTAACGTAGTGTTCAAAACACTCTCTAATTGCTGCAAGGTGGTCGAATGCTCTTCTTTCTTGCCTAGTTTGGCTGTTGTCAAAACGAACACAACGAATAATGAAGCGGAATCGTCTCAAGCCCATGGTAAGCCTGAAAAGCTCAACTTCCTCATCGACTGTCCAAAGCTCTTCTAAATTTAGGCGGCTTGCTGTATAAACTCCGGCGAGGTACAGAAGACCTATAAAGGCTCTCAGTTCAGCCATATCTATCACCTTCGCATCTCTTGCTCGAGAAAATTTTTCTTGAATTTTTATAATGTATTAATTCGTATATTCGAGAATCGTATTCAATATTTGATCATCGATCATAAGGTTCCAAGCTCCCAGAACATTGTTCACATTTCTCGCAGCACCTTTCACCCCAGGAACGTGCATGATGATTCTTACTTGATTGTAAAGCGTTTTTTTCCATTGCCAAGTATTTATGATTTTTTTGTTCTTCTTTTGGTGGGCAACATAAAATTCGTTGTCACCATCAGATTCGTCATCATTGGGTTTGCCAGAATCAGACTGCCTTTCGTGCTGATTATCTTCATCACGGACGTCTTCATCTGTGTCTGTCTCTTCTTCAAATGATAAATCTTCTGCATTGTCATTGTGGTCATCTTCTTCAAGCATGCGAAGTATTTCCTGAACATGTTTCTCATTTTCAAGGTTATACATGTGACGTTCCATCTTATGTCTGAAAAAAAGGTATATTAGTCGCGGCGATCTGAGAGATTGTAGGAGTTATTTCAACCAATTCCGTAATATATATACAAAAAGTAAATATGTAAATGCTACAGTTGATGTCATAAAATGAATAAAATAAAAAAGTTAACGTTTATATGAAGTAGGACCTGTCAGAACGAATTTGTCACTTTAATACTACGAACTCACTCAAACAAGGTTAGAAAGGTACTAACTTCTTTTATTCTATCCATCAGACAGCTATTAGAAAGGAAAGCTCATTGTTGCCAACCCTTAGTGAGGGGGAACAAAAAATATCACCGTCTGATCTGTCAGATTGCCCGCGACTAACGGAGGGTTAAGTAGTGTTTATTATTCGTACCATAAGAATAATTTGTGTTAAAAATAGACCGAATAAATGAACCGGCTTCTTCTTTAGTGTCGGTAAATGGACAATTAAAATCTAACGATAATAATAATGTTCTCGGTATGGTGTATAAAATTTTAGAAAGATTTGCTCAATACAATTATCAAAAAAAATGTGACATAATTTTTTCAGGTATGCATACTTTAGCTATCGATTTAGAAACTAAAAGTTGAACACTTTGTTAAACAATTTATTAGGTACTTTAAAGCGGACTTCTATAACAAATATAAATGCTTAACGGGTTATGATACATTAAAAAATAGCATTTTGTTGGCTTTATTTGATTTTTCATGTCCGAAAAAAACCGTGGAATTCAAGCGGTTTTTCAGATTTGAGCAATTTTCATAAAAATGTTAAAAGGCACGTTAACAGTAAAGGAGATTTAACTACACTACTTAAAGAAAAATTGTTTGAGAATATTCGTATCGAACATAGTTTGGACAATCAGTTAAAACTTGTTGTAAGCAAGATAATGAGTTAGAGGCCAAAAATAGGAACATACAGTGTGATTCACAACTTCATACAAATAATAAATACTTAGAGTTCCGGGTTGGGACCGTTTCATTTGATAAACTAAGGTCGACGTTTCGCCCACTTTTGTACGGTGCTTCGTCAGAACAAGAAACGAAAATAAGTAATAAAATAAAAATAATAATGAAGATAAGAATGATAATATTAAGTAGACAAGTTAAAGTGTAGAGTATGTAAATTTACTTCTGAACTAGCAGACTCACTAGGTGTCTTGTGGCAAAGTAACTTTGCCACAAGACATCTTTTGGCTTAAATGGGCTAGTGACTCTGCTAGTTCAGGAGTAACTCTTCTCTTTACACTTTAACTTGTCTACTTAATATTATCATTCTTATCTTTATACTCTTTACACTTTATTTTTATTTAATTGTCCGAAAAGATACGAATGTACCTACCTGTTGACACAAGGGTTAAGCACTAGTTAAAATATTTGTATTAAATTGTCGGAGGCTTTCACGGCCGGAGCCATTATAAATATTCCGAGTAGGGACCGTGTCATTTTATAAACTAAGGTCCACTTTTCGTCCACTTTTGTAAGGGCTTCATCAGGACAAGAAAATAAAATAAGTAATAAAATAGCTCACATAAGTTTATTGTTGGGAATAATGGAGTCTTCTGTATGCTCATCTTCCGAATCGCTTGACTCGTTTTCGGAATCAAATTGAATATGCAGATTAGCATCCGTGAGGATGTTTTCTACATCGGACATCATCAACCTGAAATGATTTCACCTGTCATAAATAGGTTTGAAAATATGCTACACCCTGTTGAAACTTGGGTGCAGCAAGGCGTTCACAATCCATAATAACCCAATTATTTCTATAAAATTAAATACTGTTTAGAAAAATTAATATTGAATTAATTTTAACTTTGTATTTTACCTCTACATTTTTGCTCGTGGTAGGATCTTGAATAGCTTCTAATTCATTCTCTAAGTCTGATACAATATCGTCGCTTGTTTCAGATGATGCTTCTTTCAACAATGACTGTAAATAGTTATTCTTCGTAACTCATTCTGTAGCAAATGAATAAAAAAGTTACACTGCACTTTGTAAACGAAGTATTTGAGAAAATATACTACAAAATTGTGTGCTTACTTAGTTTTGCAGTTATTTATATATTCAATTCATAAAGCAATAATATATTATAATTTACCTATTATATTCACTTCTTGTGGGTTCTCTTCTTCTACCCTCCATCATACACAAGCATAAAAATATTCTGCACTAGTAGACTATTGCCGTATCTTAGAGCAGGTAAGCAGCTTAAATGGTTGTAAAGCTTTAAATAGAGCTTGGTATGACACATCACTATTTGTTTAATATTGTATTTAGCATAGATTTGTGTATTCCTTATATGTAGGTGCATCAGTACCTATCCGTTGAGTAGCGCAAAGACGGATCTCCGTTGACACAAAGGTTAAGAAAGGGACGTAGATTGATATTTACACATAAATAAACATTATTTCTTAAAACATAACGACTTAAAATTTAAACGGATGTTTTTAAAAATTTCTGTACGTGTACGTGTAAAGGAAGAGGCGACATACCACGGAAAGTGATTTGCAAGAAACCGACTTTATTTTTTAATCAGCAGGTCACTGTACTCAGTTAAGTTGTGAATCACGCACAAAATACTCAACTTTGTGGGAATATCTACTTTAACTGGTGTTTATAAAAAGGAGAGTAGAGTAATATTTATGCAAAAAATGATTTCTTAAAAGTTAAAAACTTTCGAAAAATGTTTGTATAAAGAAATGCATTGAGAGTAGCTCAATTTCATTGCAGACCTACATTATGTATTTATTAAAGTGCGAAATAGATTTTTGGCCTTTGGAAGCTTCTTTTAAAAAACATTTATTTCCAAAAACACTTCTATCAAATTTATATTTAATACAGTAATTACAAAAATGGTTTATTTCTTCTATAATAACCTGTGCGTTATGTTCATTAAGGTGACTTAATTTAGTTGACAAAAAAAATCAAAGTTAATATTTTAACAATCAATAATTACCAGTGAGTAGCTTGAACTACCAACAATGTTAAAGTTAGGAAGTTTGAAGACTGACTGGCGATTAGGGGCTCCTTGCAGTATTTATGAAATCTCTGGTCTCACTTCATCGTGTGGGAAAGTGCAGATCTTGCTGTTTGCAGTTTCGCGATAATCATACAATGTCTTATTCTAAGTAATTTTAACTAAGACTGATTTATTGCAGATCAGTGTTTCTGCACCTGCAGTATCAGGTTGCGTCTGGAATACAAAGTAGTCGTTTCCTTTCTTATTTCTGATATGAACTCTGATTAACCTTTAATTATAACCTTCATTTAATACAATGTAACATGCTATTGCAAAGATATAATAATTACATTTATTCTTATATGTATTTTTAATATGGGGGATATGTAACGCCTCTCGACCTAGATGAAAATTAAGGGTTGATACTTAATTTTTAAAATTCATTGTTCCTAAAGTTCCGTTTGTGGGTTCTTTGTTCCCTTTTGTTTCTTTGATCTTGTATCTAATATACATTTTGTACAATAAGTATATAGCTAAAAAAATTATACAATAATCAATAACATTTTTCAAGCACTGATATTGTCATAGTGTAACTTTGGCACTTTTAACACGTTTAAATGTTCTTTATAATTGTCCATTAATTTCACTGCGTGGTTGAGATCGTCGAAATCTAGGTGTTTTAGTTGCATTGGCATCTGGATAGTTCCGCTGTCTTCGGTTTGAATCTTGAATTGTAGTTTGGGTAGATTTGCAAGTTTCTTTGTCACTGCTGGGTTTTGATATACTCGAACTCGAACTTCACAAGAGTTATCTGTTTGAATAGCCGTTGTCGTTATCGATTGATATAATTATTGGCCGGGCCCACTGCTTTGCTTTTTTCATTTGTAAATCCATACCTAAGTTCATTTAGGGAAAGGAACTTGGTCTTAGGGACAATAACTTGATATTTATTATTGATTTTCATAGGAAAAGCAAATAAATGATAATAATTGTAAGGGCAAATTTCTACAATTGGAATTTCTACTAAAATGTAATTTCATGATTCTTTACATAACCTTTTACTATGGCTATTTTTTCAAATACAAGTATGTTAGATTTTGTTACTTCAAAAGGTAATTTACTATGACTCATAAGTGACTTGATTCTTAATAATTCGTTCCATAAATCAAGTGGTTCGTTAATACTAGTATGTAAAGTGTTTAATTTAGCAAATGTTACAGTATTTTCTAATCTAGCTAAAATTTGTTGAATTACAGTGAGGGTTGCTATCATTTGATTACATATCGTGTTAAATCTTATTAAATTTCGCATTCCTAATGTGGTTTGCATGCTACTTCCAAGAGTTAGTATCCTATTTGTTATACTGTCGTGGTTCTTTACTAATTTTCGGAGTGTATCGTTAAATCTTACTATAGTTGATTGAGTTAAGGAAATTTGATTTCTAACAACAGTTTTTATGTCATTCTGGTTGTCAATCAATTCCTGTATTGCATTGTCGTATCGTTCAGCATCTTGGTGGTCTAAATTACCCGTGATAGCTTTTATAATATTACCTAATCCATTAATAATTTCTCTTTTCTGTCTTGTGATTTGGTCTATTAGTATTAATCCATTGAGTTTGTCGTCTGTGTTCTTTAGGATATTTTCCATTATACTTTTGTAATTAAGCATTTCTATCGCATAAACTTTTCCAAATCTGGCTGTATTTATTGATTCTTTCAGTCTGTCATAATTATCTCTAATTAATCAAATTCTTGTTTTACTTCAGTTAAATCAAATTTCTGTGCTAAAGTCCAATAGTCTACTGCTTCCTAATTTTACTGGTAGTATAGCGGGGTTATTTTTGTATTTTCTATTACTATTTCGTTGTCGTCTGTTCTACCTGGGCGGAGGTTGACGGCAAGGGTGATGGCTGTCCATCTGAAATTACATGGTGTTTTAAATTCTTTAAATGTATGTATCTTACGGTTATTGCGTTGTCTACTACTGCTACATTTTTGTCTGAAATTTTTTTGATTATAGACGGACCTAAATTTCTGGGGTCGTATGTGTTATTTACCATTAAGGTTTCTTTCATAAACGGCCTGTCCTACTGCGAATCTATTTATATTGGTGTTTTCATTGCGGGTTTTTGTAATACGTGCCTTATCGTTGTCTAGTTTATTTTTGACTTTATTATAAGTGATTTTTAATTTTTCTTTATGATCATTGGTGTATTGTTGATATACTTCTTTATTATAGTGTATATCATAAGGGTTGCGAGAGTCTAAATGTCCTAATGTTAATTCGAGGGCTGTAAAGTTAGTTGAAGAATGAATTGTATTGTTATAAGCAATTATGGCATATGACATTAAATTGGTAATGGGTTCTTCTTATGTGTTAGTCTTAAAAGTATGATCTGTTCTAATAAGGTTGAATATAATCGTTCATTTAATCCGTTTGATTCCGGGTGATTTTCTGTAATAAGCTGAATATTTATTTTATGAAGTTCTAGGGTATTTTGTATAGTCTGGTTTCTGAATTCACTTCCATTATTTAAAGTTATTGATTCAGGTGTACCGTAAAATGTATAGTACTGTAAAACATCTTGAGTTACATCAATACTGTTTTTCGAAGTAATGCGTATCGCTTGTTCTATCTTTGTGAATGCATCTATGATTGATATAAAGTTCTGAGCTTCTACTACCAAAGTGTCTGCATGTAATTTTTGAAAAGGTTTGTCGAGTGTTTAGTTAACATTAAGGGTACTTTCGGTGGCGATCTGTCGTTTTTTGCTCTGTCATATAGTTCGCATTGATTAATAAAATCTGTAGTTAGTTCTTTCATGTCTTTAAAATAATATCTTCTTCTGAGTTGTTTTATGATTTCGTTTACTCCACGATGATTTGTTTTACCTTCGTGTTGGTTGCGAATTAAGTCGTTTATTTTATCTGGGTCATCTGAAGTAATTAGTTTTTGTGTGCATCTATCTGATAATCTCGGGTCCTGAGTTATTAAACAATCGAATGTATAATTCGGAGAATCTTAGGTACAAATGTTCTGTTGTGAAATAAAAGTAAAAACTTTTTTTTTGGGGTATACTCTTATAAAATTTTAATTATTTGCTTCTCGTTGTCTTTTTTCGTTATTTGAATATGATATATTTTTCTATTGTCTGTTTTTGTATATCTTACCGGTTTGGGGTTGGTTAAAACTTCCCTTCGTTTAGAATTTTAATTGTAGTTTTTGGTTCTTCATTTTGAGTTGAATGTATAGTTTTTATTTCTTCTGTGTCTTTTCTCATCTCGGTTTCGTCAACATTACCTGCAACTGATTGTGTTTCTATAGCGTTGAGTTGTATTCGGCTCAATGCGTCCGCATTATTGTTATACATTCCCTTCTTGTATATGATTTCGTAGTCGTACTCTTCTAATCTAATCCTCCATCTCTGTAATTTCCAATTGGGTTCTTTGACTTTACATAACCATACTAATGGTGTATGGTCTGTGTATATATAAAATTTCCTTCCATAAAGATATGGCCTAAAATATTTTGTTGCCCAAATTATGGCTAATAATTCTTTTTGAATTGTACTATATTTTTGTTCTGTTTCATTTAATGTTCGTGATGCGTAACTGTTTGGTGTAACGCTACCTACTTTGCCGTCACTTAATACTGCGCCTAAAGCAACATTGGATGCGTCTGTTGTTAATACAGGGTGACTTACGGGAAACGGATGTTTTTCAAAAGAGCAGTACAAAATTAATTTGCAAGATAGTATTATTTTAATGATACACAAATAAAGATTATTACATACTATTTCATGAAAATGTTATTTTTTATAAATTACATCAGTCGTCTGGTGGTCATCTGATTCAATACAGGTTTCCAACTTCTGTAGAAAATCATTCGAAACTTGGGTCAACAGGTCTTGATCAATCAAATTCACCTCTTCTGCAATTGCGTCCTTTAAGTCTATTAAATTACGGGGTTTGTGAGCATAAACACGTTCTTTCAAATACCCTCACAAGAAGTAATTACAGTAGGGCAAGTCGGGTGACCTTGGCGGCCACGGTATGTCACCAAAACGTGAAATCAGCTTGCCGGGAAACATGTTTTTCAGAACTTCCATCGATGTGCGAGCAGTGTGCGCTGTGGCGCCATCTTGTTGGAAATAAACATCATTCATGTTGAATCCTCGCCTCTGAAGGTCTGGTCTGAGAAATGTATTCAACATGTGAACATAGCGTTGTGATGTCACTGTCACTTTCACACCATTTTCCTCGAAAATACGGCCCGATAACTCCAAACTTGGCTACCACACACCAAACTGTAACTTTCGGAGAGTGGAGAGGTTTTTCATGAATGTTACAGGGATTTTCAGTAGCCCAGTAACGAAAGTTTTGTTTGTTTACCGAACCGTTCAAATGAAAATGGGCTTCGTCGCTCACTAACAGTATTGCATTACGGTTATCATGAAACAACACTTGCAGACGCACTGCGAATTCTTTTCTTTGTTCGTAATCCGTCACGTTGAGTTGCTGGACCACCTGCATCTTATACGGATGAAATTTCAAATCAATTCGTAAAATCCTCCTCACAGAATCACGGCTCATGTTTAGTTCTCGTGCATGTGGGCGTGCAGATCGACTCGGACGCCTGATTATTGCCGCACTCACACTGGCGATGTTTTCAGGCGTCCTTGCTGTTCTTGCAGGGCCTGGTGGCTTTTCTTTGATATTGTCCCCGTTCTGAATGCCTCAACCCACCTTAACAACGTGTTTCGACTTGGAACTGTGCCGTTCCGACCGATATTGAAGTGGCGACGAAAGTTCCGTTGTGCGGTTATAACAGACTCACCATTTCGAATAAACGTATCGTACGCAAAAACACGATGCTGCGTCGTCTACTGCTCCATTGCAACTGAAATGGTACGCCGCACTCGGATGAATGACCTACCCTCCGTCGCCTCACCGCCTACAAAAGGCATGCACTAACCATTTCAAAAATATCCGTTTCCCGTAACTCACCCTATATAAACGGCTTTGAAAAGTCAGGGTACTCTAACAAAGGGTGATTCGTAAGAATGCACTTAATTTTTTTCTACTGCTTTAATAAATTCCGGTGTGTGTTTGATTTTATTACCTTTTTTTAAACAATTTATTAGTGGTTTAGTTATTTGTGATAACCTTTAATGAATTTCCTAAAAATCCTTTTATTTCTTTGTTTGTTTTGGTAAAGGGTAGTTTAATACGGCATTTGTTTCGTCTGGGTTTGACATAACACCTTATGGCGTTATTATATGTCCTAAGAATACTACTTCTTTTTGCAAGTTGTACTTTCAATTGCGCTTTTCTTAAAAGTTCAAAAACTTCTCTTAATTTCTCAATGTGTTCGTTATGTGATGTCGAATATACAATTATGTCGTCAAGATACACAAGACATTTCTCGTAATGTATTCCTCTCAAAATATTGTCTATAACCCCCTCGAATCCTTTGATCAAAAAAGTTTGTCAAGTTAGTATCGCGCACACTCCTGGGACACCCCCACCGCCGCCGTAAGGAGATATCCCCAAACAAGTTGACGCAAAATGATCAGGCCCGGATCCCATATCTTATTCTGCAATATGCTTATCGAATTCTGATTATTTTCAAAAAAAAATTGCCATCGGGCTGGTACTCATAATATGGCAAGTGTAAATTTTGAAGACCCGCAAGTGCCCTTTGAACACGAAATCTGAGGATGTACGCAACAACACTTTTGTTTCACTCGTCGAGATCTATCTAATGACATGGGTCTCGATTTTGGCATGCTTGGGTCAACTTTGTATTTACTTGTGAATATGGCTTTTTGATTTTAATTTTAATTTTGTGCTCTACGAGTTTTAAGAAATTTTTCCTTTCACCGTACTTTTTTTGTTGATATTCTTTAAATCGAATGACATTGTTTTCTGTATTCAAAACATCAATAATTTTGTAAAAAAATTATATACAAAAAAACAACTTTTAAGAAGTTTGGGACAAAAGCTAAATTTAAGTTTGAAACAACGAAGCACACGTATTAAAATTGACAAAATGCATGATATTGTAAGTTTTTATCGACTACTATATTAAAAAAATTTCCGATAATATTTTGCAACGACTTAGGATCAAATTTTAAAATTTCAGTGAACTAAAATTCATGGAATTATGTAATTACAACAACTATAACATAACCCGTTTTCTTGAAGAAGTCTTTAACAATTTAAAGCTATATTATGCAAATTTTTTTGACATTTTGGTTTTATTTTTACAACTATGTGTTTTATATGACACTCCAGAGTTCAATAGTCAACAAAATTTTGTTATATATTGATGTGATATTAACGTCACGAGAGGTCTTTGAACACCGAATTCTGTGAGAAAACCCACGCAAAACGGAGAAAAATAAAAAATTTCAGTATTTAATTTTTACCCTGTAAATATATTCTAGCAAGATAAGCGTATTCCCATGTAAAATAAAATGCTTTAAAGACGGGTACCATTTAAGAATGAAGCCAAACTTTCAAATCCGTGTATAAATAAGTACTTTCTAGAAAAGTATCTTAAAAACAAGTTTAAATCCGTGAAAATAGAAGTATTTGTTTTATCCGTATGTAAATATTTACTCCTGAAAAATACTTTATAAAACAAGTTTTATTGCGCGTATGCAGACTAAAAAACGTCCAATTTAAAAAACGTCGATATCTATCATTTAATAAACGTATCCACTTTAAAAATACTAAATAAATTTAAGTGTCAAGAAATATCATTTAAAACAAGCTTGATAATGCATTCATCCTTGTTAAAATACCATTTTCAGGAGTTGTTAATAAAAAGCTTTAAAAATTTAGAACCAAGAACTTTTGTATGTGGTAAATTCCAATGGAGACGATGTTTTTATAAGCGAAGACAAGTAGTCATAAAGAAGAATTAAACGATTCAAACTGCAAGTATAACTTTGTTTTGTAACCTAAAAGGATATTTAAATGTTATTAAGTAGATTAAGCTAGAATAAGTTTTTATTTTGCTTATAAAAATTAATCGCCAATGAATATTTTATTTCACAGTTTAACAGCTGTTAACAATACTCCCTAACTGGTTTAAATGCTAAATTTCTAGAATAATTTATTATTTCACTGGTTATTTTTGATTGCCCATACTTTTTAATAAGTGGTTGGCTCAATTTTGATATATTTGTTTATCAACTTCTTAGACAATTTCAAACTTCAAATTAGTACAAATATCAGCAATACATTTAAATTGGTAAAACTATTACTCCTATTTCAATTTAAAAAATTTAAACAATGTTCTTTGGTTTTAAACTACGTTACAGTGTCAGAGTTCAAGTTTTTTAGGAACATGTGTGTGTGTGTGCGTGTGCGTGTGCGTTTGTCGTGCGTGTGGATTGTTGCTGAAATGTTGCTCTGAATGCTAGGTTAAATGTAATGAAACAACGAAACTCGAACACTAAAATTCTAATGACATTAAATATGTATAAACTATTTTTCAAATTATACAACCGCTACATTCACCAACATCTTTCTCCAACACACATTATTCATAAAAATTACTACAGTCTAAACACAACATTTTACAACTACTACCGGTTAGTAGAAAGAGCATATAATCTCTCTTAAACTTTTTTATTTATATCACACTATGTACAGATTATTAAATTAGTTAGGGATAATTGCAACAATTGTTCTTACCTCCGAAAAAGGAAAAAAGTTGCTGATCAGATACCCCTATATAATCTTTGATAATGTTGAACTCATCGAATTCGACCTCAAAACAGGCTTACAATATCTATTTCCAGAAACATATCTATACGCAAAAATTCTATGCAAGCTTAATAAACTTAAACTAATTACATCACGAAATGTCTATCTAAAGATCTAAACAATTAAATACTTGCGTGTTTGACCATTAAATTATACAGAATTCTTAAAGATTTTTGTTGATTAAATCTCCTTCATTTTGTAACATAATAACTGCTAGGAAGTTCAAGTTTCAATTCCTTCGTTTATGAATCTATTACCTCCATAATTTCATTTAGGTTTTTCTTATTTTAATAAGATATTACTTTTATACGTTGAATTTTACGTTAAAAAATAGTTTCAACCAATATTTAAACGTCGAGCATGATCGTGTATGCATTTTAAAAATTACAACTCTTACAATTCGTAGTTACCGACAAAAAGTGTCGTTGGCAAGCACTTTATAAGTAGATGAATGACCGATATTGAATGAATAGTCCGTTTGCATTCTTTCGCGGTTTTATATAATAAAATCTTGAATACATCGCAGGTTCTAGAAGGCTCCCACACCTTTCCTATGTGATATGACTCATAACACGATGTAACTTCTACGAAATTCCGTTCATTTTATAGCTGTCATTGTAATTTCTACCTTAAAATCGAAGCATTCTTTGTCATGTACTTGCAAAAACACTTCAAAGGGAGCCGTTACAGTAGAAATATGTAATCTGTTTTATCATTTGGCTTTATATACTTACCAAATGTTGTTTTACATTGATTATGCATACATAGAATAAAGATGGTTTTATACCCGATGCATCCCGTTTGTTTTCTTCAACGCCACGATAAGAAGATTATCATGGAGATATAAACACGGAATTGTTTATAAAATGGTTCCAAGAGCGATTAGTACCAAGTTTAAGCAGTCCGTGTATAATAGTGCTAGATAATGCTTCGCATTATTCAAGACTAACGGCAGGATTTCCTAAGACCTCTTCAAACAAAGAAGAGCTAATTAATTATTTGCACTAACACAGCAAGTTTTTCAACACTTTATTGTTAAAAAGAGGGCATTAATAAAATAAAATATCTAACAAAAAATATACAAACTCGATGAAATTACAGCATATAGCGGCCATAAGTTTTAAAACTCCTCCGTACAACTGTCAATTTAACTCAATCGAATTAATATAAGGTAGTTGCAAATACCAATTAAAATAAAAATATAGGAAGATTTAATAACCAATACAATGGACGATCATTCAGAATTAATATGAGATGAAGCGTTTGGAGGAATAAATTGCTAAGATTGGCAAAAATGTATTCTCCACGTAGAAAAAAAATGCATGATGGAAGACAGAAGTGAAATCTGATGTGGTACGGCTTCTTATTATCAATTTCAATGAAGGGTTCAAATTCAAGATAATTGAGAAATATGCAATTGAGGTAAAGTCTAACGTTTAATATTTTTATTTTCTTACGTCATACCTGATTAACTGTAATTCAATAAAAAGGGACGATATGTTTAATTATTACAAATTCACTATTGTCATTCTATAGTCATTTAGTGACTTCTCAGCTTGAAATAATAGTATAACATCCAACATTCTTTTGTATTTAATAAAATTAAATTCGAATTTGTGGTTATGTATTGTATTCTCAGTAGTAATTAATATTTGTAACAATGCAATAACACACATAATATTTAATATAGTATAATTGGCACAATAGAGAAAGGTAAAAGAAAGTATTTTAGTCAAGTGTATATCATACCCATGCTTTAGTTAGGATCAAAACAGAAATTTTTAACATATATCTCCAAAACTATTTTCTAGAACAGAAGGTATCAATGAAAAGATGCAATGGCATTTAATTTATTATTTTGGGCATTTTAGGTATTTGCTATAAGGTAGGAATGTAATTGAGGTCGGCAAAAGTACCTACACCAAAACGATAAATAATATAGTAGTTTTGCTAGCTCACTTATTAAATTGATTAAATAAATAAATAACATTTTCAATTATGTACGTAGTATGCGTATTTGCGGCTTAATCCGTAGGAAAAACCTATAACATACATGTCTTAAATTATAACTTTCACGATAATCGTAAGGATAATCAAGTCAAATTTTAACAGTACCTACTCGTTTCAGGCGTAGACAGCATTATCACAACGATCAGAATCATTTTAAAGTCTTCATCAATTTGTGTATCCAACAAATTATTTCTTACAATTTATAAAAATTAAAAATTATTTTTAAGAGCCATGTAAGAGTTGTTGCATTGCTAGAAATATGTTTATCATCTATTAATTCAAACGATCTAACGTGGTGAATTATACGCCAGGTTATCCTGTCCCGACTAATGTTTACTTTTTATACTTTTAGAAGAGGAAGCTGACCAAGCTAAGCTACCTGTGAATCTTATCTCTACAATACACACAATAGCCTAGCTATTTAATTTCTGTTTCTAGAGTCCAGACAATGCAATCGTAAAAAGTCATAAATCAAACTAACCCTATAAGTTCTTTAATAGGGTGTCACCAGTTTATGCAGTTTAGCAACTTAGAATAATATCAGCACTTTTGTTAAAGCCTATTTACCAGTTTATTAACCCTTGGAAATAAAGCAAGAAGAAAGTTGTAGGGTGCAAGTGGTGTTTATTGTTATTATACTTATTGTGTGTTGGCGTATTTCAGCAGTTCTTAGTACAGAAAATCGTTCATTAACCTGACTTCTGAATCACCTATCTCTAAAAGCCTGTAGTTATAGTAGTCGTTTCTTACCTACTAAATTTGAATATGTTGAAGTTGAATTATGGGGTGTTGATTACAATAATTAATTTGAATTTCTTATCGTTTGTGTCTTTTGCATCCCTTCATTGCGGGGCTTGCGCGGATGTAGTTATGCCGTTGATTTTCCATTTTTTATACTAGCTCGATTTTAAATGATCATTTAGGCTTTGCTTTAGTTCTAAATAAATTAATCTGTTACAACGTAAAAGCGCCATACATGTAAGAATTACCAAAAACGCATAAACAAAACATGCCACTAAAACCAGTAGTAAGTAATATACAGTCTCCAACTTAGCAATCATCAAAATTCGTATCGCAAACTTTATCAAAAATAATTGGAAATAGTGAATATCATGTAAAAGACACATGACAATTTTTCAAAATCTCATGAAAACACAATGCATTCCTGGTTAGCTCTTTGAGATAAAATGATAGCTAGTGATTGTTTTTATATAAAGCAATCTGGACCACCTCGATATTTTAAGGTTTCGAGGAACACCTTATTATTCATGAATAAGAGCTTGATTAATTACAATTATAATAATATAAATGCAAGACATAATAAAGGATAAACACCTTGTTTTAACATGTTGTGAATGCACTTGCCATTTTGGTGATCTAAAAACACGTCTATTCGCGTGTACATACACAGTTCATAACATTTCGAAGCTGAATATAATGTTAATAGATAATATCGACTTTAGATTCACTACACTGTTGCTGAAGCGCGCACAATAAACTTAAAGTTACGAATAAAGTCTTTGCACATCGTATCTACGGAAAAACATATAATATAGTTTTGCATGACGGAACATTCCGTATTTCAGCAGTAAGCGGTCCCGTAGGACGCTGTTGTGAAGGTTGTAAAAACCTGTAAATGTAAGTCAAAATACCTTGGATTTTTCTTAAAGACGAAAAATCTTCTACAAAATTGTCAACTATGTTGGACTCAATTTCAGTAGTTTGAGCAACAAATGTCAAAACCTTTTTGTTCGGTAGTAACCTCGGGAATCGAAGTTGAAATTGTAATTGGAGGAGGCCAGAATTCCTGGGCCAAACAAAGCCACTGTGGTCCCGCCCACCAAACGAAACATGCAAGCAACGCCTTTGGCAGGAGACTCCTAGCAGCTGGGTCAGCAGGGTTATCAGAAGATTTTATGTGAAGCTATCGCCTAGGTGGGATGATTTGCTGAATGTTGTTAATACGATTAGCCACAAAAGTTTTCCATTGAATGGAGGTGCACGAATCTAACTGAGAGCACTGTCGAGTCGCTCTAGGCAAATATTTCGGAAATGAGGTCTTGATGGGCATGCAATACCAAGACGAGTAAATCAGACAACAAAGTAGCAGCACATACCTGAAATTGAGATACGTTTTATTGGCGCAACTTTAGTTTTAGCAGCGGTTAAGGTAACAGTTATATCACCTGAAATTAAATTGATAAATCGAAGATATACAACATTAGGATGTCCAACCTCACTGGAATCGCAAAAACCATGAACTTCACAACTATAAGCGATCAGGGAGAGGTAAACAACTTGATATTTTTAAGGTAGAAATAGATGGCAACTCCTCTTGATATTGTTGCCATTGAAATAACAAATCAACTGGAGGACTTTCGTCCCAGTCTAACCCCAATATCCACAAATGTTGAATAAGTAGTTTAGCAACAAGGGTAAGTGGTGCTAGGGAAACCTAATGGGTCATAGATTCTAACCACTTGCAAAAATATTACGTTTAGTACAAGTTTGGTTACCAACTTGAACTTGATAAGAAAAAACATCATCAGTAGGGGACCAATGAAGTCCTAAAACCTTAATCGACTCATTGGAGTCAAAATTAAATGCATTTATTTTATAATGTTCGGGAGGAATGCCCTCTAAAATGTCAGAACAATTGGAGCTCCACTTTCGCAGTTCGAAGCACGCTGATTTTAAAAGTCGAATCACCTGATTCCTTATTGCAATGGTAGATTCTATTGAATTCGAACCACAAACAAAATCATCCATGTACAAATTTGTCTGAATGGCCTCAGCGGCCAAAGAAAATCCTTCCCTTTTTTTAATAGATAGTTGTTGAAGAGCTTTAATGGCCAAATATGGTGATGACTTTACACCGTAAGTGACGGTGTTCAATTGGTTAATTTGTACGGGTTCTTTTGCCGAAAACCTCCATAAAATTAATTGATATTTTTTTGTTGGTTAGCAATTAAGATTTGCTTATACATTTGTCGGATGTTACAAATAAAAACATCGGGATGAGCCCTAAATTTTAATAATATTGGTGCTCTATCGCTTGGAAGACTAAGACCCGCTAATTGAGTGCCATTTAAGATATTTCATTTGTGGTCTTTACAGAGGTGTCAAAAAGAACACGGATTTTTGGTAGATTACCTTCTTTGACAACGGCATGATGGGATATAAAATAACAATCGTTTCTAGTAGGCGAGAAACGGACGCGGTCCATGTGACCTAATTCTAGATACTCTTGCATAAAATTATGATATTGAACGCGTAAATCAGGGTTGGCCGATAATTTACTTTCTAAGGAAAATAGTCTTCCTAGCGCAATATCATATGAACCATCAAAAATAGGAATGATATCATTAAAGGGTAACTCCACGACAATCGTGCGTACGTGAATATCTAGTTTCAAAGATTTTATGTGCATTTTCTTCTTCTGGAGAAATATAGTGCTTGATAGGAACTTCCTCAATTTCCTAAATTCGATTGGATTCTCTAAAGCAACAAAAAACTCCTGTACGGTATCAGACCGCAGACTTTGAACTGGGCCCAAAATTGTCCAACCAAAAACAGTATTAATAGCGGCTGGTTGCATAAATTTACCTTGGATGACACCGCCATTAATAATAAATATATCATCCCCTAAGAGCATATCAGTTTGACTGGGTTTATTCCATGTTGGATCTGCAAAATGCAAACCTTTAAAATATTCAAAATTATTTGAAACTTCAACGTTAGGCAAATTTCCGGAAATTGTTGATAAAATAAATAATGTGATTTCTAAAAATTTGGTCATGGTCGAGCATTGAACGTATAGTACAACTAGTGGCGTCCCGATTGGCAGCCGCATTCATTTGACCAACATCATAGATGGGGACTTGGGACTGACGTATTGGTAGCATTAATTTATTAATACGTGCATGAAGAATAAACCTGACCTGCGAGCCAGGGTCAAGAAGAACCCTAATCGCTTTGAAGTTACCAGCACCGTCTTGAACTTCTACGAGAGCAGTAGAAAGTAAAACAGTAACTCCTTCACGAACATCTGCCATTAACGATAAGGTTTGAATTGGAACAGCTGACGAGGGTTGTGACTATGTGCGTTCTGGGGGTTGAGCTTGAACTCCAGAATGAAGTAAGCTATGATGATATTTTCTACAAGTACGACAAGTAGATTTTGATTTACATTGTTTGAACATATGAGGACGTATACAAATTACACAAAGTTTTAAACTTTTATAATATTCAGACGGTCGGACGGCACTTTGCTAAAAGGGACGAACACTGATAAATAGAGTGATTACCTTTGCAAACTGGACATGAACGTGTAACGGAATCACCTTGTTCTAACATTTGTGCATCGTCAGAAGTATTATATTTATCAAACAACACCAAATGAGAAGTAACATTTGGTTTAAAATAAATTCTTGTAGGTGTGTACTTAGCTGTGGTAGTTTGCATTGTATTTGTGTATGCAGTACTAGACGCTGAGGAAAAATTCTCTAAAGCAGCGCATTGTAATAAAAATTTCTTTAAATCGAATTCTGGTGTTTTCTTAGAGTCGGATTGTAACTCGAACCTTTTGCGAGTGCTGGGATCAAGTTTTTCAAGCAATAAATCAACCAAAATGAAATTTTACTGCTCGATAGGATAATTTAAATTTTTAAGAACTGCTAGATTTTCAGAAAAACAATCCACAAGTGATCTAAGCAGCTTGGGATTTTCTGATTTTAAGGGCGGCGAAGATTTGATAGCTCGCCAATGAAGGGTAGCCAACAATCTTGGATCCTTGAGGGTTTCATATGCAATGGAATAATTATTTGAACATAACGGGATGGTTTTAAGCAATTGTAAAGGCTCATTTTGAATTGAGATTAACAAATAATTAAAGCGTTCTATATCAGATAAAGAAGGATTGTTCTCCACCAAGCAATCGAATAGAACGGTATATGATTGCCAGGAACAAAATCACCCTTGAAAGTTTCCAAACTTAAGGGTTGTAGTTTAGCATTGAGGTTAGGGGTAACGGCAGTGATTGGTTTTGATCTACAACTACGAGTGGTTGTAACCTGTCCAAAATAATTAAGCAATTAAAGTAAGCAGCATCAACATCTGTCCTAGTATTTTGATATGATTGTTCTTCTAATTCAGACGAATTTGCAAGAATTGGAATTAACACCGCATTAAAATTTGCGTAAACATCTGTTAAAGATTTACAGTGAATTTTAAATAGGATTTTAGATTCAGGGTAAGTTTCTATTGAATTACTCAAATTAGAAATTTCATTGATTCGATCTTTATAAAGATTCAATTCAGTAACGTCAGACTTTCTCGGAGGCATTTTAAACGTATTGAAATAGAAGACTATAAACGTCAAATGTTTGTTAATAGAAAATTAATTAATATAAACACTTGTAAAATAGCGTGGGAAAAAGCACGCGAAGAGAAAACAAATTTGTATGTTTGTCAAGCTCAAAATTAACTTGAGGTATTAACATGTGTTCAACAGAACGATAAAAATGTTACCTTTATCTATGTTTTAATATGTTGCTATGGTTACGAAGAAAATATAAGGAAAACTGCCTTAAGGTAACAGAACGCTTTTGGCGTCGGTATGTATTTGTATACTATAGAAACGCCAATGTTTGATAAATAAAGATTGAATTACAATGCAAACTCCTTCGTTTGTTTGAAATCGTTAAATTGAACTACGCTTTGGTTTTATTAATAGCTACGAAACATATTGAAATTTATGCTTGACGTGATATTATTAATAGTAAGATAATTCCGGCACAAAACTTGATCCATAAACAATACACTTTTGTTGATACGGGAGATTTTGGAAATTTTATTATAAAAACAAGAGGTTGTATTATCATAGGACTTTCCAGATTCGGCTCAAAGGACCAAATAGTTAGCGCTTTGAGACAAAATGATAGCTAGTGGTTGTTTTTATATAAAGCAATCTGTATAGTTATATAAAGACCACCTCGATATTTTAATGTTTTGAGGAACACCTTGTTGTGCATGAATAGGAGCTTGATTAACCACAATTACAATAATATATATACAAGACATAATAAAGTATAAATACCTTGTTTTTAACATGATGTGAATGCACTTGCCAATTTGTTTATTGGAAAACATGTCTATTCGCGTGCACGTACACAGTTCATAACGTTTCGAAGCTGAATGTAATGTTAATAGATAATGTCGACTTTAGATTCGCACTACACTGTTGCTGAAGCTCGCACAATAAAGTAAAGTTACGAATAAAGTTTCTGCACATTGTATTTACGGGAAAACATATAATATAGTCTTGCATGACGGAACAATTCCAAAAAATCTTTATAGTAATATCACTAGATGTAATTTCTCTCTTTACAAATATTTCAATTGAATTAGCATTAAGAGTAAAAGAAAATCTACCACTAATAAACCTCACACATCCTTACCTTTAGAAGATTTTCTTCAAGCCACTAAGTTACGCCTTCAATCAACTTAGTTTAATTTCAATAATAAATTTTATCTCAAGCTTTTGAAACTGCCAAGAGTTTACTCATTTCAGCAACTATAACCAACTTAGTTATGGAGGAATTTGAAAGCACCGCAATTTCATAGTTAAATTATAAACCCCATTTTTATAAACGATATGTGAATGACTGCATCATATGTCTACCAGAAAACCAAATTACAAACACCCCACAAATATTTAATTCATTTCGTTCTGAATTACAGTTCACTTATACAAAAGTAAGCCATAGCATTTCCTTTTTAAATATAAAAATTTTATACAATGAACATGGTAAAATTATTACAAACCGGTTTACAAAAAAATATTTGGTCATGCAGATATTTAAATTATAATTCAACTATTCCTATTCAATGCAAAACTAATGTCATAAACAACCTAGTAGATGAGACTGTACGTCTGTCACATACAAATTTCAGACCTATTAATATAAAGAAAGTAGAACGAGCATTACAACAAAATAATTATCAAAAAGATGTGAACCTATTACTAACAAAAAATTCATAAAATATATAAAAATAACAACAAACATAATATAATTAACAGCAACAACAAATAACTGTATAAAAGTTTAGAATACATACCTAAATTTCCTCAAAAAATTCAACAATGTGTAAAACAATTTGATATTAAATGGGGGCATAAACCGAACAATAATTATACAAATAAATTCTTTAATAAATAAACTCAACGTTCCCGATCAAAATATACTCATACTATATATATAAGATTAACTGTATTGAATGCCCAAGTACTTATATAGGAAGCACCAAGCAGCATATAAACAAACGAATTTACAAACATCAATATTCAATAAAGACCTATAACAGATGTATAGCTTTATGTAACTATGCTATAAATAATCTACACAATTTTAATTTTGTTAATGTAAACATTTTGGGTACCAAAAGATCTTAAACTAAAAGAAATATCGTAGAAATAATTCAAATTCAAAAAGATTGCAATACCATTAATTCAAAAACTGATAATGATGGTTTTGTTAACATTTAATATAATATCATACATAATAAATAAATCAAACATTTGCAGCTTTCTAGAATTTAAATTTCTAATCTATAATATTAACTGTAAGTTTAACAGTTATACTATTAACATAATCACTATTATAACATTCACAACTAAAGATAATATCCAGTATCGACACTTATAGTACACTATGCCAATTGCTTTGCTGCTGACATTTGAATATGTAGCAACTAAATTAAAATATACTAACCCTTAAGGTAAATATCGTGATGTTGTTTTCAAATTTCGAACAGGTACAGATAGTACTATATTACTTTTATATAAGTGTACGAACTATTTAATAATTTTTAGAAATTTTTATAATAGTTGAAATAAACTGAAACGCGTCAATAGATAAACATCGGTAAATAGAAAAAGTTTATTAAATTTGACTGCAATCCAGAAATTATACATCAAATACAAATTAACTGGCCGGAAAATTACACAGATGTATATATAGATTGATGAGTCAATAAGGGCAGGCTCCTAATTCGCAATAATTAATTATAAAGGCGCAAACTTGTATTAAGAACGCTTGTGTATACAAAAGTACGCTTTATATTACTTAAATAGGTGAATATTTCACCTAAATCATAAATGCATTATCAAGACAAAATTTTCAACAAGGAAGGCTTTCATTTTATTGAAAAATTGCATTTTATTTTACTATAAAGCTCCACATGTAGATAGTCACGTACGCGCTAGTTTATCCATTCAATAAAAGCAAGCATTCGCACGATAAGGAGCGATATTAAAACAAATTTTTTGTGTATGCAGGCAACATTTGGAGAGAACAGAAATTAAAATGATAGGAATTTACATGTCGTGCAGAAAGTCGATTTTGCATTAAACAAAGTGCCCAACGAATGAAAAGTTTTGTTATGAACTGAAGCTTTTGTATTGGTTTAAATTACGTAACGAGTTTTATAGTTGCGTAATATAGTGAATTTTTTGAAGGCATGTTTGTTTATAATTAGAATTATACGTTTTATATAGGACTAAGGTAACTTTTAAAAGGATGATTCCTGTTATTTCTGCAAACTATTAAAGTAATTTAAAAATAACTGACTTCTATAAAAATAAGTATTAAGATTGATATAAAAGTGTTGCAGTTAGTTGTTTTCGCCCATTCTAAGAAATCATAAGTAGACCTGAATATTTCAAATTAATTTAGGTAATGGGGATTGTTTTAGGGCTTCAGATATTACTTTAAATACTACTTCCAATTCTGTTTATCTCCTATATTAAATTCTACTTCAAATCTTGGTTGAACTTCATTTAACAACTATTAAAGTTAATCTTTAGCAATTGAATTCGTCACAAATTGGCTTTTTGGCTTCGTGTTGAGAAGGTCGTGTGTAATTTTGTTTAAGAAACTATCACGTCGCGAAAAAGTTTTTGTAAGGTAAAGCATTGAGGCTGGAGTAAGGAATTTTTCTGGCGCCATAAATCAGAGGTCAGATTAGTTTTTAATATTTGTGTCTTTTTGTTTAGGTAAAAGTTTTATGAGAATATTTAATCGGCTTTTAGTAATTAAGAGTTTATTGTGAGAAGTTGTGGCTTTAAGGTTTTATTAATTCAAAATTTTACTACGGAAATTATTTATATAACAAAGAGCAATTTGCACGAATCATTGAAAAAAGTATATTTCTTAAAAGATAAGTACGGTAGTGAGAGTACTCTTGCGCAAGAAGTTCAACATTAGTTTATTCTGATTGTAGGTTGAAACTTATTTTTTTAATGAGATTTATACTACACAAATATTCCTTTATATTGTACTATAAACATGTTAGTTACCATAAAAATACTAATCTATTCGCGCAGGAGAGCCTTTTAATGTTCTACTAAGTGAAATAGTCGACGAAGAGGATTCTTAAATTTTGTTTTGAGATTATCTGCGTCTGTTGTATAGGGAAGCTTACTTCAATATAACAACAGAACTGAAAATGAATTAATTGCAGTTTGCAAGTATTATTTGTGCATAACGAAATAAAATAAGATGTATCTATTAAAACCCTCTTATGAAAATTATAAGAGTGAATTTACCTATACAAATCGAACTAATATTTGCAAAACCATTAACAAAACAATAATTTGTTTCATAAAGGAAAGAAACATCTATTGTCTAGTTTCGGTCTCTTGGGTCTCAGAATGGAGTAGTTTATAACTGTTTAGGCTTATTTACCCTATTTACACGTTTTACCTTAAGCTTATAGATATTAATTAATGTCGCTTATCCTTTAACCTAACAGTACTTAACCCCGTCCTATAATCCGGTTTTATCCACTACCTACCTACAAGAAAAGGGACTAAATGGTGAGAAAGGACAGAAATTTCAGTGCTTCGAAAGTCGTAGCAAGCGTCACATGTACGCGATATGTTGTCGTGGTTATTTTGCAGTAATTAGTGCCGTACAATCGGTTCGTGTGCTAATTAACATTACTACAGTCCGCAATCAATTAATAGTTTCGTTACATTGATCGACCAGCGTTGAAGCAAGATCGCAGTCATTAAAGGTAGGTGAATTCCATATCATTGGTTCATCCCTTTATCCCTACATTTTGGTTCCTTTCGACCGCATTAATTAATATTTGCATATAAAATTGATTATCTAATCAAACAATTAGAGTAATCAGGGCAGTTTTACACATTAATAGTAATTGCAGTTAGGCTTATTTCATAATATTTGTGCATGCCGTTGCATTTTAAAAGTTACTTCTTAAAATTTAAGTGCATTAAAAAAAGCAGTTAATTTAAATTAAGCGTATACAAATAGGAAAAACATCATTGCGATACCCTGTTCTAAGAACTTGCATTGTATACCTGAAGCTGCACTAATCTATTTTGGTGAGAGCTTAAAGAACCGTTATTCCTCGAGGTATCTTAAGCGTTGTGGTCAACACAAGTCTCATTTTAACGTTAAATTAAAGTGTCACTCAGGATTAGCTACATAATTGCTAGTTTCTGAAAAGTGGTAGAGTAGTTACATGTTCATCATTAGTTTGGGTTTACATCTTTAAGATTTGTTATTTTTGTGACAAGGGTACTCGTGTTTAGGGAATAGCTATTTTGTTCGAAATGACTCAGATGCTTATGGACCGTCTTATAGTAGATGGAAAAGGGTGTTTGGATAGAATAGAAAATTTGTTTGAAAGTATTTCAAAGTTGGAATATAATCTTGAAAACCAAGCAATCGCTTCGATGATGGTACAGTCAGCTGTAGAGATAAAGGAAGAATTTGATGCATCCTACAAAAGGTGTGTGTTAGACGAGGATGATTCGGACAGTTTGAGTCAAATTACAGCAATCAGAATTGAATTGGATAAAACTTTAATATCAATTAAAGTTATTGGGGCAAAATTTGTTAGTTTGGTTGAAAGTAAGCAGGAAGCGAAACCGTTTTCTACAAGTAGATCGTCGTATGATACCGCTGGTATAGGTATCACCAGTAATTTAAAACTTCCAAAGGTCGCAATTGGGAGCTTTTCTGGACGCATAGAGCATTGGGAATCGTTTCATAGTTTGTATAAAATCTCATTCATTTAAATACACAGTTATTACCAATCGAAAAGTTTTATTTCTTACTGAAGCGTTGGATGTAGATTCCAGAAATTTAATTCGTCATCTACCAATAAATAATGACAATTATGAAATTGCATACTCCGTTATAGTACAACGCTATGACTCACGTCGTTTGATTGTCAATACATATTGGTCAGCTCTTGAAAATTGTCCTAAGGTGAAAGCAAAATCACATACAGAACTTAGGGATTTGTTGAATTGTTTTACAGAGAATTTGTCAGGTTTACGTCAAATAAAAATTGATTTACTTAATTTAATATTGTTTAATTTGTTGAGCAAAAGGTTGATGCTGACCTCTTAAAGGCATTTGAGGTTGAAAATACTGAAGAAATACCTACATACGAGCAATTGAAATCATTTCTTGAAAAACAGTGTAAAGCTTTGGAAATTAGTAGTATGATTTCGTCCGAACCATCGAAGTCAAGTTCAAAACACACATTGAATACGAACATTAAGGAAAAGCGTTTTTCTTTTAATCCGAAGTCATATGTTAAAACCTCATTACTTACAACTTCAAACGCGGTAAAATGTTTGGTTTGCAATGGTAATCATCAGATTTATCGTTGTCAAATTTTTTTGGATAAGGTTCCTCAAGAAAGGTATAATACTGCAAAGAATAAAAATTTGTGTATCAATTGTCTTCAAGATACACATAAAATTGCAACATGCCCTTCAAAATCGGTATGTAAAAAATGTCATAAAAAGGGTCACAATACCCTCCTTCATTTTGAAAATTCTGCTTCTGTTGTTGAAACAAAACCTGCTGCTGCAGATGTTTCAAATGTTGCCTCTACTTCAAATTGTAGTACATTGTTCTCGTCGAAATTGTCAAGTGCTTGTACATTGTTATCAACAGTTCAAGTGTCTATTCGCAATGAATTTGGACAAGCGCAAATCGTAAGAGCATTATTGGATTGTGAAAGTATGGAATCCTTTATAACGGAAAAATGCCGTCAACGGCTTGGATTAAATAAATCAAAGGTTGCATTAAAGGTAGAAGGGTTGGGGTTAGCGTCATCTCATATTACCGGAAAGGTAGTTTGTGAAATTAAACCCGTTGGACACACAATGCCAGAATATTCAGTTCAAGCATTTGTATTGCCAGAAATTTGTGGAAAGTTACCAACGGCTCCAATCTCTTCGAAAAATTGGATACATATAAAAGGTTTAGACTTAGCCGATCCCTCTTTTGATAAACCAGGTAATATAGACTTGTTGTTGGGAGCAGATATTTTTGCCCGCTCTTTGGGTAATGAAACTCGTTCGGGTTCACCTGATGAACCAGTTGCAATTCGCACTTCATTTGGTTGGTTACTGACAGGCAAATTTGTGTCTCCAGTGACAAGTGGCACGTCATTGTGTGCATTCGTAGAACCCTTAGAGTCTAGTATCACTAGATTCTGGGAACTGGAAAACATTCCAGACATTCCAACACACAAGTTATCCCCACAAGAGGAAATTTGTGAAAAACACTTTCGTAGCAATTATTCGAGAGACAAAACAGGTCGTTTCGTTGTATCGTTGCCGTTTAGTGGTCCTGAACCGTTGTTTGTTGGGTCTCGGGATGTCGCACTTAATCGGTTTTTATTATTAGAACGTCGCTTGGAAAAGAATCAGGAATTATACACTTTGTATAAACAATTTATGCAAGACTATTCCGACAGTGGGCATATGACACCAGTAAATGCTTCAATTAGTAGCAATATTCCATCTCCGGAATATTATATTCCGCACCATGCGGTTATGAAACCGGAAAGCACTACTACACAAATTCGAGTGCTTTGTTGTTGGATTTTCGTTTATATCCCATTGTATTAACTGCCGATATTAAACAGATGTACAGGCAGATTTTTGTTGCTCCGAATCATCGGGCTTATCAAAAAATACTTTGGAGACCAACGTCATCAGAGTCAATAGTCGAGTATCAATTGAATACTGTTACCTACGGAGTTACTTCATCACCGTTCTTGGCAATGCGTGTTATTAAGGAGCTTGCGAATGCTGAAGCACCTAAATATCCAAACGCTGCCAAGGTTTTGTTGTCTGATGTTTATGTCGATGATTTGATTACCGGGTGCAGTTCACCTGATGAAGCTAAACGTCTAGTTTCTGAATTAAATCAGATTTGTGAGGCTGGAGGTTTTACATTGAGAAAATGGAATAGTAACATTGCTAGTATCATTGATGATTTACCAAAATCTTATCGTTATCAACAAGCTGTTTCCTTCGAGGAATCTAACAATGTTACCCAAAAGGTATTAGGTTTGCGTTGGCAACCGTCGCTTGATCAATTCTTCTATGATACAAATATCATAGACAGACCATGTACTAAAAGAAATATGTTGTCCGAAGTAGCAAGGATCTTTGATCCGTTAGGGCTATTAGCGCCTTTAGTATTTTTGGCCAAGCATTTAATACAATCGTTATGGATTTTAGGATTTGAATGGGATGACAGTCCCCCGTTGACCATAAGTTCAAAGTGGAAAATTTATTTGCAACAAATGTCGCAATTATCAGACCTTAAAATTCCTCGGTGGATTATTTCTGATGATGTTCAAGATCTACAGCTGCATGCGTTCTGTGACGCTTCTGAGGCAGGGTATGCTACTGTGATTTACTTTCGTACTGTTGACATACAGGGTGATATAAAGGTTGCCTTAGTATGTGCAAAATCTAGACTTGCGCCCACAAAGCGCATATCGTTGCCAAGACTCGAATTGTGCGGTGCTGTGTTATTGTCTGATGTAGTGGCATTTGTCCAAAATACATATAAAACTCGTCTGTCGTTAGATCGTATAGTTGCCTGGTCCGATTCTACAGTCGCTCTGTGTTGGATTCGATCGTCATCTTATAACTGGAAAACTTTTATAAGTAATCGGATTTCGCATATTCAGGATCGCGTTCCTCCTGCATCTTGGAACCATGTTCGGTCACATGATAACCCCGCAGACTGCGCCTGTAGAGGGATGTTAGCATCAGATTTAGTCAATCATCAGTTATGGTGGACAGGCCCTCCCTGGTTGTCACTTCCAGAAGAAAATTGGCCGGTTACCCACATGCCAAAGTTAATCGATACATCTCCAATAGATGTGGAGAAACGTACATTGGTATTAAATGTTGTTGTGACAGATAATTTTTTAGATTCATTACTAGAGAGATTTTCAAATCTACAAAAAATATGTAGAATTGTTTCATATGTTTACCAGTTTGTTCGTAAGTTACAATTTTCTAGACAGGCAGTTGGTGAGAATTTGGATAACGTGTCTGTGTCTCAGCAACACGCTATGGAGTTATTGATTAAGAGAATTCAGCAGGAATTATTTGGTCAGGATATAGAAAATATTAAACGGGGTAAGGTAATTAGTAAACATCTTCGACCTCTTACCCCTTTTATCGACTCGCGTGGTTTGTTGAGGGTGGGCGGTCGGCTCAGAAACTCGGAATTACCATATGAAACAAAATTTCCATTGGTACTTCCTCGCACTCACAGATTAACAGAATTAATCATCTTGGACTGCCATAAAACATACTTACACCCTGGGCTTAAAGCCACACAATTTTTACTAACCCAAAATTATTGGATTTTGTCAGCAAAAAGAGTCATACGTCAGTGTTTAAAATCCTGTATTCGATGTTTTAGAGTGAAACCAATTGCTTATTGTCCTCCGATGGGTGATTTGCCTGCATCAAGGTTTACCTCTGTAAAGGCCTTCCTACACACGGGAGTTGATTTTGGAGGTCCTTTCTGTATTCTCATGAGCCGTAATCGAGGTGTAAGGTCACTAAAGGCTTACATTTGTTTATTTGTTTGCTTCAGCACAAAGGCTCTTCATTTAGAGCTTGTGTCAAGTTTTTCGGCGGATGCTTTTATTGCCGCGTTACGACGCTTTATAGCCCGCCGGGGTAAATGCCTGAAACTCTATTCCGATTGCGGTACTAATTTTGTTGGAGCATCGAACGAAATCTCGCAACTGATGACTCAATCAGCGCATGCTGAAGGAATTGAATTCGTGTTCAATCCTCCCTCAGCTCCTCATTTTGGAGGGTTGTGGGAGGCTGGAATTAAGTCTGTCAAGACACATTTAAAAAGAGTGATCGGCGACCAGATATTATCATACGAGGAATTAAACACAGTTTTAATTCAGGTTGAAGCCATTTTAAATTCAAGGCCTCTGTGCCCCATGAGCTCAGATCCGAATGATTTTTCATTTTTAAGTCCGTCCCATTTTTTGAATATAGAGCCTGTTTCTGTCATACCCGATCCAGTTCTCCTTGAGTTGGAAATATCAAAATTAGATCGTTGGCAACTTATTCAACGCATCCAACAATCATTTTGGAAGCGTTGGCGTAATGAATATCTGCATTCTTTGCAACAGAAGGCAAAATGGTTTACCCTACTTCTGAGGCGAAAATTGGAACGTTAGTCTTAATTCATGACAATCAAGTCGCACCTTTACATTGGAAATTAGGGCGCATAGAAAAACTGTATGTTGGTTCAGACAACATTAGCCGCGTGGCAGGTGTGAAAACAATGCAAGGTTTTCTCAAAAGACCACTTGTTAAACTATGTCCTCTTCCTTTGTAAAAATAGTTTTCATATTTTTCGTAAGTGTATACGTATAAGTATTTGTTGTCGTTTACTTTTAAAATAAGTTGCTTCACACTTATTTTGGTGGGCGGTATGTTTAGGCTTATTTACCCTATTTACACGTTTTACCTTAAGCTTATAGATATTAATTAATGTCGCTTATCCTTTAACCTAACAGTACTTAACCCCTTCCTATAATCCGGTTTTATCCACTACCTACCTACAAGAAAAGGGACTAAATGGTGAGAAAGGACAGAAATTTCAGTGCTTCGAAAGTCGTAGCAAGCGTCACATGTACGCGATATGTTGTCGTGGTTATTTTGCAGTAATTAGTGCCGTACAATCGGTTCGTGTGCTAATTAACATTACTACAGTCCGCAATCAATTAATAGTTTCGTTACATTGATCGACCAGCGTTGAAGCAAGATCGCAGTCATTAAAGGTAGGTGAATTCCATATCATTGGTTCATCCCTTTATCCCTACAATAACCCTTATGAAACAACAAAAACAATTGCTAAGAAATAAGTTCAAAAAACCTTTGTATAATGGCAAGAGTACAATAAAGCCGCCATTAGGGGATAACTACTAACGCTGGACCAGCGAATGTACAAAGGTTAGTTCGAAATTAAGTAAATTTCATAGATGACTTTACAAAAACGTTTTATCTTTGAGAATTTAGGTATTGTTACAAGCAATAATTTTGCTATTAATAACACACAGACCCCTTGGCGTCGTTTGGTATTCTGCCCAGATAGGGTAAAAATCTTGGTATAACAGAAAAATAAATTACAGTCCGCAAGTATTGTTTATATATAACAAAATAAAATAAGATGTACTTGTTAAAACACATAAGAAAATTATGAGTGAATTTACCTATACAAATCGAACTAATATTTGCAAGTCATTAACAAAACAATAATTTTATTGTTTCATAAAAGGAAGAAACATCCGTTGTCTAGCTTCGACTTCTTGGGCCTTATCAGAATGGAGCAAAAGTTCGGAAATAAAAATATGGAAAGTATGATGTGGAAAGTAAAAAGCGAAAGGTAAAGGGTGGAAGGTAGAATGTGGAAGTAAAGATGCAAAAGGCGTGGGGTTGAAGTAAATGTGCGAAAAGCGTTGGGTGGAAGGTAGAAAGTGGAAGGTAGAACGTGGAAAAAAGTGTCTGTTGAATGATGCAGGTATCTAGCGCTTTGCATGCAGGCAGCTTGGGTTCGAACCACCATTCAATAAATTTTTTCTCTAGGAACTGTGTGACGTAGCTATGTGGAAATGTTTATACAGAAAGAAGTAAAATTGGATATACAGAGAGTAAGTCAATAATTGTGACGTAAGAAAAATGTAAGATTATCAATGTGACGTAAGAAAAAATGGCTTTAATAAAAATTTTTCTTTACAAACTGTGTAACCTAACTGTGAGGAATGTATATACAGGGAAGGAGCAAAAGTGGATATATATATAAAGTCAAAAAATCGTAACGTAAGAAAAAAATGGCGGAATGTCAAAGTGGCACTACATTTAATTTTCCAGTGCTCCACCCGAAGATACTACATTGGCCAGGAAGTTAGTTTTACCTGGAAAGTTTTGAATTTTACGGAACCCTGCTGTTCCAAGTAAGGTAGGGATCTTTAACGTGCGTGACAACATTCACACACGGGACCTCCATTTTACCTCTCATCCAAACGATAGCGTATTTTTATTAAAAATGCTCGCTTAACATTTTTCAAGCAAATCGTAGGGATTCTAACTCGGGACCATGGGCATAGTAGTCACATGTATACCAACTACACCACGGAGCCGCTTTGTTAAAGTGGCAGCTGTAAAAAGTGACAGCTGTCAAAATGGCGGATTGTCAAAGTGTTAGCTGTTAAAGTGACATCTGTGACGTCAATGGTCGATGGGAGGTGGAAGGATTAAAGATCGGTGGCGGTGGTTTCAAAATGCCTGTTCTCCCTCTACTAAGGTGCATTTCGGTCGCAACATGGTACAACTGGCCTTAGAAAATGCACCGAATGAATGGGTTCAACTATACACATCTAATAAATGTTAAAATAATTTTAAACGGTTTCTGCGCAGGCCTTCATTTTTGGATTACTTCTTCACGAAGCTAAGCTCTACTACTTTTTTATTTTTTGTTTTTAAATGTTTCTATATTTTTTGTGGGAATAAGAATGGAAAATTAGAGCGATAAGAATGGTTCTAAAAATTAACTATGATTTTTTGCTAGAAATCTTGTAATGATTGATCACTAACAAATTTTGTAATGAATGTAATAAACGTTTCGTACAAATTTATCCAGAAAAATATAGAGACACATCAGTGACAATTAATTGTTGCTCTTGTTCCGTTACTACCTACAGTTTAGGTAGCACTAAATGGAACTTCTACGATTATGGAATATAATTGTATGAAATTGCACGTCTTTACTATAATATTTAGTATGCAAGGTAGCATGGTCACCTGTTAATAATACCATATTTTGTCTTCGATATATTTTTTATACCCGCTACCCTTGTGTCTATTCAATCACACGTGTTTTATAGCACCATTTTACTGCTTCTTTTTATAGAATAAAGTGACTTAAACGGTTTGAATCCGTGCTCATATTATAAACACTTACACTGTAATAAAAAAATATTATGCTTTTATTACCGTTCTACCACGTGTTATGCTACGGCCATTGAACTGATTGCTAGAAGACAATGATGAGCTCTTTCTTTATAACGCACAAAGAATTTCTTTCGGTAGCTTTTATTGAATATAATAAAATAATAAATAGTGTAAAACACAATTATAAAGAAGTAATTATTAAAAATTTAGCTAAGCGTCGAAAAGTTGTACCTTTTAAGAAGATGGCGATTGAAAAGGATCAAATGGGAAATGATACATTGTTATATATTTTAAAGAAATACATCAATGATAGTTAATTACGTTTCCGTATGAAATTCCGAACAAAAAATTTAAAACGGGTATTTTTATAAAAAAATTTACGGAACAATCTTCGCTAAACTTTTCATACTATTTAGTTACATTTGTACGTAGCAAATCTGCGATTGTAACTTGGGCAAACAGAAATAATGAAATGCGTTTAATTTTTATTTTAGACGAAAGTGATGCATTTAAAGCACAAATGATGTTGCTAGAAAAGTTTTTAATATTTTAATGTGCTTCGAGCCCCTATCCTACAGCACCTTCGGTTTCGGAAGCACTAAATTTAAAGTGCAGAGCCTGGAAGTTGGCTACAACTTTTTAGTTCTAAAAAACCCAAATGATCTGGTACAACAAACTCCGTTGTCCTTTGTTGGTGCTTTCGAAAATATTCAACCCCGACGTGGAACTAAAAATTGACTAGATCTTTTGTAGTATAGAAGCAGTAATAGTCTTACGCATTAAAATCCTTAATGGTTGATTAGTGCTTTATTGTCTTTCAAACTTTAAGGTGGATAGGAACTTGGCTGCAACTGCTTTGTTGTAGAAGCACTAATGTTCCTTTATGTGATTGAAATCGTAACTACTATACACTTCTGGTTTCTGATGCATTCTATTATAACGAAAACTCTATTTGCAATAACAACAGTTCTTTATTTTCAAACTGACTATAGTAGCCTTTTTAACAACTCGTAGTTACAATGGAATTTGCTATTTTCTCTCACAACAATTTATTTTCAGGACTAAGCGTTAACAGTACAAGTATTATATTCTTAAACTACGATGTTATCTTCTAAATTACTATCGAAGCACTATAATTAACTATCCAAGCACTAATTATATATTTCTAGAATAATTTATATCAATACTAATTTATACAACTATTTAAAACCTCTAGACTATTCTAGAACGTATCTGAAATTATGCAAATAACATTCTCGAGAATTACTATTGTAATCTAAATAACTCTTAAATGCAAAACCCTTGTACCTGTCAATCAACTCTAGCTGAAGATGTTACGCAGGGAGCCCCCCAATTACCTTCTGTGTACAGATGCTTCGCTTACGTTTTAATGTAATTATTCTGCTAGTAGGCAGACTAATCGGCGCTAGACTGTCCCTCTCTTAACGCTGTGCCATTCCAGAACATTGTGACCAGGACGTTGGAAGTCCTTGCAGAGATAAGGACAGTCGAGACGATTTCTGGGGATTGTAACCACACACCAAAATCTGGAGCCCGATTTTCTGGAACAGCACCTCTAGCATATTTCATACCACTCTCCAGTCCAACCTATTGAGTCCACAACCGATCTTGGGTATGGCCAAGTTCTTGTCTCCAAATTTGATCATCGGGAGATTTATACCTTCTGTTTGGTGTCCTTTATTGTAAATCTGGCCCTCGAGGTCCACTGATGCTTTCCACAGATCCTGGTAATTTGACTTACAAGAAGACTGTTGCTTAGTCATCAAGCAGTAAGTAGATGCCCCGATGTCCGTCCTTTAGCTGTATGGTATTTCCAACATCTGGTTGTTCGCGGCGTAGTTGGTCCAGACCAAAAAATTTATTTTTGAATATCCGAGCAAGTCCTCAGGGCATATTAAGGTCCGCCGATACGCAATGTGCCAGGGAGTAGCCGTAGCCTGTGCCGCTGTAAAGAGACATGAACCAATTATAACTCGGTCCAGACTTTCGTCCTCACGAGCGTAACTGTTTGTTCGTCTCACTGCTTTCCGTTCTTCGGCATTACCGGTGTTATCACTATCGTAGGGTGCTAACCGGTTAACGTGCACCACTATTGTTCTTCTTTTTAGAAGCTTACGAATCTGAAATACCACGTTATCGGATCTTTTTACAACTTCGTACGGACACCCTCAATGTCTCTATAACTTTGACGACCGGCTACGATTTTGTCTGGGATTGTAGAGTCAGGCGCGGTTAACTTCTTGAAAACCAGATTCCTGTGCCTTGATATCAAATCTGGTCTTCATCCGATCGCTTGTGATCTGGATATTTTTCCTAACGTCACTATATATGTTGTGCATTTTGAGCTTGAGCTTCTCAACGTAGCTCTCGTCCACGATGTCATTTCTGAACTTACATCCAAACCCAATATCACAAGGTAGACGTATGTCGCGTCTCAGCAGAGCACATGCAGGTGTCGTCCAGTGCTACCGTGAACCGAAGACCGATAGGCTAACTAAAATAGATGTAAATATTGGTCTCAGTCTCTCTGATGTTGGGAGACTGCCTTGGAAATATATTTGCCCAAGATGCGGTTCATGCGCTCTACTATACCAACCGACTCCGGATGCAATGCTGTTATTCGGGTCTCTCTCATCTCCAGCAATCGGCAAACTTCTTGGAATAAAGCTGACTCAAAATTTCTGCCATGATCGGCATGCAACTTCATAGGAACTCCAAAATGGCACAACAGTTCCTTTACCGGCACGTTAGCGACGGTTGCAGCTTCTTGGTTTGGTGTAGCATACGCTTTGGTCCACTTCGTAAAATAGTTCAGGCTTTCAAGATGTACTTATTTTCTGAGTCGGTCTCAGGGAATGGACCGGCATTATCGATTGACAATCTCTCAAAGGACCTCCCCACGTTATATTGCCTTCTTGGAGCATTACGGTTTCCCTATGGTGCACACAGCTGACACTTGCGGCACCACTCTTTTATATCGTCCTTGCAGCCTGTCCAGTAAAATCTTGCTTGTACTTTCTCCAGAGTCTTCTTAACGCCGAAGGGTCCTTCCGAGATCCCTTTATGCAGATGTCTCAAAATCTCCGACACTTGGCTTTTAGGAACCATCACCTGAAGCGTGCTCACGGATCCATCTCGATTTTTCAAGGATCAAATCTAGATCACATTCTCTATTTCCACTCAACGGGCTAATGTTCTGTCAGGGTGGATGTTCCTCTAGCTTTCCAACTCAGGATGGCACCTACGTCTTCATCATTCTCATGTTCCGTTCGCATCTGTAGAGACTGCAAATCGTCATTGATCACGGTAGTTCAACCAAGTAGATTACATCTTGTTTCTAGCTGTGAGCAATTGCTACAATTTTTGGGGAAGACCGTCTCGAGAACGCATTCGCATTACGATGACTTGTACCAGCACGGTATTCTATGTCGAAGTCATACTCCTGTAGTCTTTCTATTCATCTGGCGACTTGTCTTACGGGGTTTATAAACTGTAATAGCCACTTTAGGACGGCGTGGTCGGTTCTCAGCTGAAATTTTTTCCCGTATAAAAGTGTTCTACGAATTTCACCACAGCCAACCATTTCCGTCTTGTAACCCAATAATTCTGTACCGGTTTCGAGAGCACCTTGCTAAAATAACCAAAGACTCTTTCTTGTCCGTCTTGCATCTGGGATAGTATACTTCCGTTAGCGACATTGCTTGCCTCTGTATTCAAGATGATTTTGCTTTTCGACCGAGGAAAACTTAAGATCGATGTTGTTGTCAATAAATGCGTTAGTAGTTATAACGCATTTTGGCAATCTTCATTTCAAACGTAATCACGTCCATTTTAAGTGATCTTTCTCAAGGACTTGGTAATATTCGCAAACCCGGAAACGAATCTTGTATAGTAAGTGCACAACCCCAGAAAGCTACGTAACTGATGTTTGCTTTTTTGCGTCAGCCACTCTTGTACCGTCTTAACCTTTGCCGGATCTGGCCTGACTCTGTTGCGTGAAACTACGTGCCATAGATATTTTATCTCTTCGCCTAGTAGGTGACACTTTTTTGTACTCAGCTTCAGATTGGCTTCTCTAAGTATTCGAAACTCTTCGTCTAAATTTCCCAAGTGTTCTCCAAACGACTTCACAATCACCATCACATCATCCAAATATACAAGACACATTTTCCACGATAGCCCACCCAAGATGTTATCCATTAAACGCTCAAAGGTGGCAGGGGCGTTGCAGAACCCAAATGGCATGACCCCCGTCGAATAGTGAAAGCAGTCTTACCGATCTTTGGATTTCATATCCACTTGTCAGTAGCCACCCTTCAAATTTGAGGTTGAGAACCGTCGTAACCCTGAAAGTGTATCTAGGGTGTCTCCAGTTCTTGGAAGTGGGTAGCTATCCTTTTTTGTCACCTCATTCGATCGTCTGTAGTTTAAACAAAATCTTGTAGACCCGTCTTTCTTTTTAACAAGTACAACAGGGGATGCCCAAGGGCTGTCAGAGTTCTTAATCACTTCTTGCCTCTCCATATAGATAAACCAGGTTTTCAGCAGTATCCGGACTTACACAAGTCGTTTAGTATAACCCAACTTATCAATGAACCTACACTTTGGGGGACAGTTCCTTCTCAACACCGACATAACCCGCCACGTGAACAACCTAAGAACACCACCCAACCGTTGTATTCTAATTAGCACGATATCGATCGTAGTCATTGGCGTTTAATATTCTAACAGGTACACAATCTATCACTTTGGTCAGAGCCTTACCAAGCACACCTTTTCCGAGGGATTCATCTTCGAGGTAGGAGAACGTCGTCTGTCAAACAAATTCTCACAGACATGTCGTCTGCTTCGTAAAATGACACTTTTTGTTGCCAACTCTCAAGACTTCTCCTTTCATATCCACATGGAATCCATACCACTTCATGTTATCCATTCCCAAAATAACTTCTTCTGTAATATTTGCTATTACTACCTGATGGTGAAATATTTTGCTCTCAACTCCGGTTTTTACATCTATTATTCCGTGTGTATCAATTTTCTCATCAACCACGGTTCTAAGGATCTGTGTCCGTTCCTCATTAGTTAGTATTCACGAGGTACCCGTCGAATCACTTCTCCTATGCTTTCTTTAACCTGCTCTTCTACGGAGCATCTTACCTTGTCACTAACACCATGCAAAACTTGCATCAAATTCTAAAGCATGAGCTAACGCATCATCTAGAATCCTTGGTCGAACCAACCGCAGTGCTTACTGGATCCCTCCGTCGCATATCTCATCAAAAAAGATGTGTAATGCCAGCTGTGCTAAGAAGTTATCAGGTGCTATTGGGTAATCTCACCAGTCGAGCAATATCTGTTTTACCAGTCGAGCAATATCTGCTTCATCAGTCTAGCAATATCTGCTTCAAGCTTCTGCAAATTTTTGTTGGCCTTTTGGTAACAGTTCTTCACTTGAGTGTGGTACACTTGTTACAATTGAGAGTCGCCGTACCTCATTTCCAGCCTTAATGCTAAGGCCCTGTAGCTTCTTTGGTGATGATTTGGTACGGTTTGCAGAATATTCAAGACTTCACCTCGTAACGCGACAATCAACGCGGTTGCCCTTTCCATCGTTCCAGCCTTTAATTTTCGCGTCAGCCTCGAATTGTCGAATATGTCTACCAAGGTAACGTCCCATCAAATGTGGGTGGTTTTACTTTGAACAACCTTGATGTCGATTCGTGCTGTTGTATCACCGAAACTGCGGGCTCCGGCTCCTGTACTCTTAAGGAATTAATTCGTTCTTGTTTTTCCGCATTTTTGTTAAATTTCCTTGAAAATTCTTCTAACTTGGCTACCATTCTTGCAAGCGGCTCCGTGGCGTAGTTGGTATGCGCATGACTTTTATGTCTAAGGTCCCGTGTTTTAATTCTGACACAGTCCGCTTGATAAATATTAGACGAGCATTTTTCACAAAAATACGCCCTCGTTTGGATGAGAAATAAAATAGAAATCTCGTGTGTCAGTGTTGTCACATACGTTAAAAATACCTACCTTGCTTGGAACAGCAGAGGTTCGGCAAAATACAAAATTTTCCAGGTAGAAGAAACTCGCATCCTGGCCAATGTAGTACTTTCGGGTGAAGCATTGGAAAAAAAATCAAATGACTGGATTGTTCGGGCGGCTCCGTGGCGTAGTTGGTATACGTGTAACTACTATGCCCAAGGTCCCGGGTTCGAATCCCAATACGATCAGCTTGAAAAACGTTAGGCGAGCATTTTTTACAAAAATACGCCCTCGTTCGGATGAGATATAACATGGAGGTCCCGTGTGTGAGTGTTTTCACGCACGTTCAACATCCCTAATTTACTCGGAACAGCGAGAGTTCGGCAAAATTCAAAATTTTCCGAATAAAAACTCACTTGCTGGCCGATGTAGTACCTTCAGTTGGAGCATTAAAAAAATTAAATGTAGTGTGACTAGGTTGCACAGCGGCTCCGTGGCGTAGTTGGTATGCGTGTGACTACTATGCCCCAGCTCCCGGGTTCGAATCCCGACACAGTCCACATGAAAAATGTTAGGCAAGCATTTTTCACAAAAATACGCCTTCGTTTGGATGCGAGGTAAAATGGAGTACTGTGTGTGAGTGTTGTCACGCACGTTAAAGATCCCCAACTTGCTTGAAACAGCAAGTGTTCGAAAAAATTGAAAATTTTCCAGGTATAAAAAAAATTGCATCTAGGTCAATTTAGTACCAACGGGTGGAGCATTGGAAAATCAAATGTAGTGACCAAGTTGGAGGCGGCTCCGTGGCGTACTTGGTATGCATGTGACTACTATGTCTAAGTTCTTGGGTTCGAATCCCGACACGGCACGCTTGAAAAATGTTAGGCAGCATTTTTTACAAAAATACGTCCTCGTTCGGATGAGGGCTAAAATGTATGTTCTGTGTGTGTGCTGTCACGTACGTTAAAGATTTCTACCTTGCTTGGAACAGCAAGGGTTCGGTAAAATTTAAAGTTTTCAGGTAAAAAACTCGCTTCCTGGCCAGTGTAGGTTGGAGCATTCGAAAATCAAATGTAGTGTAATTGCTAGGTCGGACCTTGAAGCACAATGAAGTATTAAACATCTTTCCAAGGTTTTTTTTGCGCTTTATATACGTGTCCAATTTTACGAATCTTCTCGTAACCTACTTCTACAATGAAAGAAACGCTTTATTATTTCTGTTTTTTTCAAGTTGCAATTGTATGCCTTACACGTGCAAACGTAAATAAGTGAGTTAGAAACGTTTAACGAATTATTGTTTCGTAAATTTTTTATATAAACACTTAACTTGCTTTAATTTTTTTCCAAATTTCATTCAGAAACATATTAACTATGACATACTTGAATGCAAACCATTTGTGCTCAATAGCAAAATAGTAGCCAGCTTCCTCTCCACTTTGAAGTGTAATATTTCCGAAACCGCAAGTGTGGTTGAAAAGGGATTTGAAACACAATGACGCACTACCCAAGCATTAAAGATTTGGCGACATCAGAGCATTTGTGCTTCAATAACATAAAAGTTGTAGCCAACTTCTTATCCATTTCAAGGTCTATTATTTCGGAAAATTGAAGTGCGGCTAGGCTGGAGTTTTGCTTCATCAAGTCAATGGTGTGCCTATAACAAAAAAGTTGTAGCCACCTTCTTATCCACTTTGACTTCGTATATTTCACAATCTGGAAGTGCGAATAGGTTAAGGTTTGAAGTACAATGAAGCACTGGCGTAGTGTTAAAGATATTGCTAACCAGATTAATAATTATTTTATAACAAAAAGGTTGTAGCCAACTTTTTCTGAAAAATATGAGGTCTGTTACTTCATAAATTGAGAGTGCGGTTGAGTTGGGGTTTGAAGCATAATAAAGCACTCAACAAGAAACAACAAGTTTACTACATAAGTCTATTTGTGTTTCAGTAACAAAAATAGATGAAATCAACTTCCTTTACATTTTGATATCTAATATTTCTGAAACTGGAAGTGCTGCTGGGTTGGGGTTCGAAGCACAATAGAGCACAAGCACTAAGGATTTTTATTCTACGTTATGTTTTGTATTTTATATGCGGGTCAAACTTCATGGGTCTTATGCGAGATCCAAATCGTTAAGATTGTAAATGAATATTTATTTTTCTATTTACTTCGCACGAACAGAATCGGTTTATATACAAACGCTCACATTATTTGCTAAGCTGAAAACTAAAACGTTTAAAACTCCAGACTACAATTGAAATGTCCAAATATACAATTTTCTACATTTAGCTATAGGTTAACTTAATATTTAATAAGCCCATTACCTTAACAGTTGTAAATGGTATTGCTACAAAACACTATTATCTGAACTTTCTAAAACCACACCAGTATTGCCCTGACCTACAAATTATTTTCTGAGGAACTAAGCTTTATGTAGCATATTTTATAATGGCATAAGGTTTGAATAAGGTATACACATTTTATTATTAGCTTCATTTGAAAAACCAACTTCCTAAATATTCTGCAACATCTAAAGAATCTGAATTTTTCGTTTCCTTTCTGCTGAATTGAAGCTTTTTACGGTAAACTGTCTATAAACCAAAACGGAAGTTGACTGTACAGATTTTCAACCTGTAATTTTTTCGTTCAACGGAAAAAATGCAAACTCTAGTTTTACAGAAAATATACTTTTAAGTACCCATCTACATCCGTCAGTAAGCATATTTACTGCTTTTTCACAACTATTTTTAAATTTAATTAGTAATACATTTTTGGTTATAGTTTACCTTCTATTTCTACTGTAATATTTATTTTTAATTCAAAGTTCAGTCTTTTAGCGTTGGCGGACTTTTGAAAATAGAAGGCGCCATTTCTACTTCGTGGTTTTTAGCTTAAAGCGCTCTACTTCATTCGTTTACTCATTTTTATAATTCGATTAGAAATTTGAATATTTTTTTAAATATAACTTGTTGCACATAAATCTTTAAGTATTGTAATAAATAGGTTGAACTCGACAAATGATAAATTCCGTGGCCTTCTAATATTTTCTATTCCTTAATTAAAGCTTTATGTTAATTTATAGTTTGAAAAATCCTACAGCCTACAATAAACATATCTTTCATTATTGCGCATCTACAAGGTGCGTTCCAAAGTAAGTTGTAAGTGTTAGTGTGTTTGTTGCATTATGCAAAAATGAATATAGAACAAAGAGCAAACATTAAGATCCCTCTTATATTTTGTAAAACTTTTACCGAATCGCTTCAATTTGTGAAATAAGTTTATTATGGTGATAGTGTTTATCTCGTAGCAGAGGCCATAAGTGGTTTATGCTTTTTGAGGATGTTTGTCAAGTGCGTAAATGTTGGATAATCAAAATTTGTGATAACCGAAGTGGATAGGAACTTGGTTGCAACTGATTTGTTATAGGAGCACTGATGTTCCTATGCGTTTCTTTGTCTTCATATCCCGAAGTGCAGAGCTGGGCGTTGACTAACTGTTTTATTGTATAGGGTTCGGCAACAGGATCTGACGATTTTTTAATAGCTACAAATGAATACCCGACATAAACAGATTCGTTGACATTTCATCGCTTACAGGAGTTTTTAAAAATTTTCAGTGTTCACCACGGCTTCTAACAAGTGCCCGCAATCTTCGACGATAATCTTTCATATTCCCTTGCAACACTTCAGGATGGTTGTTTAATTCTTCAATCTCTTGTCGTATTTTGTTCTTCAGCTCTTCAAGTTTGTTTGGTCTATGTTATGACAGTTAATTTTGTCGAGTTTTGCTGTCATAAATTTTATTGTATTTGTACCTTTATTAATTAAGATTTAGTAATATATATGATGGTTTTGTTTTCAGTCTTATTGAAGTTAATATACTTGGGTATTCGTCATTAAGGGAAAATTACCCTTATATAAAATCTACGATTAATAATTTATTTCTGTACTCTACGCGTGTGAAAAGCTGCGTTGTTATTTAGAAAGCACATTCTTTATCATTATAACTGATCACCACAGTTTAGTGTGGTTAAATAATTTAAAGAATCCAAGTGGTAGACTCGGTAGATGGGCATTGCGTCTTCAACAATTTAACTATCAAATTGTTCACAGACCAGGCAAAGAACATTTGGTGCCTGATTGCGCGAGTAGAGCAATACCTAACCCTAGCAACTGCGACAACTTGACACTTACTAACATTACATTACAAGACATCAATAAATACACTAGGTATGACAAAATGTGTACTAATGTTGTTAAGCATCCACTTAAATTTCCAAACTGGAGAGTTAGTGAAAATAAATTTTATAAACGTGTAGTAGATAATGTCTTTAACGATTCGAAAGATAATTGGAAATTAGTTGTACCAAAGAAAAATCGTTCTGAAATTATTAAAAAACACCACAATGACGTACTATCAGGACACTTAGGTATATACAAAACTTATTATCGAATTTTGTCAACATTTTATTGGCCAGGTATGAAATCAGACATTTGTCGATACATAAATAGATGTAAAAAATATTGTGAAACTAAGCCTGAACAAAGGAAAAAAGCAGGAGAAATGGGGAATAAAATTAAAATTTTACGATGCTGGCAATACATTTCCACCGATTTATTAGGCCCTTACCCGAGAAGTTCTCATGGCAACCGATTTGTACTTGTAATATGTGACTACTTTAGTAAGTTTTCACCATTTTTTCAGATCAGAACAGCTACAACAGCAAAATTTGTAAAAATTATTGAACATAACGTATTTTTATTATTTGGGGTTCCAGAATATCTGAAATCAGATAACGGAGCACAATATAAGAGTAAAGAATTCAAAAAGTTAGTAAAAGACTATAACGTAAAGTTACTAAATACGCCATTATATTCTCAAGAAAATAATCCTACAGAAAGGTTAACCGTATTTTCAAAACTATGCTAACAGCGTATATAGAACATCAGAAAAATTGTGACAAAAATATATTTAAACTAGTTGTGCAATGCATACAGCTAGGTCTGAAATAACACATAACACCTCTTATTTTATTAATTTTGGAGTAGAGATGATAGTTAATGGTGAACATTACAAGACCGTAGAAGAGAAAAATGTTCTTGTAGAAAATTCAGATACGGAGTGTAGGGACATTGCTACTGTAGAGAAATGTAATAAATTAAAAAGTGTAAGACAGTTTGTTACTGAAAAACTTAAGGAAGCTCATGTAAGGACTAAGCATAATTACAATTTGCGTCATAGGCCCGTGCATTTAAGTGAAGGGAGTTTCTGTTGGAAGAGAGAGAGTATAGCCTATCAGAGGCTTCTAAAAAATTTTCAATTAAGTTAGCAAAAAAGTTTTCTGGTCCTTACGAGATTAAAAAAAAAGAAATTGGGAATTAATACGTATGAATTAGAGGATAGAGATGGTAAAAGTATAGGCAATTGGCATATATCAGACCTTAAACCTGACTTTACCCTATATCCTCATGAGAAATGGTAGGTTCGAGGTACTTTCTTCTGAAAATATTAGACTTTTGGAAATTGGATTATAGTTTTGTTCAAAAACTTTTTCAAAGTTTTCTTTCGGGAGAAGGGGGAGTATATGACAGTCAATTTTGTCGAGTTTAGCTGTCATAAATTTTATTGTATTTGTACCTTTATTAATTAAGATTTAGTACATGCAATATAGGTGATGGTTTTGTTTTCAGTCTTATTGAAGTTAATATACTTGGGTATTCGTCATTAAGGGAAAATTACCCTTATATAAAATCTACGATTAATTATTTATTTGTATTATTAACAAAATTATTACTGTTCTTGTAATAAATATTAGAATATATTCGTTTCTTAATTTTAAAATAGAAGAAATCAATTGCAAGATTTTCGTTTCATTTATTCAAAGTGATTTTCTAGTCATCTTGTCGTTGTGGAAAAGTAGTACAGAGATTTCAGCATTTTAAGATTAACATTGCGTTTCTGAATCATCCATTATTTATATACATTCAAAGTTTATTCCAGATTAATAAATTTTTATTCTAATTTAGATATTGATAACAATGGATATTTCGTTTGAGCACTAGTTCGAAAGTGTTCCGCCTATGTTTATATTTTATTAATCTATCAAGGTTAATTTTGACCGTCAATTTAAATTTGATAACCGTTAGCTCTTGTTGAATTTTGATCCTCAAGAAAAAGGATTTGATGGATTACTGGCTCTTCTAAAATTTCTAAGTTTATTCAATTTATGAATAGTCATCCGACTGTAATTTGTTGGGATTTATTTAGTAGAAGCTTTATATACCAATTTACCTAGTTATTTTGGTAAACGGCATTTTTGCTGGAATTTATAGTAACCATTTGTCTTTGTATGTGAGCAGCGTGTAAGTATGCCTTTGAGTTGATTAATAACCAATATTAATTGTTACTTTTCTTAGGTACCCTTTTTTTATAGCTTATCTTATTTTATGCGCAATCATTATCTTGTATATTTCCAATTCTAGCCTTTGTGATCCAACTGCATGCAATTGGCATCAATTATTTGTTAACCTATTTTACATTCAAACTCGACTAGGACTGAACTTGTCAGCTTTACGTTTTTTTACAATAGATGCTTTGGTTGTACCTCAGCTTTATTTTTTTTTAAATGGTAGTTTAGTGCAGCCAAAGGCCGATGAACTCGTCCTGACCAAGAGGACTCTGCGCTCTCAACTTTAGATCAGTTATCGTAAGATAGTACATAACTAGGAGTGGCCGAGATAAGTGCTTTTGAGTTGTTTCACATATTATTTCCTGAAGTTACACATAGAGGTATTAAGTTTGGTAAACATTATATATTTCAACGGCAAACAATTTCTTGATAAATTCGAAGTGAAAATTTACCGTTGCAATGTCTGTATACTTTGTCCTTTATGTATCCACAAAAAAAGAAGTATGTACCAACAATATTAAGGGACCGCGCAAGCCAATGGAAATCTCCATAGCGCGAGATTGTGTTCCCATTAAAAACTTGTCGCAACCACTCCATCGTTTCCCGTGCTGTATGATTCGACGCGCCATCTTGTTGAAACCAGGTGCTATTTATGTTCATATTCTGATGCCGAAGAGTTGGTAACAAATAATTGCGTAACATTTCTCGGTATCGTTCACCATTTACTTACTCCGCAACTCCATTATCGTCTTTAAAAAATACGGATCCATGTCGCAACTTGCAGACATAGTGCATCACATGGTCACTCTTTTGCAATGCAATGGCTTTTTGTGTATTTCTCGAGGTTTCGCAGGAGTCTAATAGCGCTAATTATAGTTGTCGACGTACCTACATTAATGAAAATGTGCCTCGTCAGACACAAGCAAGTTCCATAGTTAATCGACATTTTCATTCATTTCTGCAATTAACTGATTAGCGAAGTTCAGTTGCAACAATTTAACTCTATCGTGAGTCTTAAAAACTAACTTGTAATTTGTGGGGATGATAATGCAAATCATACCGTAAAGTTCTTACACTTCTGTTCAATAATCTTAAGAAGAGTGCACGACGCAGTGCAGATGTCGGTGGACTCGCTGCTGTATGGCGACCCTCACTCCCCGGATGTTCACAGGCGTAATATTTCATTAAATTGTTTAAAGTTCACTGTGCAAACATTGCGTACTTAAACATTGTTAACGACAGTGTTTAGTATTAAATGAAAACACTAAGCGTTTCATTTTAAAAAGAAAACTAGTAAGTAAAAAACTTTTAAGAACTTTTGTTATGATAATTTGCATACCCGAAGTCCTGTAGAAATTGGCGTCTTGGATGCTCGTGGGTCGGATTGACCATTCTATACGAGTACCATACCATTCACATTTGGCTGATGTATTATGGCAAACTACTAACGATTTATGATATTACAAAATTTAACTAAATGTAACAATCGCATAAATTAATACGATGAAATTGTAACTTAGACTTTTATGCAAAGCATAATTGATCATTGGAAATCAAGCTATAAACACAATATAAGGTCACAGACAGGACTTGAACCAGTAACTTTCAAATTGCACTTCTACACTCTACCAATTGAGCTAGCGAGGACGGACAAATCCAAATCACGTACGTCACAATTATATCAACTTAAGTTTTAATTATATTTGGTATATTTATCAATCATGTCTGGTAGTGTCAAGTTTTCTGACATGGTTTGCTATATGGAGGAAGGCTTTAGCCATGGACTCGGGTATTAGTACCTGTCAAACACCACTTACTAGAACGTAGATTTACACAAATCATCATAGCAGTATTATTGTTAACGGAACTATCACAGTGTCATTCATTGTTAAGCAGATAAAACATTTAAAAATGTCCCTTTATATATCGAATCTAAAGGCATTTTGCTAAAATTCAAACCAAATGTGCTCAGGAAAAATTTTAAATATTTGTATTAGTATTGTAAAATATATAAAGCATACGACAAATATAATCTTTTAAGTCGGAATCTTAGAATACCGGCTATTTTTTAAGTACTCGTTTTAATGTTTGTGTCCACTTTTCAAAATATGCCTCCAAAAAACTTTGGCATAAATATCAGTTACTGTTTTCTAAATTCCTGTTTGTGTGAATACGTCGTATATTATGTCGAATTATCTTACACAATTTTATGTTTATAGGGATGAATTTTAATATAAAACTATTTGTTACAGATCAGATGAAGACGACCCAAGTGGAAACAAATATACTAGGATGGAGGACGATAGTATTCAGGATAAGGAAAGATTTGCCAGGTAACTATAAACTCCGTTTGAACTTATTTTTTAACTAAAAATGTTAAATATGGTTATGTATGAGGACTACTAAAAAGGAGATAAACTAAAGAAAATAATAATTTAAATAAAAGATGCCCAATTGGTAAAATAATTTAAATTCGAAAGGTCCTTTTATTTGCTAATGCCGTTTGTATTATTTATTTCTAAAATTAGCTTTCTTTTTCTTGTTGTCAAGATCATGTGTTTTGCACTGCACACTGCTATTGAAATCATGAATATAACTAACTTAGGGCTCGTTCTCTGCATCTTTCTGTCTAATATGTAATAGGCATGGCAAACGGCTAGATATCATTTTTACTAAACGCTTTTAGACTTTTGAAAGTGCTAAATAACATACGTTGGGTTCTGTATTTATTAATAAATACACAATAAATGCCTGAATGTGTTACGATTGGTGAAAGAAATATTCCCAGTTTCAAGGCTTTGTCACGGTGGTGAAGTATTCAAGAAGTATTAAATTGTTACCACTAATGTCAAACGGTATATAATTGGCGATAGAGTACTCTGAAAGTCATGTTTTAAAAACTGAGTTCTTTAAACGTTTAGTTATTTTTAAAAATGCACTTTTTTAAAAGTTTTGCTATGCATACACACCTACGTACGCACGCACGCACACACGCACGCATGCATGCACTTACACATGCACACAAACGAGCACACACGCACACATGCGCATTCACCGGAACATCCACGCGCACCCAACGCACACAGCCACGCGCACACCCACACGCACACTCATGCGACACCCAAGCCCACGCATACCCACACGCAGACTCGCACGCACACCAAAACTCACACCCACACGCATATGCACATCCAAACGTACATCGACACGCACTACCACGCACACGTGCACACACCAACGCACGTGCATGCACACGCTTGCACACGCACACATACGACGTACATCCACCCATGCCCACACCATCCCGCACACACCCACCAATCTACATCACGCACCTATGCGCTCGCGCAACGCGCGTGAACGTACGCCCGCACGCTCTCACGCATGCTCCCGTACGCAAACGCGCGTGCGAACGCGCACACCCGCGCGCGTACGCGATAACACATGTACCCACCGACATACCCACGCATCTACTCGTACGTGTACACATACACACACAACCACGTACCCATATACACTCGCCCATACATACACGCACGTTTGCACGTACGCACATGCACACCCGCGTACGCACCGGCGTACACATGCATGACGCCCAGGCGCGCCCGCGTACGCATGCATGAGTATACGCACAGACACCATATGCACACGAACACGCGCATGCACACACTTTCCACATACAACGCATACACACACACTAACACGGTCGCACGCACGCACCCACACACGCACACGTCAGCGCACGCACTCACACGCACGCGGACGCACACGCATACACACACCACTCATCACAAACAAATTGCACATACTACACACCACACTTCTACACATCACGCATACGAAAAATGAAAACAATCGGTATTATAAAATGCATTTGTTACACTACACATAATTATCTAGTCATATGTGTAGTGTAACAAATGCATTTTAGGAACTTCTTCTTTTGAATACTCTGATGATGGCATTTTATAATACCGAAAGCGCTTAGTATATAAAAAAATATGTTTTTTTTGCACGTTTAGTTTGTTTTCATTTTTCGTCAGTTATATACCTGCACGTGGTCGACACTTATTTATATTAGGTTTGTATTAAAATCAATTTCATTGGGCTTGAAAAATCCCCATCAGCTGTTGACATATTATTGCAGTTTGTAGATAATGGAACAAAATTATAGTAGTTGGATTATGTAATGATGAAATAGGTATTAAAATGTTACTGCTAGTGTGGACACTCGATGTGTGTTTTTTTGGAAATGGAAAATTTAATAGCCGAGTTACCACTGTGCTGCAAAAGCTTCCTTTGCAAAATTGTCTTCACACAAATATACCCTACTTTTAACTACACGCAAACATTATTTTAAACCATCTTTGTGTACACTCTGGATCTTTATCAGGAAATAGAAAAAGTTTTTTGTTTCTGTAGTTGTTATCAGTTATGTTAGTATAATATGCATTTTCTCAACTTTTGGTAACATAATGGTAAATCAATTTCCCAATAAGCATTGCGTTCCTCTATTAAATGTAAAGTGCTACGCTGATGTATACTACAAGAATATTTAATTAATAATTTTAAAAGCTGATTTAAAAAATAACGTACCTGCTAAGTCATTCCGTGTAATCTAATAATTTTTGAATAACAATAATAATATTTACACAAAATGACAATAAGTGAAGAGCTATACTAAAACAATATTTATTTAGAAATTTTAAACGCATATTTATAAAATAATGTATTTGTTATGCAAATCGTTTTAATTTAATAATTATCCAATAACAACAACAATATTTATAATAAAAGGAGAACTACACTAAAAGAACATTTAATTAGTAATTTTAAGCACCTATTTAAAAAATAACATAACTGCTAAGTCAATTCTCATAATTTAATAATTTGAATATATTTCGATGATACTGCAGCGCCTCCATGCGCTACTGGATATGTGCGTAATTTGGTTCCCATTCTTCTCTTTCTATTGGATGATCTCCTTTTATTTATTTATGACTCCATCATTACTGAATACACTCACTTTATGACCGTCACACTTAATGGTTTTTGACAAATTTTACACGTCCTTCACAATTTTATGTATAAAGCCCTCTAGTGTTAATTGGTTGTGAGTAGTATACACACTAAACCTTAGTTAATGCAAAGCTTGTTTCTCTTTTGATTATACGGGTGGCATTACTTTTATGTGTTTAATTTAAAGGGGCGTAGAGACCGATAGCACAAACAAAATTTGTTAATCAACCTGTGGTCAGGAACGAATGGTTATGCTACAAACGGACACACAAGAAAACTATCATAAATGTTTTAAAACCGCTGCAATGTTGGTTAGGTCACGAATCAACTACACAATAACATCATCTTTTAGAGTCGACCAACCAAGTTGTGACCTTCTGCAAACTTAAATTAGTGAAATAGGATGCATTTTAGCTACCAAACGAAGTAATCCAATGCACTTTAGCTGCTACTAAAATAAGTTAAAAATTTTTTTGGACATACGGATGTTACAAAAAATAATATTACACGATGCTGATTTGGTCGACTGTATTGGGTTTCTGACCCCGTAATCTTGAGTTTGTTGCAATTCAGCTTTATGCCCTTTTTATACAATAACCTACTTTAAGTTGACTTTGCTTTTTAATTGAAATAGTTTGTATCCAGAGTTAGATGATTTGTAAGTGTTTTTCCTGTTTGATTTTGTCGCTTGTGTTCCACTACCTGCTTAAGTAAAACACTTAAACGCTGTTTTGTGATTTAATTGTATTTCATTGTAGATAATTAGATATATTTTGTCGCGTAGTGGTTTCGTGAATTGTGATTTGAAATTATGGTGACCGGGAGTTATGCGAACCACGAACTTGCATAGGTAGGTTATTTCTTATAAACATATGATAAAATAGCAGTCCTAAAGCTTTTACTCAAGTTGACCTTGGTCGGGAATTATAAAGCGCTCCAAGAGTAACATGCTGTATAGGTTTTTTTTGTTTAGCCAATCAATCTCTATCATCTCCTAAATTTAGTGACAAAAACTAATGCCAGCCTGTATAAGGTATAAATCTTAAACCAACCAATGGACGTTTTATTTAAACAGTAGGAGATATAAAAAAATTTTAAACAAAAGTTAAAGCAAGTTAAAGTGGACGTCCTACAGGATAAAAAGTTTTTTTAAAGAGGAAGCGGTATTTCGAGAGGGAAGATATTAATTTTTTTATTAATGGAAATATATATATTTCGAATCAGCTCATTAGATAATACTATGTGACATTCCTTTGAAATGTTTATAATCATATTTCAATTTAATGGTTTTTGTATCAGTAAATTCCATGAATAGGGTTAGGTTATCTCGTTTAAGAAATAATTTTTTGCTTATGTGCATTTCGATCTAAGGAAGAATTATTTTTGTATTTTATAATATTCGCACTAAAAGTGGAAATAATATCAGCAACATATTTTGTATTCAAAAAATTACAGTTTAATGATTCACCTGTTTTGTTTAATAATGTATTACGCTGGTGCCTACGATCTCATCGTCTGAATGCAAAGAAAGTTGATGTGCAATTAGTGCCGTAAGTTAATTTCACATATATATTAGATTGAGAAAAACACACAAAGCAACTTCATCTGTCCGAAGTTTATCGAAAATGTCTGGAATTATTTTAATGAAGGAAATTAATTTCTTATAGAGCACTTCGTAATTAACATCTAAAAAACAACATATAACTTGAGTCGATTAGTTTACAAACTGATACTAGGCGGTAAAGTTGGGAGAGTTACCAGGTTGGTTGCTTTTAATTTTAAAGGCACAGTGGTTCCAAAATTGACAACTTTATGTTGGCTATAAGCATGTTGAGAACAACCTGTTTCGAAATCACAATAGATAAAGGGATTTAGTGGTGTCCGAGTTATCTACAGACAAAACTCACTCATCAGGTATTTATGAAAACCTCTGAAACTATAACCTAGAAAAAATTGTAAATGAACATTTAAATTAATTGCATGAAATTTATATACGTGACCCCAGTACTTTTTTCGTTATTTGGTTAAGAATTTATATAGTAATTTTATTCGTCGGTGGAATTTTTTTATTAAGCTAAGTATTTTTTGATATATTTGATTTTTAGCATTTGTTTAAGGACGTCTATCATGTACTCGTAATAAAAACATAACTATGTACTATAGTTGAAAACATAACTGTATAATAGTGTTAAGACCTTTTTATTGGTGTTTTTCACATGTAAAAATAATAGTTCCAGCTTTGCTATAATAAATTATTTTGTAATTACCTATAGGCGTGATTAAAATTCAGGTCATCTAACGTTTCTATTTTAGAAACTTTCTTTCAGTTAACCGTTTTTAATAGATATATTAGTGTTCTTTTGGTTAATGTTTGTTTTATGTTTAGTTTAGTCATAGTGTACTTAATGATTTCTTATGCGAATTTTAGGCCAGAAGCACTCTCTTGATCTCTGGTTTTTGGGACCTTTTTTCCTTAGAAATCCTGCGAGATTAGGTGGCGTCCAAGATACTTCTCGATTAAGACATATTTCACACACGATAGCATTTTGTGACCCTCATAAAGCACTTATACCACCCGTCCCGTTGAGTTAGTCGGCAACTATTTTTGTTAGTACAGTCGAGGTTTTCGACACTTTACCAAAGCAGGATTTTTTGCGGAGTACTTCACCAGGCGGCTCCGTGGCGTAGTGGTATGTGTGTGACTACTACGCCCAAGGTCCCGGGTTCGAATCGCGACACGGTCCGCTTGAAAAATGTTAGGATGAGAGGTAAAATGGAGGTCCCGTGTGTGAGTGTTGTCACGCACGTTAAAGATTCCTACCTTGCTTGGAACAGCAAGGGTCCGGCAAAATTCAAATTTTCCAGGTAAAGAAAACTCGGTTCCTGGCTAATGTAGTACCTTCGGGTGGAGCATTGGAAAATCAAATGTAAGGAGTACTTCACAGACGACTTAGTGGCGTAGTTGGTATGCGTGTGACTACTACGCCCAAGGTCCCGAAATCGAATACCAACACGATCCGCTTGAAAAATGGTATGCGACATTTTTCACAAAAATGCGCCCTCGTGCGAATGAGAGCTAAAATGGAGGTCCCGTGTGTGAGTGTTGTCACGCACGTTAAAGATCCCTACCTTGCTTGGAACAGCAAGGGTTCAACAAAATTCAAAATTTTTCAGATAAAAAAAACTCCCTTTCTGGCTAATGTAGTATTTTCGGGTGGAGCATTGGAAAATCACATGTAGGGTAGTACTTCACCGAGTTCTTTCTATAAATTGCCAACTAGATTTCCAGGGGCCAAAACTATACGTAACTACTCATGAAATAGAACTCAATGATATACCACTATCGTACACTTAAAATCACAAATATCCTCTAAAAGTACAAAATTATCGAAAACATTGAAAACTCGTTGTATTTAATTCTTTACGTGCGTGCGTCTCAATGTAACCTAAAAGTGAAATACCAACTATTAAATTAAAAATGCTTATTTTATTTAACCTAGTAATGAAAATTTAGACATAACTTAAATAAAAACAAAAAAGTGTTAACAAATCAAATAAACACTACCCACCATGTATACGTCAATGCGATGGACCTACTGGACACTTTAGACTAATCGTAAACGTATTTATTTCAAGTATAATTAATTTTCCATTGTTCTATCAGTTAGGTTCTAGTTTCCCATTTTCGTTGTTATATTAAGGTTATTTTTCATTTTATGGAAGTGGTATATCATGGAGTTTCTATTGTATGGGGGTTATCCTATGAGCTAACTAAAAATATAGATTTCTTTTTTAAATAAAGTAACTCTAATGCCCCTCGGAAAAAAACCCTTCATTATTTAAAAATCTTTTTATGCTATTGAAAGTCTCTCTTAACCAACTATAGCTTTTAAAAAAAGTAACTCTAATTCCCCTCGGAAAAAAACTCTCCATTATTTAAAAATCTTTTTATGCTATTGAACGTCTCTCTTAACCAACTATAGCGTTTGTTTGAAAAACTTTATATCTCTTTTTTTCATAAAAATTCCATTAGTTGGTTTAAAATTTCGCCCTATGTTCTTTTAGTTATTTGAAATCAAACGCTAGAAAAAATGTTTACTTTTGTCAGTTTTAATACATTATACACAAAATTTTGATTTATAAATACAAATGCAAATTTGAGTAAACTAAACTTTAAACTTAAGTAAGTTACTTTCTTAATGCAGTTGTATAAATAATATTTAAGTCTTTCCACGATCTGGGCTTCAGAACCTCGTGTCATTTTAAACAATTCTCACACGCTTCTTTACCTGGAATGACTTCCTTTTTAATCGATTATCTAAAAGTATCTACAACAGCTTTAACTTCTTCTTCTTTCCAAGATTTTACAACTCGCCTTCTACGCATGAATTTCTCTCTATTATTTCGTTTCTTGATAAAATCTTGATGACATGAATCACTACATGTTGATTCCAATTTGAAATTATTCTCCTTTTTACATCGATTCTTTTTTTCTCGTTAAAAAAGTTGAGTTCATAGTTGAGTACTTATTTACATCTGTGGTCACTACGGGTTCTTTAAGTTTAAGTAACGCTTCATTGTCGTTTAACAAATTACTATAACGGTAATAAAGAAATATATGGAACATTCTCGAAAGGACGTTATATAGTTTTTCCTAAAACGGCTTCATATTTGTCTATCGATAACAAAGGGTGATTGACAAGTATAGCAATATAATACGGTGGTTCTGAAGGGTTTGATGACGTATATTCTAGATATTTTCTCGATTTAACTAAAATAAAGGATTATTGTACATAAGCGTGAACCCCCGTTGAGACAGATTAGTATTTGTTTGAATTCCATCGTAATAAACGTTTGATGTACATAAATTAATGTAAATATGATTTTGCTTATGTGATATAAATGTATATGATAAATAAATTACCAATAAGATTAGTACTATAAAAGTGTTTAATTCCTCGTACTTAAAAGATTAATTTAGTGCCTACAAATAGTGTTAATGTAAACAAGACTGTAAATATTTGTGATTCTGAAGAACAATTATTAGACTTGTATTTATTGGAAATAAAGCCCAAAGGACAATTTGAGAATTCGTACGCTGGTGTCAAGTGTGTGCAGTAGTAGTGAAAAAGATTCGTAGTCAACGACAGAAAATGAACAGCAACATTATTTTCTTGTTTGAAGGACTTCAACTCAGGCATGGAGAAAAATTCTGCGAGCTTGACAGTGAAATTAGAAGAAAATTCCACGAAATTTTAAATGTAAATGCGGAAAAACTGAACCAGACCGCAGCAAGATTAGAAGAAAGTAACACAAGTTTTACAGAAAAATTACAAGAAAATGCTGAGAAACAAAAACTATAAACGCTGCAAACCTTGTTGAAAAACTGAACCAGACTTCCGCCAATCTGCAGAAAAGTTTTACAGCACAATTAAACCAGATTGTAAAAGCGGTTGAGCAAAGGTTAATAGAAAATTTACATCCAATTGAGAAAGGAATCTATACAGCAAATCACAGACTGGCATAAAATCAATTCTTATTTGAAGAATGCAATTAGTGATCATACTCTTTCGTATCAAGAGTTTAATACAGTCCTGCTGCAAATTGAAGCCATCATCAATTCGAAATCGTTATGTTCTTTAAGCAATAATTTAGATGATCTGAAACGGTCTGTTATGGATCGTTGGTGACTTGTTCAAAATATATATATATATATATATATATATATATATATATCATCATCATCATCATTGGGTCTTCAGTCCTGAAACTGGTTAGACGCGTACCATCATTCTTTCCTATTCTGAACTAACCTACAGACTTCCCTGAAATTTGCAGTCTGCATCTATCACTATCTGATCTAGGTCTATATCCACCTCTTTTTTCCTATCTCTGCTTGTCATATATCCCATACTATTCCCCAAAAATGCTTTAGAACGTATTCTGCCCTTCTATTTCTCATATTTTTTTCCGTAAGATATCCTTTTTCCCTTACTGTTTCTATAACCTATTTGTTATTACCTTTGTCTGTCCATCCTCAAACATCTGAAGCACGGCATTTCAAAGGCCGCTACTGTTCTTCTGTCTGCTTTTCAGACTGCTCGTATTTGGTAGGCATATTGTCTGTGTTGTGCTCCACACATACGCTTTCAACAACTTTTTGTTCTATGTTTGTTGTCTTTCATCATAGGCGCCGTTCTTTCTTGTTAGATGCAGTTCGGTCACCTTCTATTGTTTGACAATTATATACCCTATTTCTCCGACATTCAGTGGTTGCGAAGGGGGGTAAGCAGCTTGTGGCTGCCAAGTTCCCCCAGCACTTGAACATTTACTGATTTAATATTTTTTCCAATATATCTTTTCGCATAGTCAACATTAGTTGCAGATATTTCACAACAAATAACTAGTTGTTTATAATAATCATCCGATTTATCTGCGCTTATTTTTTCGTCATTGGGTTTCCCGTCTCAAAACTGGTTGGACAAGTACCTGCACTTATTTCTTTTCTAAACTAACCTACATAGTTCCCTGAAATTCTCACACAGCAATACAGCTCAGTTCCCCTTATATCGTTTTCTAATATTATGCCCTATTTCACTGAGATTTATTGAAGGGGGTTAAGCAACCTGTGGCTGCCAAGATCCCCCAACACTTAGACATCTGCAGAAATAATAGTTTTCCAGTAAATGCTTTCACGCAATTACCATTATTTGAGAATATTGCCCCTACAATGCTTGTAGTTGCTTATAATAAATATCATGTTTAAGTTCAGTTACTTTCTTCGTCATTAATTTATCCATCTTGGGACTGGTTGGATGCGTACCTCCATTGATTTCTCTTCTGAGCTAACTTACACATTTCCCTGAAACTCCTACAGCCTACATCTTTCACTATCTGTGTGCAGTAGTCTAACCTAGGTCTACCTCTTCTTCTCTTTATTCCTATCTCTGCTTCTAGTATATTCCGCACTATTCCCACATGCTGTAGTATGTGGCCTATCATCCCATCTCTCCTATTTTTTACCATTTTCCACATATTTCTTTCTTCCTCTACCATTTTTAGTACCTCTTCGTTCTTAACTTTGTCTGTCCATGATATCTTTATCATACGTCTGTAGCACCACATTTCAAAGGCTTCTACCTTTTTCTTGTCCGCTACTCCCACTGTCCAGGCTTCACAGCCATACAGTGCTGTGCTCCACACATATGTTTTGAGCAATCTTTTCCTTGTTTCTATGTTTGTGGTCTTTGAGCACAGTAGTTGCTTTTTCTTGTTAAATGTAGCACAACCTTGTGCTAATCTTTGTTTTATATCTTTTGTGCTTTTCCCATCTTGCGTTATTTGGCTTCCTAGGTAGCAGAAATCCTTAACCTATTGTAAGTTCGTGTTACATATTTGTATTCTTGTTTTTGATTTGTTTTTGTCTCCTTTGCATACTAGTACTTTAGTTTTACTTTTGTTAATTTTTATACCGTATCTCTCTGTTAGAACCGTTTCCATTTCATTGAGAGCAGCTTCTAACTCTTCCTTGCTAGATGCTAATACCGCTATATCATCTGCAAATCTAAGCATATCAATTTTTTGTCCCTGCATAGTAATTCCAAATGTCTTCCTGCATTTGACAGTATTCATTGCCTCTTCAATGTACAAGTTAAAAATTAGTGGGGATAGGGAACATCCCTGTCTCACTCCTTTCCTGATGTTTACTTCTCTACGTTCCTGCTCTAGTTCTATTACTCCTGTTTGCTCTTTGTATAAGCTATGTACTATCCGTCTATCCCTAGAAGTCATTCCAATCTTTTTGAGTATTTCGAACATTTTTTCCATTCTACATTGTCAAATGCTTTTTCCAGATCTACAAACCCTACGTACACGCTTTCCCTTTTTTCTATTGTTTTCTCCATTATCACCCTCAGAGCTAAGCCCTTGTACAATTCTAGTTAATATTTTTGATACGTGTGCTGTCAAGCTTATTGTTCGAAAATTTTCACATCTATCTGCCCCTTTCTTTTTTGGTATAGTTACTATGATGTTATGTTTGAAATCTTTGGGTATCTCGCCTGTCTCATACATATAGCTTACAAGTTGGAAGAGACGTTCTGTTACTGCTTGACCAGCGGCTTTTAGAGTCCTGCTTGCACCTTATCTGTCATCATTTTCAATGTCTGATTCCTTTTCTAATGCACTTAGTTCTTCTCCTGCATATAAATTCCCTATATATTCTTGCCATCTACCCACTTTCTCTACATTTTCTATAATGACATTTCCTCCCGCGTCCCTTATATTTTTGCTATACGTTTCTATATCCCTAAAATTGATTCTAATTAGTTTGTATGCTTCATCTGTCTTTCCTACTTCCATCTTAGTTTATACCTCTTTACACTTTTCATCAATCCATTGTTCTTTAGCTTTCCTGCATTTTCGAATAATTTCCCATTTTATGGCTTTGTATCTCTGTTTTCCTGTTTCGTCTGATTTATTTTTGGTTTTTCGTCTTTCTTCTATTAAATTCAGGATATCCTTTGTTATCCATGGTTTCTTATTTACTTTTTGTGTATACCCCAGAATATCTCTGGCCGCCATGTCGAGGCTGGATTTAATGTTATTCCATTCTGTTTCTACTTCCTTAGTATCAGATATTTTCCCGATTCTTTGAGCAATTCATTTGACCTTTTTTCGAATCTTTCTTGAATATCTTTCTCTTTCAGTTTCTGTAGGTCTAAGTGCCTTTTTCCGTTTCTTTTTGTCAAATTTTTAAATTTAAGTGCGGCCTTCATAATTACGATGTTGTGGTCAGTGTCTATATCTGCTTCTGGGTAGCTTCTACAGTCTTTTACTTGATTCCTAAACCGTTGTCTAACAAGAATGTAATCTATTTGATATCTTTCTATATCTCCTGGCATCTTCCACGTATATCGTCTTCTAACATGATGTTGAAATAATGTGTTTGTAATGATTAAATTGTCCTTGTCGCAAAATTCTACCAGCCTATTTCCTCTGTCGTTTCTAGGCCTAAACCAAATAAACTTACTATCGCTCCTTCCCTGCCCTCACCTACCACTGCATTAAAATCCCCCGTAATTATTAAATTTTCATGTCTTTTTACGTGTCTTAATATGTCTTTGATATCTTTGTAGATCGCTTCTACCTCTTCGTCAATGTAGCTAGAGGTGGGCATGTATAATTGTATTATTACTGTGTTTACCGGTTAAGATTCTAATCTAACCATGAGTACTCTTTCATTCTTTTGTAAGTAATTTTCTACACAGTATCCTATCTTTTTCCGCATAACTATCCCCACACTCAAATTTCCTTCCTCGGCTCGTGTATGAATTACCCTGAAGTCTCCACTCCAAAAATCCCCCGCCTCTGGCCACCGAACTTCGCTGATCCCTATTATGTCTAATGATAACCTATTCATTTCGATTTTTAGGTTCTCTAGCTTACCCACTTGCTTCATAGTTCTAACATTCCACGCTCCGACTCGCAAAATGTTCCCGACTCTTATTCTTAACTTTCCGATCGCATCCTCCGAAGTAGTCCCCTCCCGGAGATCCGAATGGTGGACTATTTTAACTCCGGAATCTTTTACCCCAGAGAATGCCATCATTTTATTATAATTTAGGTACGCTGTGTACTTGGGAGGTAATGTGGTGGTTTCCCGTTGCCTTCCACATCGCGGTAGTGTGTCTTAGACTGCCATACCGACCCCTATGGTCTCTGCCAATCTAAGTACCGAAAGAGCTGCTGCCCTCTTTCGGGGACCTGTCTTAGTCTGGTTCCTCACTAACGACCCTACTACTATGGTTGGACCTGTAGTTTGGCTCTTTAGCTCATTAGAACACGCAAGCCATTTTACCTGTTCTAGTAATCTAGAACTTCGGCAAGGTGCAGGTCCATTCGAAATGGATATATAGATATATATATATATATATATATATATATATATATATATATATAGAGAGAGAGAGAGAGAGAGAGAGAGAGAGAATAATCCACATTTGGAATGCAAATGAATGCTTAATATATATTAATAGTTATTAAGATGAAATGAAAACCCAACTTTATATTTAAAGTTGAATTACCATTTCAAATCGAACTAGTAATTGAAAACCACTAAAAGAACGGCTACAGCAGGACTTGAACCTGCAACCTTTGATTTTCCGGATCAGTGCTCTAACCAATTGAGGTATCTAGCCTAATTGTTTAGATGATGTTATACTTAATACTACTGAAGCTTGGCTCTTGTTAACGATTTTCAATTACGTTTTGCATTTAAGGAAATTGAATCTAGTTGTATACATAATTCATGTACTAATAACTTGATCATCTCATTTTTGCAACGTTCGGAATAATACAAACATGTAATTATATTATTATTAATAGAGAAGAATAATCCACATTTGGAATGCAAATGAATACTTAATATATATTAATAGTTATTAAGATGAAATGAAAACCCAACTTTGTATTTAAAGTTGAATTACCATTTCAAATCGAACTAGTAATTGAAAATTGGTTAGAGCACTGATCCGGAAAATCAGAGGTTGCAGGTTCAAGTCCTGCTGTAGCCGTTCTTTAGTGGTTTTCAATTACTAGTTCGATTTGAAATGGTAATTCAACTTTAAATACAAAGTTGGGTTTTCATTTCATCTTAATAACTATTATTATATATTAAGCATTCATTTGCATTCCAAATGTGGATTATTCTTCTCTATTAATAATAATATAATTACATGTTTGTATTATTCCGAACGTTGCAAAAATGGGATGATCAAGTTATTAGTACATGAATTATGTATATAACTAGATTCAATTTCCTTAAATGCAAGACGTAATTCAAAATCGTTAACAAGAGCCAAGCTTCCGTAGTATTAAGTATAACATCATCTAAACAATTTGGCTAGATAGCTCAATTGGTTAGAGCACTGATCCGGAAAATCAGAGGTTGCAGGTTCAAGTTCTGCTGTAGCCGTTCTTTTAGTGGTTTTCAATTACTAGTTCGATTTGAAATGGTAATTCAACTTTAAATACAAAGTTGGGTTTTCATTTCATCTTAATAACTATTTATATATATATACAGGGTGAGTTTTTAGTGTGGCAACGGTCGATAACTCCGTTATTATAAAAGCTACGTAAACCACATTTGGAGGCATATTAGGCATGCCTAAAGTGCACATTTTAAAAATATTTGTAAGCATACAGGGTGTTTCGTAATTCCAGGGCATATTAAACTTATGTTTTTTTAAATGGAACACCCTATATATTATTACATTTTTGAAAAGCCCATGAAAAGAGCTTTAATTTGATATGTAATTGTATCTGTCTATTCCTTTTACTTTTTGAGATATTCAACTGTTTTTAGAAAAAATGACCCCAATTGGATACATTGCCACTGCACTTATACACAACTTACGTTAATTTTCAAGATGCAGAAAATTTTACCATATACCATAGTATATTTGTAAATATCACTTTTTTGAAATTTCTTTCCAGTATACAGGGTGTGTCAGGTTTCGCAAAATGCAATTTTTAAAATTTTTTTTAAGTGGCACCCTACCAATTTTATTGCTACAATGGATAGTTCATTAAGTGTCCTTTCATTTTTGTTAAGCATTCCCTATACCTAAATCCATTACTTTCTGAGATATTTTTGATTTTCTTCAAATTTTATGAATGTTTTTAATTTACATAACTAAAAATAACTTACTATTGGAGAATATTATAAAACAATTAATACATTTTGATTAACAATCAACTACAGTTGTCCAATAACAATTTTTACTAAAGATATAACAACCTACAATAATACGCTATCAACAAAATTCTGCCAGATCAACAATATGCATTTTATAGAAAATGTTCAAGCAGAAAATCAGGCAGGCTTTGAAAAAAATAACTACTTTTTTTCCTTGATAGTGCAGTTTTTATTAAACTCTGGGCCGTTCTGTTACGTGTTTTCTTATCGTGTACGGAACACGTTGCTACACGGAAAATATGCTATAAACCATGTCGCGCATGCGCGCGCGCGCGTTTGTGTGTAGTATGTGTGGCATGCGTGCGCACATGCGTGCGCGTGTGTGTGGATGCCCCTCTCCTTCCGGAACGCCAGCCGTAAAATACTCATTAAATGAATGCAGCATTTCCATTATTGGTTTTGCTTACGGTATGTGTACACTACAATATATAACATGTTTAGTAGAAAATGCCGGTTTATTTTAATCGTTTTTCATGAGTAAAATTGTACTGCTTGAAAAGTAAGTGAACTGCCCTGCAGCATAAGTAAGGCTATTTTTAATAAGCAACCTTTATAAACAATCTCCTATTATTTAAAAAAAAATGTTTATTCTTTTTTAAGAATGTAAAAGCATATAGTTCACAACTCCTGAACTAATTCTGCAATACCCTTTAGCACTGATGACTTTGGAACCTATAATGAAATATTCATGCCCCCCACCCGTCTCCCGAAAATCAGTTCTGAATCCACGCCTGGTAAATGTTCTGTTATTTTTTCTTTAATATAAGACACGCGCTACTCATTCTCCAATTGTTAATAGCATGTTGACAATTGCTGAAAGTAATGTCTTACTTTGCAAAATGAATTACTTTACATTGACATACTATGACTTACCTTTACATATTTTCATTGGTCAAGTTATTTTATAACATGGTAAATGATAGCGGCATCAAAATCGTATAGCTCATAACATAGGCAATTATCATGCAAAATATTGTCAAGTAATGTTTTGGAAATGTCTCGTATCCATTTTTAATATTAAAATAAGAAATGGGGGCTTGTAATTTAAAAAGTCACGTTGGCTTTGACCTCGATTTGACGTCTCCCTTCAAGTCACACGGATATGATTATTGAGTAGAGCTTTTGAAACTGTACAACTTTGCTTCTACACGTAACGTTTCGAGATATTTGACCCTTTCAGATATTTCTAATTCCCTGTTTTTCATAATAACCAAGAAATACACCATATAGTGGAACTACAATACTACTTGACTTCTTTAGTACATGTTATTATTATTATTGTTATTATAATTACTATATATATTGCTGTGATATAGCCCATCTTTAAGATCTAAGCCTCTACGATGGGTGCCATTAATATTGCTGTGAAATGCCTCACGATTGGGCGTACCTTATTTTTTTGCTGTGATATCGCCCTTACGTTGGGCGTTATTATTATTGCTGTGAAATCCCTTTTACAAGCTCCACGATTGGCGCGCAATTAATATTGCTATGAAATAGCCTCTACGTTGGTGTGCCCTTAATATTGCTATGAAATTCCCCTTTCTTTCTATCTATTGAAATAATTTAAATGAAGCAATCCAAAATTACACAGTATAATGATTGGTAATATGTACAGTTTAATATCAATTCAAAAATTAGCCCCTGAATAAATTATACACATTCACCTAATTTAATTTTCCTGAAAGCCAACATAAATATCTTTGTAATTACTTTGAAGTACCTTTCGAACGTTCAACGATGCTTTTCCCTATTTTCAAATCCTCCAATGACCTTTTTGTTGACTCTTACAGATATATAGTATTTAGCAAATATTAAAATTGAAACGGCGTTTAACTAATAAGAATTTTAAGATCTCTAACCTGCGTTTTCCTTGAATATTACTGGAATTGCCTCAGAGTGTCTGTGGTTAGCACCCCTTGATTGTTGCGGCTCGACCTGCTTCACTTGATTTACCAGAATGATGAATTATGCTTGCTTGTATTTTTCCCCTTGGATTTTTAGAGTAACTTTGAGTATCTTCACGTAATTTCAGATCTTTCTGATCTTTATTCAAATACGTTTACTTGGATGTTTACTCCAAACCGTTTACTTTTCTTGAATGTTTATTCGAAGCCCTAAATTTGTTAAATTTTTAAAATAAAATACAATTAATAGTTTATCTTACGTTTTACGCGTAAAAACGGTCTTTTCTTCGTTGCACATATTGGCACTTTCAAATTTTTACGTTTAATAAATTATTTTCTTTCATTAATTATTGCTGGTACGTAAATTTCACTTTAAATCGACGTGATTCGTGCTTTGTTGAAGATATAGCTCCAAATATTTGGGAGTAGATTTTGCCATTGAATTTAAAGCAAGAGGCTTTCGAGCACATTCTAACACATTTGTAAATTCATCCATCGGTATTGTTGTTATGCGGATGAGAGGTAAAGTGGAGGTCCCGTGTGTGAGTGTTGTCACGCACGTTAAAGATTCCTACCTTGCTTGCAACAGCAAGGGTTCGGCAAAATTCCAAATTTTCCAGGTAAAAAAACTCGCTTCCTGGCCAATGTAGTACCTTCGGTTGGAGCATTGGAAAATCACATATAAGGTATTGTTGTTATGGCGGCTCCGTGACGTAGTTGGTATGCGTGTGAAAAATGTTAGGCGAGCATTTTTCACAAAAGTACGCCCTCGTTCGGATGAGAGGTAAAATGGAGGTCCCGTGTGTGAGTGTTGTCACGCACGTTAAAGATCCATACCTTGCTTAGAACAGCAAGGGTTCGGCAAAGTTCAAAATTTTTCAGGTAAAAAAAACTCGCTTCCTGGCCAATGTAGTTAGTACCTTCGGGTAGAGCATTGGAAAATGACATGTAAGGTATTGTTGTTAAGGTTAATTTAGTACAATTGCTTTTAATTATATTTATAGCCAAATCAGTCAGAATATTAGTAAAGAGTGATTGTCCATCAAGAGAATTTATGAAAGGGTTAAATGTTATTTTTGATTCATAACAAATTTTTGGAATTTCCATCCATCTCTTATATAGTATTTAGTTTTTTCTACCATTTATTTTAAATTATGTCTTTTATAAACTTTGACAAGTTGTAGGTAAGTGAATTTCATGTGTTGACAATTGGAAGTAAGGGAACGATCATTAAATTTCACACAATTAGATTTATGCCTCAACTAGCTCAGTTCAACCCCACACAGAGTGCACGACGATACGACAGAAAAATTTTTACCCCTCTTTTTTTCTAACACTTTATACCTAAATAAGATAAACTAAATATTAAAAATTTGTATAATAAACCAAGAAATATGTACAATTTGCAACTCTACAGCCTTCGTAATATTATTTGCTATTTAAAACCCTTGAATCAAAGTAAATAATATAAATCTGTTCACCACCAAATTATAAACTTATTAAAACAGTTAAAGCCAGCAAAAATAACTGTATTATTTTGGAACCCTCGTTGAACGTTCAATGACCCTTCTTTCTCTTAACGTAATTTCGCTGTATCAACAAAATTTTTGATGACCCTTTACATAAATATCTAAGTATATGCAAGTTTTAAATGTTAAAAAAAATAAGTTTTATGCTATTGATTTACCATGATCTCTGACCTGGTATTTTTCCCAGTTGATTTCCTGGTTCGAATAACTGCCGCTACGTGCCTTCAACCAGTGATCTTGGGTTGCTTTCAGCTAAACGTCCTGATTCATAGTTTTCCGCCTTTATTATGTTTGGTATTTGTAGTATTGGATTTTTACGTTAGATTCCTTATTGAATATGCTGAGTGACTTGTTTATTGAATCGCTTAGTAAATTTCTCAGAATATTTCTTAGAGCCCTAAATTAATAAATGTTAAAGATCATGTTTACCTTAATTAAAATTTGGACTTACGTTTTATGTCAACGGCGTAATTCTATTACACTTGTATATTTGAACGTGCACTTGTACTTGAAATTTTTAATTACTGACTTTCACTTATAATTTCGTAATTTAATTTCACACTTGAACTTTGCATAGTATATTTGTTCAGACCAGTACAATTCGTGCTTCAGTTACGGAAAGAAAGACCATTATCAGCTTGGCGCCAAAGGCAATCAAACCCACCTGCTGTTATTGGTTTACCGCGCATTATCTTTGTTGTTCGAGCATGGTAGAGGCGTTGCACTTGGCTTATCATGTAAGCGTTCGGGTTTTACACGGAGTTACCTATTCTATATTTTGTTAAAATGCTCCCAAAACCACGTACACACCAAAGCTTTACCTTATGGAGTTTGTTGGCTATGGTGCTTTGCACCTTTCAATATCATGTATTCGTATTTTGTATAGAAAATTATTAGCTATTATTCTTAAACTGTCACGTAGCCAAACTTATGTTCCACTTTTTATTTTCTGATATGCTTGATTTCTGGTGATTTTATATTTAAAATATCACGTAGACATAATTTTATTATGGGATTCTTTAACATATGAGGTAAATTAGATGCGTTTATTGACTTCTTGCGGCATGAGACATGCTTGTTTTTGAAAGGCATGTTTTTTGTAAGCACGCATGATTATTTTCTTACATTAATGGGTTGGGTTTAAATAAGATTCATTTTATGTTTGTTTTACTTAAAGTTTCTGAATGTATTACTGTTTCTAAAATGAATTGGATTGCGTCTAGAGTTATTTATTCTACTATATGTGGTGCTATTTTTTAAAATGTCATTCATTTTTGTTATATTCTTTTAACATTTAAACCGTGGTCTTGCTTTTATCCGCTTTTAAAAAACACACGCACGCTCGCACACACACACACATATAAATATATTATATATAATACACATGTATATTTATAAATATATATATATATATATATATATTGCTTGTAATAGGGTCCAGCCGCCCTTCCCAATATATAAGGCTGTAATTGAAAATATAAAATTTTACCTTACCGTGCTCTTTTTTACCTGACTAACTCAACGAAAAATATTCTGCGGAATTTACGAAAATGAAATGAAACAGAAATCTCAAGAAACATTTATGAATAATCTTCTATAAATTTAAATATATCTTTTCTTTTATACACATTATATAAATAACGCTTATAGATACAATTTACAGCTTAAGTTTAGAAAGAAAAACTACTTTATCACTACTTCGTATAAAAAAATAATCTTCACGTAATCCTTGTTAATAATTACACAACCCCCAAACATCTCATATGTGAGTCACAAAATTTACTTTCAGTTTTACTGGATAGTTTAAATATACTTGTATTACCTCGCCTCTTTCTCACCCTGTCTCTCTCTCTCCCACTCACTTTCTCTCTCTCTCTTTCTCTCTCTCTCTCGGTGTAGTTGATCAATGACCTCGAGCAGAAGATTTTGTAAGGGTCAAAACCCTTCGGGTTCTGATCTCAAAATTTGTGAAAATAAACTATCCAATGACAAATAATCTTTATAAGAATTTTATACTTATTCTAGCTTAATTTACTTCATAATACTTGAATCTCCCTCAAAACAAATTTATACTTGCAGCTTGTATCTTCAAAATCTTCTTTTGGCTACCTGTATTCGCTTATAATTACTATTTAAAATATGGTTTCCATTGGAATTAAACTGCATTCAAAAGTTCCAGGATCCATTTTCAGACGTAGAAGTATCAGTTAGTTTGCAAGGTACATTTATTGAATCAATTAAAATTAGCGTGTAACTTTGCGCTAATATTATTTATTCTGAAGCAATAAATTATACCTCATAATTATATTAAAAGTTTTATGTTACGTGTGAAACGCCGAGAGAATGAATTAATGAATGAATCATTCCGTTCTAATTCATTTCCGTCTTATATAACAAATAATCTTATTATGTCATGTTTTGATTACTTTCTAGATTATGTTCTCGATACATTAGTCACTTGATGATGTAATAATCCACCGCGATTTCACTTACGTATCTGTTTAATAAACTTTCAGTATAAAGTTATTGAAATCGTAAAAAATCTTTCATTCTTTGTTAATGCATTAACCATCGTTGTTATTTCTCCCTTACGACTTCTGTAATATAATTAGAGCTATTAAACTCGTTTTTATCTATTTCATAACCTTTAATAGAAACGATATTTTTATAGGCGACAACAGGTAGTCGTAAAGAAGAATTTAATGATTCAAATAGCGAGCACAAATTTGTTTCAAAACTAGATACTCAATTGGTATACTATTAAGTAGACTAAGCTAGAATCAGTTTTTAATTTTTACATATATAAATTATTTGGAAATGGATAATTTAATTTCAGTAACTTTGAGGTCAGAGTACAAGGCGTTTTGACCCTCACAAAGATATCGGTACAAAGTGGTTGATCAAATACGTTGACCTGGGTAATAATAATAATCAAAAAAATATTTTAATATTAATTAATGTCTTGTGATTCACATATTAATTGTTTAGGAGGTTTCAAATAATTATTAACGAAGAATAAGTGAAGATTGTATTAATACGTAAGTAGTAAGAAGATATATCTTTTTTATTAAGCTGTAAGTTGCATTTATAAGCGTTATTTATATCCGTGTATGTAACAGATTATATAGATAATGTGTGTAAAAGAAAGATGTTTTTGAATGTTTAGAAGATTGTTCATAGGCGTTTTTTGAGATTTCTGTTTTATTTTAAATCCACAACATATTTTCCGCTGCGCTAGCCAAGAGGTAAAAGGCACCAAGGGTAAGGATTCACATTTTTCTATTAAGGAATCATCCATTGCATTTTAATATTAGCAATGCAGGGCTCTTGTATCCGATTCACAGCATAATTTGTGACTCTCAACGTATGGACTCCCGATTCAAGCAATATATACATACATATTATTGTAGCATCGATCGGTTTGCCTCTGACCACAATAATTACATTGGAATGTAAGCGAGGCGTTTGTACGCAAATGATGTTTGATAGGTACCTGTGACACCTCATATTTCTGATGGTTTTGATTGACAGGTATAGGAGTTTTGCATTTAACAGTTATTTAGAAAAATAATAGGAAATCTCTAGAATGTTATTTGCATAATTTCTGGAAGGTTTTAGAATAGTCTGGACTCTAGAGGTTTTGAATATGTATATAAATTGCCGCCATGGATATTGGAGATTAATTCTGTTTGAGGTTTTGATTACAATATGTTCTAGATTACAGGTTCGAAGGATGTGATATAATTACTGTCGATATAAGTTATTCTATGTGATATGAATTACCGTGGTGATGATATAAATTAATAATTAGTGATTGGATTGTTAATTGTAGTGCTTTGATATTAAATTAATTAAAACGCTAGTAATTGTACTTTTAGCGATTAGCTGAAAATAAACTGTTGAGAAAGCTTTTAGCAAATTCCGTTTAACTGCGAGCTATCGAAAAGACTTTTATAATTGGTTTTAAAATAAAGAACTATTGTTTGCGCAAATACAGTTTTCTTTACATTATATTAAATTGGTATAAACCCAAAAAAATTTTATATAATCGTCGGTTGATTGTCAAAACCCAACAACCGACACAACATTCAAAATGGAGTTAAGTACATAGGCAATACATTTTTTTTACTCTCTTTCTTCTGACAAAACCCACCAATTGCTATACAGTGTGTTAACAAAGTTATGACAAAATTAATTTTTCAACGACTACAGTTTGTACAAATCCTTTACAGGCAATACCCTACAAGTTACTCTGAAAAACAAGTTTGCCGCTAGTTATACAGCTAAAACCAGACGATCTATATTGTTAGGTTTAGGTTGATAATCCTTATTTCAAGTCTAATGGAACGTGTACAGCAACAACCAAACTGTTTTGTTGAGTTATGCCTGATCCCACTTTAGGTTAGGAGGAATGGCCTTAGTACTACATTTTATAACAAAAATTCAACAAAGTTAATTTACCTGTCATTTCACTTTCACCCTTTGTTATTGTTAGTCAATTTGTATTAGTGTGCTTTGAATTTGGATGTTTTGCATTGTAAAATTATAAATAGTGTTGACAATTAACTGTCACAACATTGATCTATTAAAAAATAAAGACTTTGCCACAGAGAAGGAATTCAGAGGGCGGCGTATGTAAATATTGCTTTATCACAAATAACAAGTTGGTATATTTTGTAGGTTATGTTTTTGAAGTTTATTATGGTTTTGAAAGGATTCATTTTCCTTGTTGCAGAGGAATGCGAAGATTACATATCTAGTGATTTGAATGATGAACAAATCAAAACATTCAAACAGGTTTAGGCTGCATTTGGTTCTGATTTTTCCGACTATCATCCGTCCTGGCTTCCTTCTCCTGTACAACCACTTGTTGATGTAGGTTTTCAAAATGAATAATGTGGTCGTTACACTGTTTTACAAAATGTATCACCATCAGACATAGAACAATGTGCAGTGCAACCAGAAACAGACTCAAATTGTATAGCAGAACCTGCGGCGTTGCCAAATAATCAAATTTTTCAGACATCCTTACCAAAAATTCAAATACTATCGAATGTTGCAATATCGCCAAATGGTGAAGTAAGTTATCCAACTTTATCGACTAAAACAAAGAAGTTACGAAGATGGAAAGGAAGTAATCCTAGTGAACGGAAAAAAATGCTGCTAAGAGACTTCGCTCGGAGTGTTTACCCTATGTAACAAAAAACGTTAAGCGTGATGGCAAAAACACAAAAGCAGTTAATTGTGACAAATGTTTGTATAAGAGTACTCAACATTTTTCAATGGAACTTCGACAGGTACTGTATGCTAATTATTGGAAAATGGATTTTAAACGCAAAAAGGATTTTATTTTGTCAAACATACAGGTATTTGCTCCAAAAAGACGTGTAATACTAAAAAAACACAACATAAAGAAAGGTCTAATGCAAAACAATATTTCTTCGAAAAAGAGAACGACAAAATTTGAGTGTGTCGAAATTTTTTCTGTAAAACACTAAGTATATCAATGAATGTAATTAGGCATGCACTGGCTAATAAAGATTGTACAGGAACGTTTATAGGTGACGTCAAACGCGGAAGACATACACCTAGTAATAAAACCAGTCTGGAATCAATTAAAGTGGTTAAATCACATATCGAATCATTTCCAGCAATGGAATCCCATTACACAAGAAAGAGCACGAAACGTCAATATTTAGATAGAAATTTAAATATTGCAAAAATATATGGCTTGTATGTCGCCCTATGTAAGGAAAAAAACTGATGACGGTTTCTGAAATAACATAGAGAAGAATATTTTGCACAGAGTACAACTTGTCTTTTTTAAGCCCAAAAAGACCAATGTTCAATCTGTTCTGTATACAATCAGTCAAAAGGAGCTCTTAAAAAACAGTATGAACAAAAATATAACGATCACATAGAGAGAAAACTGCATGCCAAAATGCAAAGGATAAAGAAAGAGCAAACAATGAAAATAATTTTCTTTCATTGACTTTGGATTTGCAAGCAGTCCTACAAATCCCATGTGGGGATGTTAGCCAGTTATACTACATTCGCAAAATATCCGTGTATAGTCTTATGTTTTTATGAAGCAAAACTACCGAATAATGCATACTGTTACGTATGGACTGTGATGAATGGATAAAAAGGAAGTTTGCAAGTAGGAAGCTGTATCCTGGACTATTTAAAGAGCAACATTACCAATAACGTGTCACATGTCACACTGTTCTCGGATACTTGGGGTGGCCAGAACCGTAATTAAAATGTGGCTGCTTTATTAATGTATGCAGTGGAAACTTTGGATAACGTAAAAATTATAGAACAAAAATTTTTGGAAACGGGCCACACCCATATGTAGGTGGATTCGATGCATTCGGTTATACAACACGCAAAGAAAAATGTTCCTGTGTATTCCTTACATAACTGGATGAACATTTTCCGTCATGCTAGATCAACAAAAAAACGCAAAATCAAAAAAGGTATACATGTGTCAAAACCGGAATACGTCGTAAAAGAAATGAAGTATAGAGATTTCTATGACTGTACGGATCTTGCACAAAAACTCTTTATTAACCGAAATGTTGACCAAACTAGAAAAACAATTAAATGGCTCAACATCAAATGCTTAAAATTTGTAAAAGGCCACTTTGATCGGATTTATTACAATTATGACCTTTCGGATAATTTTGATTGTATTAATGTTTTTGAAGTGTTTGTTATTACCACAACCAATATAGCAGGATAATCCAGAAACATCGTACTCTGCAAAAAGAACTAAAAATTTACCGACAACACCAAAAAAAAGTCACCCCCAACACTACCAAAGGTTATAAAAAAACTATATCAGCAACCACTTCCCATAAGCGTTGTGAAAAGAAAGATCTTTTGAAACTATGTGAGAATCATACAATACCAGAAGAGTATCATGGTTGGTTTCAGGGATTGTCGTCACCTGGCTAACAGACTGAATACCGGAACCGGATATGCAGGACAGTTCCGATGATGAGGATTAATAATTCTGTTCGTCTACAAATTTTAAGAGTTTACTACAATTATTTCATTTGACAACTTGTCCAATTCTCGAGTTTGCTACTGGCAAACTCCAACAACCTACAACATTCTAAACTATAATTGTTTAATTAAGTTTTTAATCAAGTCTGTATAATAATATATTAATTTTAAGTTCTATGTTGTGATTCTCTGTTAAATTTTGTAAAAATAAAGAAATAACAATGAATATCCTAGTTTTATATATCACGTCAGTATCGTTGTCTAAAACCTTTAATTGCTATTACCTCAAATCAATCCACTTTACATTTGTTGGATTTGGACAGTAAGCCGACGATATATTGAATAAGTATTTTTTTATTTTGCACCCCAAAAAGTAAATAGTATCAGTAAATCTTATATAATTGGATCTCAGTATTATTTTTATTGATAGACGTTGAAAAATGGGTTTATAATTGTATTGATTTTAGAGACATTGTGAAATATTTTACTCATGAAGAAATATTACAAATTACATTATAATCATTTCAAAATTTGATATAACGGTAACTGGTTGTGGCTTATTTTCATTAATAATTTTGTAGTTCAATTATTTGATAATCGAGACAAAATATTTATTGATGATTTTACTGATTCTGTGGTCACACCATCGACATTTTTATTATCTATGAAGCAAATTAATTTTAGTAAACAAAGTAATAATTTTTGTGAAGCCTGTACTCTGAGTGTAGGGGGTGGAAAATTTGTTACCAGTGTGAAATATAGAGGCTCAGTATTAATTCAAAAATTGTCTTCTATAAAAATCATAATAAAAAAAAACTGTTACAAAATAACTGTTCGCCATTTTTGGATGTTTTTGATTTGTACAAACGAAATACAAACAATGTGCTGGTAAAAGCAGCACCTTTTAAAATATGTAATTGTTTTAGCGGAGAAATGTAGATTTAACTCATATTCTTGTGAAACGTTTGTAACATCAATATCGAATGTAGTTTGCAATCAATTAATTCGCTAAAAGTGTTGTTAATATTGTGTGTGGGAGTGGATAGTGTCGCCAACAGCTATACATTCATTTTTAAAACACGTAATTTAGTTCCTGTTATTGATTACAATACCCTCACCATAATAGTTTTACAATTTGTGTAAGTATAAAATTTGTAAGAATATCTGAATTTAACAGCACCGTTATAGCGTTCTGCATTTATTACTGCATTTATAAACACCCTTAACTGTTTTTAATTAATTTATACGCTGCAAATTTCACTTCCTGGTTGTAACAATATCAGATCTGAAAAACGTAAAGCTTATTGTATGTACCTTTTCCTTGCTGGTGTGGATAAGCAGTGGGGGGTCTGATTTAGCGAGCAATGGGAGCACATGGTGTAGGTCTTCGATGGGACGTATATTAAAAGGGAAGCATCAGCATCGTGTACGCGAGTAAGTCGTGACCTGCCGCGGGGGAGGCGACCGCCATTTCGAGTTCCCACGCTGCTGAGGTGTTGTCCCTCCAAGTCTTAGAGCTCCGCATCTTCTAGTTTATACGTATTTCCTACGGTGTAGTTATCTGGGCCTCTGCATGACTTCAGTTTACAAAATGATATACGCTAAACGAAAGCGTACTTTCGTATTCTAGTTAAAGCGATATAGTCTACACAAAATTACTAGATAATATTTAACTGAAGTGAAAGTCTTCTCCGCAACAGTACACTAACTTTTTGTGAGTTTATTACAGAATGCGTTTCTGCAAATTACCCATAACGGCCTCTTGTTTCATTTTTCTTAGATTCTATAAATGTGAAGTCATGGAAAGGAAAATTCCGAAACCCGAAAGCGGACGAATAATTAATTATAGGATCAACATGGAAATTTTCAAATGATACATAAATATTTACTTAGTAATTATGTAATGATACATCAATTGACTATTATTATCTAATTGCTTTGATCTTAATTACTATTCCAACCAGCAATTTAACTCTGATCTTTCCTTTCAGAAGTGTTTTCGTTTCTACAATTCATGTTATTAATATATCCTTAGCATTGCAAATGGTAATTAGGAATTTTAAAACATGGATGTGTTAATCTTTTAAAACGTTGCACAAGATTGAAGTAAAATTGATAACAAAAAGCTCACACAAAATTTTTTTTTTTTGTTTATACACTTTTGAAGGAAGAACTTCGATTTTTTATATACATACGAGATCACCGAAGGGAATTTTCTTGATTTTTTAGGAACCAACGCTTAGAGAATTCATATAAGTATTCACAGAATTAAACGTACATTTCAAGACAATGCAAAACAGTTTGTCTTTTTATTTTTAAATCCTACTTTTTACACAATTATTATATATTTATTTCCGTATTATATTGGAGGAACTGCTGAGTTTACATTAACAATTTAAACATGTCTGAACACGATGTTAAGAGAAATGACCGATTAGCGCCAATTCATAGAAGTGATGAAAAACGTAATGTATTTGAAACTCATTCGTCATATGCAAAAAAAGAAAATACCTTATTGAAATTTATAGAACGTGACAGTTCGTTTTATACACATACAATGTACGAGGTGACTCATTTTAATCAAACGATCAAATGTTTCTAAAATAATGGGTTTTAGGTATTCTGTAAAAAATATTGCAAATAAAAATTATCTGGCTAATGAAGAAATAAAGTTATGATATATTAGTTTTCTTATAGAGCGCTGAAAATACAAAACAAAGAAGCGAGAGTAAAAAGTAGAAACTAAAAACAAAAATTCTCTCGTAAAATACACGAGGAGGACGAGACATTTTCCTTTCATTTTAAATACACAAACTTTCTTAAAAAACGCAACACAGATATTGTTGATCGATTTTAATAAAATTTTCACAAAATGTTTATTGTGATGAAACAAATAAATGATTAAAATTTGAAAACAAAAAACAGAAATAAAAAAAGTTTTTTCAATAATGAATTGCTCCACCACGATTTGCTATGTACTCGTTTTAACGGCAGAGCATACTGTCAATCAAGTAATCAATTTTTTCCTACGGTATATTATCCCAACTTTCTGAATCCGAAACCGAAAACGCTGCAAGTCATTTGGTGGATGTGGTACTTCTCTTAGCCTTCTATCAATCATATCCCAAACATGCTCAATGAATGAGAAATCTGGCGAGCGAGAAGGCCGTGGGGAAACAACAATGTTAACTTCTTGCGAACATCGTATGATGCCGTGCATTATCTTGTTGCAAAATGGGATATTCTAACTCACGAAGAACTGGAAGTGCAACAGGCTCCAGTACATTGGCAATGTAACTGGCTGAGTTTAAGTTGTCATTTATGAAGACCAAGGGTGATCTGCTATCATAACATATTACACCCCATATCATTACTCCTTATGTAAGGACTGTGTGGTGTTGTACAAAAAATGTTGAATTATTGCGGTCTCCGCACCTAAGCCTGACTCCTGCGATCGTCGTGAACTCACAAACAAAATCAAAACTTGTCACTAAACACAATTTGATGCCATTCTTGAAACCAATTTGCTCCATTCTAGTCTGCGGGTATGATAAAGTGTCAGGCGTCGCCGTGGATCAATGTAGTAAGCGTAAGACTACGGATCCCAAGGTCCCGGGTTCAAATCCCGACACGGCCGAATGCTTGAAAAATGGCAGGTGAGCATTTTTCACAAATATTACGCCCTCGTTCGGATGAGAGGTTAAATGGAGGTCCCGTGTGTGAGTGTTGTCACGCACGTTAAAGATCCCTACCTTGCCTGGAACGGCAAGGGTTCGGCAAAATTCTAAATTTCCAGGCAACAAAAAACTCGCCTCTTGGCCAATGTAGTACCTTCGGGTGGAGCATTGGAAATGTAAATGAACGGGTATGATAAAGTCGAGTAAAAGGAAGACACAAAAATTAACGGTACGAATGCAGTCCATAAGATTTTATTCGGCGATAGACAGATGTAATTGACATTCTGTGACCTGCATCTTCCATCCGGTTTATTGCAATTGACCGAGTTGCTGAAAATCTGTCTCTGTGACAGAAAGTCTTAAACGGCGTTCTTTACGATCTATAGTCACCCGGGGACGTCCAGATCCAGAATGGCGTTGTTGAACCTCTTCATCGAACCATCTGGACCAACATCTTGCTGTTGTTGCAACATCACGTTTACACGGCTAGCAATATTTCAAAATGAAAGTTCTGCCGCATTCCAATTATACGGTCACATTCAACATCGTTTAGTTGCCGATAAGTTGCACATTGGCGAACTCTTGGCTTTCTTAAATTTTCACAAAGCAATAGTGGACAAACCATTCGAAAACTTGACAGTTATTACATACCAAACCTTGTTTACAATTAATTACTATTAAGTGATAACAAAGAAATGAAACAAAAAAACAAACGAAAGAAGGTCTAGGTTTTATTTAAATTGTAATCATTACTTTGTTTCATCAAAATATCCATGTTTTGATCATTTTATTAAAATCGATCAACAACTTCTGTGTTGCGCTTTTTAGGAAAGTCAGTATACATTGTAACTCTCTATATGTAGATATTATATGGTATATAGGTGACGTAAGCATAGTACTTTGCATTTAGTAATCTATCATACAGCTGCTTGTTTATCTCGGATGAACACTACTCCATTTTTATGAAGCTTTTCACTTAACCTTTAATCTCATAAACTCACGTTACGTGAATATATATATATATATATATATATATATATATATATATAGATTTCTCTCAAGGCTAAATTTTTTGCAATTAGCTCACTTTGTAACATTGAATTGCCTAACACGCTTAAAAATACTTAAATAGGTATGCTTCAGATCTCAAAGCAGTTAATATGATTTATTTGTAGATTACAAACATAAATTTATGGCACAATTAGTTTCCATCCGTAAGTTTGTCAGTTTTAAACCTTCTCAGCGTTTTCTCGTACCAGGAAAAGGAGCATATGAATATACCATCCACACGTTAATAGAGCACTGTCTAAAAATTTGCAAGCAGTGCTTGAAACTCATAGATGCGTGGCATTAGCGGTATTGTCTAAGTATATTGTGCATATTGGTAGAATTTCTATAATCATTCATTAATATTAAACTCACATCCCAAGACACGCATAAAACAAGAAATTTATCCATGTATAAACACACATACTGTGTTTTTGACTAAATATCAATAGCATTCCTAATTACACTATAGTCAGTTCCACGAATCAGTGTAGTGACGTCATATAGACCAACAGTTGCTGTGTTGCCATATTGTTCATTGTTAATCCGTAATAACAATACAAAAACAAAATTTGTTCTGAAGAGAACAGTTTTAATACAAAATAAACATGAAAAATTCCTAAAATTGCTAATAACAACAAATCGCAAATTACGCTATTAAGAACAAGTTTATTGTAGGACAATTTGAACCCGGATATCTCGAATTGTAAATGAAGCTCAGAGGAGACCATTGCAGTAATAACTGTAAACATGTTAAGTATTTTACTTATTAAATACTTGTTGTTTCATATGAAATATATATAAAATGTGTTTCTAACTTGTTACATGTCGGTAATGATGCACTAAATACATTAAGAAGCAATACAATAATGAAGAACGAATTGTATGTAATTTGTTATGGTATGGCACACTTTTAAAACATTGCCATGTGAACAAAACGTTTAAAAGGACGTTAATAGGGAGATTCTTGCTTGACAACCGAACCCACGGTTGAAATAGGTGGAATAAATAAGACAAATGGAGAAACTCTATACGAGATAATTGCTAGCATGTATTAGAACCGTGCATTTATATTTCCAATGCTCCACCAGAAGGTACTACATTGGCCAGGAGGCGAGTTTTTTGTTGCCTGGAAATTTAGAATTTTGCCGAACCCTTGCCGTTCCAGGCAAGGTAGGGATCTTTAACGTGCGTGACAACACTCACACACGGGACCTCCATTTAACCTCTCATCCGAACGAGGGCGTAATTTTTGTGAAAAATGCTCACCTGCCATTTTTCAAGCAGTCGGCCGTGTCGGGATTTGAACCCGAGACTTTGGGATCCGTAGTCTTACGCTTACTACATTGATCCACGGCGACGCCCCATGTATTAGAACCGCAGAGGATGAGCAAGTGGGGTGAGAATATAAAGAGCCAAAGTAAAAGATGGAGTGGGCGCCCTCCAACCAAAGTTAAAGGTGGGGAAGAGGAGTTAGGGCCATTTCGAATAAAAGACAAACCTAAACGGAAATTGCAATATCTGCTTTCTAAAAATTCTTACAATGAAATATATTAGTTCTTGTTTAACACTCAAACCACATCATTTTTACGATTTGAAACTTGATTAACCAAAAATACGTTATGTACACTTACTCCCTCAATTAATCAACGAAGCTCTTACTAACTCATATATTTTATACTACATCAAACAAAAAAAAATTAAATAATGCGTAACGCTTATAAAATCTTAAAATTGAAATATTTGTTTACTTCATAACGACTATCAAACCTGCAGGTGGTATCTAGGCGACTCTAAATTCATGAATAACTCTACAGCAAAAAAAATTAAGTAAGAAATCCTAAATTTTATGTACTCTGATCTTAACAAGAAAAAATTTTTTATCTACATGAAAAAGAACTAAATTTTAATTTTAACTGAAATAATCATAGGTTACAACTTTATATCTCTACAAAATAAACTGTTACCTAAAATATTTATTTTCTTAAGGCGCTTAAGTTTTTTTAACAAGAAAACTAATGTCATGAGGTGCGCATATCATTCTCAAAATTTTATTTTAGTAGCTTTATAAAACAATTAAAAAGATAAGGTTCTCCTTTTTTTATAATACTAATAAATTCTTAAGAAGAAAGTTAAATCATTACATCTAGGTTTAAAAATGTTAAGTGATAAGTATCAGGTACATAACAGGTAATTTGGCATGCGTGTTTAAATAAAATGATCAGTTCTTTAGTAAAGTGCAAATTGTACACAGGCCGAAAACACAAGAATTGTGAGAACTTTAATAAGAAAATATACCTCCTGGCGCGTAATAACAATACTTATTGCCCGGTGAGTTGATCAGTGACAGTACGGAAAAAAATCATTGCTCTCGTATAAGAAAATTTTATAATTCGTAATCTCTCATCCAAAATTGATTTATATAATTTTGAACTAAATGTAAGATTAAAGGACACGACCAGATCCAAACACCACACGAGTTAAACTAAATAACCAATACTGAATTTAAAATATCACGTACTTTGTCGTAGCAACATTTAAACTACATCAAACAGTATCCATCCTTTTGTTGTGTGGTGCTCGATCTATTCACGAAACTAAATCATAACTTGTACCAACGGCCACGCATGGCCACTAAGAGCTCTTAGGCACATCTTTTCACCACCAAGAGCTAGTGCATTACCTCTGCTGTAAAATTTGAATCGTCTAAAACGACGACTAAGGTACGACCTTTGCAACCATAAGGGGCATTTTGCAAATCACACAAATTGAAAAATACGATATGCATTGAATACTAAACAATATGGCATGTATTAAAACCAGGAAATTGAACAAATTAAAGTCGTTTACATCCAAATAGTAAGATGATTTAATATTTTCTGGCAGTGTTAAACAAACAGCAGGTGATTGGATATTAATTATGCCACAATGGTAGCCGCATTTGTAGTTCAAAAACTTGTTTATCAAGTACTAGAAATGGCAGGGATGTGATACATGGAGATCACTATGAAGCAATCATTCCTAATTCGGCTGAAAATATTCCAACCGTACATAAAACTGACTTATTCGGAGGAATCACAATACCCGGGACTAATCACAGAATATATGTTAACTGTTTAGGCTTATTTACCCTATTTACACGTTTTACCTTAAGCTTATAGATATTAATTAATGTCGCTTATCCTTTAACCTAACAGTACTTAACCCTTTCTTATAATCCGGTTCTATTCACTACCTACCTACAAGAAAAGGGACTAAATGGTGAGAAAGGACAGAACTTTCAGTGCTTCGAAAGTCGTAGCAAGCGTCACATGTACGCAATATGTTGTCGTGGTTATTTTGCAGTAATTAATGCCGTACAATCGGTTCGTGTGCTAATTAACATTACTACAGTCCGCAATCAATTAATAGTTTCGTTACATTGATCGACCAGCGTTGAATCAAGATCGCAGTCATTAAAGGTAGGTGAATTCCATATCATTGGTTCATCCCTTTATCCCTACATTTTGGTTCCTTTCGACCGCATTAATTAATATTTGCATATAAAAATTGATTATCTAATCAAACAATTAGAGTAATCAGGGCAGTTTTACACATTAATAGTAATTGCAGTTAGGCTTATTTCATAATATTTGTGCATGCCGTTGCATTTTAAAAAAGTTACTTCTTAAAATTTAAGTGCATTAAAAAAGCAGTTAATTTAAATTAAGCGTATACAAATAGGAAAAACATCATTGCGATACCCCTGTTCTAAGAACTTGCATTGTATACCTGAAGCTGCACTAATCTATTTTGGTGAGAGCTTAAAGAACCGTTATTCCTCGAGGTATCTTAAGGGTTGTGGTCAACACAAGTCTCATTTTAACGTTAAATTAAAGTGTCACTCAGGATTAGCTACATAATTGCTAGTTTCTGAAAAGTGGTAGAGTAGTTACATGTTCATCATTAGTTTGGGTTTACATCTTTAAGATTTGTTATTTTTGTGACAAGGGTACTCGTGTTTAGGGGAATAGCTATTTTGTTCGAAATGACTCAGATGCTTATGGACCGTCTTATAGTAGATGGAAAAGGGTGTTTGGATAGAATAGAAAATTTGTTTGAAAGTATTTCAAAGTTGGAATATAATCTTGAAAACCAAGCAATCGCTTCGATGATGGTACAGTCAGCTGTAGAGATAAAGGAAGAATTTGATGCATCCTACAAAGGTGTGTGTTAGACGAGGATGATTCGGACAGTTTGAGTCAAATTACAGCAATCAGAATTGAATTGGATAAAACTTTAATATCAATTAAAGTTATTGGGGCAAAATTTGTTAGTTTGGTTGAAAGTAAGCAGGAAGCGAAACCGTTTTCTACAAGTAGATCGTCGTATGATACCGCTGGTATAGGTATCACCAGTAATTTAAAACTTCAAAGGTCGCAATTGGGAGCTTTTCTGGACGCATAGAGCATTGGGAATCGTTTCATAGTTTGTATAAAATCTCATTCATTTAAATACACAGTTATTACCAATCGAAAAGTTTTATTTCTTACTGAAGCGTTGGATGTAGATTCCAGAAATTTAATTCGTCATCTACCAATAAATAATGACAATTATGAAATTGCATACTCCGTTATAGTACAACGCTATGACTCACGTCGTTTGATTGTCAATACATATTGGTCAGCTCTTGAAAATTGTCCTAAGGTGAAAGCAAAATCACATACAGAACTTAGGGATTTGTTGAATTGTTTTACAGAGAATTTGTCAGGTTTACGTCAAATAAAATTGATTTACTTAATTTAATATTGTTTAATTTGTTGAGCAAAAGGTTGATGCTGACCTCTTAAAGGCATTTGAGGTTGAAAATAATGAAGAAATACCTACATACGAGCAATTGAAATCATTTCTTGAAAAACAGTGTAAAGCTTTGGAAATTAGTAGTATGATTTCGTCCGAACCATCGAAGTCAAGTTCAAAACACACGTTGAATACAAACATTAAGGAAAAGCGTTTTCTTTTAATCCGAAGTCATATGTTAAAACCTCATTACTTACAACTTCAAACGCGGTAAAATGTTTGGTTTGCAATGGTAATCATCAGATTTATCGTTGTCAAATTTTTTGGATAAGGTTCCTCAAGAAAGGTATAATACTGCAAACGATAAAATTTGTGTATCAATTGTCTTCAAGATACACATAAAATTGCAACATGCCCTTCAAAATCGGTATGTAAAAAATGTCACAAAAAGGGTCACAATACCCTCCTTCATTTTGAAAATTCTGCTTCTGTTGTTGAAACAAAACCTGCTGCTGCAGATGTTTCAAATGTTGCCTCTACTTCAAATTGTAGTACATTGTTCTCGTCGAAATTGTCAAGTGCTTCTACATTGTTATCAACAGTTCAAGTTTCTATTAGCAATGAATTTGGACAAGCGCAAATCGTAAGAGCATTATTGGATTGTGGAAGTATGGAATCGTTTATAACGGAAAAATGCCGTCAACGGCTTGGATTAAATAAATCAAAGGTTGCATTAAAGGTAGAAGGGTTGGGGTTAGCGTCATCTCAATTTACCGGAAAGGTAGTTTGTAAAATTAAACCCGTTGGACACACAATGCCAGAATATTCAGTTCAAGCATTTGTATTGCCAGAAATTTGTGGAAACTTACCAACGGCTCCAATCTCTTCGAAAAATTGGATACATATAAAAGGTTTAGACTTAGCCGATCCCTCTTTTGATAAACCAGGTAATATAGACTTGTTGTTGGGAGCAGATATTTTTGCCCGCACTTTGGGTAATGAAACTCGTTCGGGTTCACCTGATGAACCAGTTGCGATTCGCACTTCATTTGGTTGGTTACTGACAAGTTATCCCCACAAGAGGAAATTTGTGAAAAACACTTTCGTAGCAATTATTCGAGAGACAAAACAGGTCGTTTCGTTGTATCGTTGCCGTTTAGTGGTCCTGAACCGTTGTTTGTTGGGTCTCGGGATGTCGCACTTAATCGGTTTTTATTATTAGAACGTCGCTTGGAAAAGAATCAGGAATTATACACTTTGTATAAACAATTTATGCAAGACTATTCCGACAGTGGGCATATGACACCACTAAATGCTTCAATTAGTAGCAATATTCCATCTCCGGAATATTATATTCCGCACCATGCGGTTATGAAACCGGAAAGCACTACTACACAAATTCGAGTGGTGTTTGACGCATCCGCGGTTTGTCCCAGTGGTGGTTCATTGAATGAACATTTGATGCCAGGACCTCCGCTTCAGAAAGATATTTTTGCTTTGTTGTTGGATTTTCGTTTATATCCCATTGTATTAACTGCCGATATTAAACAGATGTACAGGCAGATGTTTGTTGCTCCGAATCATCGGGCTTATCAAAAAATACTTTGGAGACCAACGTCATCAGAGTCAATAGTCGAGTATCAATTGAATACTGTTACCTACGGAGTTACTTCATCACCGTTCTTGGCAATGCGTGTTATTAAGGAGCTTGCGAATGCTGAAGCACCTAAATATCCAAACGCTGCCAAGGTTTTGTTGTCTGATGTTTATGTCGATGATTTGATTACCGGGTGCAGTTCACCGGATGAAGCTAAACGTCTAGTTTCTGAATTAAATCAGATTTGTGAGGCTGGAGGTTTTACATTGAGAAAATGGAATAGTAACATTGCTAGTATCATTGATGATTTACCAGAATCTTATCGTTATCAACAAGCTGTTTCCTTCGAGGAATCTAACAATGTTACCCAAAAGGTATTAGGTTTGCGTTGGCAACCGTCGCTTGATCAATTCTTCTATGATACAAATATCATAGACAGACCATGTACTAAAAGAAATATGTTGTCCGAAGTAGCAAGGATCTTTGATCCGTTAGGGCTATTAGCGCCTTTAGTATTTTTGGCAAAGCATTTAATACAATCGTTATGGATTTTAGGATTTGAATGGGATGAAAGTCCCCCGTTGACCATAAGTTCAAAGTGGAAAATTTATTTGCAACAAATGTCGCAATTATCAGACCTTAAAATTCCTCGGTGGATTATTTCTGATGATGTTCAAGATCTACAGCTGCATGCGTTCTGTGACGCTTCTGAGGCAGGGTATGCTACTGTGATTTACTTTCGTACTGTTGACATACAGGGTGATATAAAGGTTGCCTTAGTATGTGCAAAATCTAGACTTGCGCCCACAAAGCGCATATCGTTGCCAAGACTCGAATTGTGCGGTGCTGTGTTATTGTCTGATGTAGTGGCATTTGTCCAAAATACATATAAAACTCGTCTGTCGTTAGATCGTATAGTTGCCTGGTCCGATTCTACAGTCGCTCTGTGTTGGATTCGATCGTCATCTTATAACTGGAAAACTTTTATAAGTAATCGGATTTCGCATATTCAGGATCGCGTTCCTCCTGCATCTTGGAACCATGTTCGGTCACATGATAACCCCGCAGACTGCGCCTGTAGAGGATGTTAGCATCAGATTTAGTCAATCATCAGTTATGGTGGACAGGCCCTCCATGGTTGTCACTTCCAGAAGAAAATTGGCCGGTTACCCACATGCCAAAGTTAATCGATACATCTCCAATAGATGTGGAGAAACGTACATTGGTATTAAATGTTGTTGTGACAGATAATTTTTAGTTTCATTACTAGAGATTTTCAAATCTACAAAAATATGTAGAATTGTTTCATATGTTTACCAGTTTGTTCGTAAGTTACAATTTTCTAGACAGGCAGTTGGTGAGAATTTGGATAACGTGTCTGTGTCTCAGCAACACGCTATGGAATTATTGATTAAGAGAATTCAGCAAGAATCATTTGGTCAGGATATAGAAAATATTAAACGGGGTAAGGTAATTAGTAAACATCTTCGACCTCTTACCCTTTTATCGACTCGCGTGGGTTGTTGAGGGTGGGCGGTCGGCTCAGAAACTCGGAATTACCATATGAAACAAAATTTCCATTGGTACTTCCTCGCACTCACAGATTAACAGAATTAATCATCTTGGACTGCCATAAAACATACTTACACCCTGGTCTTAAAGCCACACAATTTTTACTAACCCAAAATTATTGGATTTTGTCAGCAAAAAGAGTCATACGTCAGTGTTTAAAATCTTGTATTCGATGTTTTAGAGTGAAACCAATTGCTTATTGTCCTCCGATGGGTGATTTGCCGGCATCAAGGTTTACCTCTGTAAAGGCCTTCCTACACACGGGAGTTGATTTTGGAGGTCCTTTCTTTATTCTCATGAGCCGTAATCGAGGTGTAAGGTCACTAAAGGCTTACATTTGTTTATTTGTTTGCTTCAGCACAAAGGCTCTTCATTTAGAGCTTGTGTCAAGTTTGTCGGCGGATGCTTTTATAGCCGCGTTACGACGCTTTATAGCCCGCCGGGGTAAATGCCTGAAACTCTATTCCGATTGCGGTACTAATTTTGTTGGAGCATCGAACGAAATCTCGCAACTGATGACTCAATCAGCGCATGCTGAAGGAATTGAATTCGTTTTCAATCCTCCCTCAGCTCCTCATTTTGGAGGGTTGTGGGAGGCTGGAATTAAGTCTGTCAAGACACATTTAAAAAGAGTGATCGGCGACCAGATATTATCATACGAGGAATTAAACACGGTTTTAATTCAGGTTGAAGCCATTTTAAATTCAAGGCCTCTGTGCCCCATGAGCTCAGATCCGAATGATTTTTCATTTTAAGTCCGTCCCATTTTTGAATATAGAGCCTGTTTCTGTCATACCCGATCCAGTTCTCCTTGAGTTGAAAATATCAAAATTAGATCGTTGGCAACTTATTCAACGCATCCAACAATCATTTTGGAAGCGTTGGCGTAATGAATATCTGCATTCTTTGCAACAGAAGGCAAAATGGTTTACCCTACTTCTGAGGCGAAAATTGGAACGTTAGTCTTAATTCATGACAATCAAGTCGCACCTTTACATTGGAAATTAAGGCGCATAGAAAAACTGTATGTTGGTTCAGACAACATTAGCCGCGTGGCAGGTGTGAAAACAATGCAAGGTTTTCTCAAAAGACCACTTGTTAAACTATGTCCTCTTCCTTTGTAAAAATAGTTTTAGTATTTTTCGTAAGTGTATACGTATAAGTATTTGTTGCCGTTTACTTTTAAAATAAGTTGCTTCACACTTATTTTGGTGGGCGGTATGTTTAGGCTTATTTACCCTATTTACACGTTTTACCTTAAGCTTATAGATATTAATTAATGTCGCTTATCCTTTAACCTAACAGTACTTAACCCCTTCCTATAATCCGGTTCTATTCACTACCTACCTACAAGAAAAGGGACTAAATGGTGAGAAAGGACAGAACTTTCAGTGCTTCGAAAGTCGTAGCAAGCGTCACATGTACGCAATATGTTGTCGTGGTTATTTTGCAGTAATTAGTGCCGTACAATCGGTTTGTGTGCTAATTAACATTACTACAGTCCGCAATCAATTAATAGTTTCGTTACATTGATCGACCAGCGTTGAATCAAGATCGCAGTCATTAAAGGTAGGTGAATTCCATATCATTGGTTCATCCCTTTATCCCTACATTAACAATCCGGCTCAAACTTGATTAAAACAATAAAATTTATTAAATTATATTTATAATAATAAAATTTTGTTATTTAAGTACTAGTTATTTAATTTAAAATATATAATTTCCTTTTATAAAATTTCCGTAAGTTTGGTTGTAAGGCGTACATGCGTCTTAGATTTTTTTTATCATATGCGCTTCAAAATACAATTCAAGCATTATATATTATTATAACCAAAGTATGTAATGCAAACAGAGTAGACGCAGATTAACGGAAGTGGTGCATTCTTGCTCCTTGTTCTATATCTTGGTTCCCGGAAGTTTTTTGGGGGAACTAGGATATGTATGCAATCCAGAATTTTTAAGAAATCAAAATCTATTACAATGTTTTGAAATCGGAACAACTTTTACCCAGTTACCACCTTATTAAAACTTTAAACTCAAGATATTTTGTTCTGATCCAGATTTATCCTGGTTTCTGGGCTGTTATCCAAATGCCTAAGATATGCCGTAATATAAAATTTTCTATGGAATCTAAATCTGTTAGAATTTTTGAAATCATATAGGTAATAAATGGACCTTGCAATGCTTTCAACTAGCATGTTTCGATTACTTTTTAAGGTAATCTATCTATGCATAACTTCTTTGACTTTTATAGAGAGAAACTTATGACTTTCCATTTAAGCTGCGGTACCCGCAAGATTATCATAGTTATTACACAACAAACAAATTATCGTTTACTTAGATAATATGAAGTACGTATATACTACACGCAAAAAGCCTTTGTTTGTGTTTACTAGGAGTTGTTCTTTACTTACCCAATTGAATTTTTATTTTATAATTTAAATAAACAGCTTCTTCCTGCAGTGTCTTTTCTAGACAATAATTAGAGACGTACATTATGTCCTGATTTTTGAACTGCAATATATAACAAAGTTTGTAACGTTATGCCATTTTGCTTCTACTTCATTGGTATCAGAAATTTTTATGATGTCTTTTAGCATTTTTTTTTACTTTTTCTCAAATCTTTTGTGGGTATTTCTATCTTCTAGTTTCTCAAAGTCAAAGTGCCCTTTTCCATTTCTTTTTTTCAATCTTTTCAATTTAAGCGCGGCTTTCATAAATACTATGTTGTGGTCAGTGTACATCTGTTTCTACGTAGTTTCCGTAGTCTTTTACTTGATTCCTAAACCGTTATCTAACAAAAATGTATATGTTATCTATTTGATGTCTCCCATGTCCTTTGGCATCTTCCACGTGTATTGTCTTTTAGCACGATGTTAAAATAATGTGTGTGTGTGTGTGTGTGTGTGTGTGTGTGTGTGTGTGTGATGGTTAAATTATTTTTGTCGCAAAATTTTGTCAGTCTGTTTCTCGTGCTTAAACCAAATAAACCTACTACCGTTCCTTCCCTACCCCCACCTACCTATGCAGTAAAGCTTCCCGTAATTATTAAATTTTCATGTCCCTTTACGACTCTTAGTATGTTTTCGATATCTTTGTAGACCGCTTCTACCTCTTCTTCACTTTAGCTAGAGGTGGGCATGTAGACTTATATTATTACTGTATTTACATTACTGGTTTAGATTCTAAAACAACCATAGTACTCTTTCTTTCTTTTATAAGGAGTTTTCTACACAGTGTCCTATCTTTTTTCGCATAATTATCCCCACACCCGAATTTTTTTCCTCTGATCCTGTATGAATTACTCTAAAGTCTTCGTTTTTAAAATTTCCGCGTCTGGTCACCCACTTCGTTAATCCCTACTATATCGAATGCTTTCAATTTTCAAATTCTCTAGCTTGCCTACTTGCTTCATTCTTCTAACAATTAATGCCCCGACTCGTAGGATGTTCCCGGTTCTTCTTCTCTTCTTATTGAGCTTACCGATCACATCCTCCGTAGTAGTCTTCTCCCGCAGAACCGTATGGGAGACTATTTTAACTCTGGAATCTTTTATCCAAGAGGATGCCATCGCTTTTATTTAAAACATTTTTGGTACGCTGTGTGCTTGGGAGGTAATGTAGTGGTTTCTCGCTGCCTTCCACATCGCAGTAGTGTATTCTAGAATGCCGTATTGACCCCTATGGTTTCTGCCACTTTAAGTACTGAATGAGCTGCTGTCTTCTTTCCACGACCTGTCTTAGTCTGATTTCTCACTATAGACCCCATTAATTTGGTTAAAACTATAATTCGACTCTTTAGCTCATTGAAACACGCAAGCCATTCTACCCGTTCTAGTATTCTAGAATTTTTTCAAGGAGAGGTGCAACAGAATATTTTCAAGGTCATAAGAGCTTGAATGTTATATAAAAGTAATAAAAAAATCAGAATAATAATTTCTTATTGATAGTTTCGCTTTGTGAATTTTATGTTATTGTAATTTATTGGTATTTCAGTCTACCTTCCTCGTTCACATCAGTGGCAAGTTTAATTAAAAAATATTGCAGTACAACAGATTCAAATAATGTTCAAGCGGGAACGGATAATAATGAATACCAGAGAATATATGCGTAGTCTGTTGTTCGACGGTCAATTGCCCGGCAATTATGTGCCCCTGTAATCTCTATTACATTACAGCCATTAGTTGGCCGGTTGTCCGCCGGTCCCACGTCCAGTAACCGAGATAATCATTATTATTTAGCGTGCCGTCAATTATTGATTATTTACCGCAATCATGCTACGAATCTCGTCTTTCAAAACAGCAAAATACCGCTCATTTTTATAATTAATTTTTTCTTGGAAATGTTTATTTTACAGTATTGGAAAAAGAAATTGTCTATGTGCGTCTTCATGTTCATGTTGTTCTGGTTTTGTGATTAACCCAACCAACTTGTACCCAAAGATGATTTTAGTCTATCCAAATAATCGTCGTAAAAACGCCAATTTAAATATCATAAATATGTTAATTTTTATTTAAAAATATGGTTACTTTTCTACAGTTACAGTTTTTGTTTTATTGCAAATCTATTCATGTCAATAACTACTTGAAGCATGGACACCTTAAAATTATTTCGGTTGTTTAACAATTTGGTCGAAAACTGTTAACAGAGTATTTTCATATAAATATATGCCTTGGAATTTATAAGATTTAAAATAAGCAAGATAAGCAGTGTCGTCTATTTCTATCAATTTCTAGAAAAGCTAACGTCTCTTACATGTACACCACGCGTATACGAATAACAAATGACACCATTAACGTAGAATTAGCCCTTAAAGATATTTTAAAATATTTCAACATGATAAAAGTAGATTAACGATCCACTTCAGTGTACCTCGTGAGAGCGAAGTTACACTGTCAAACAATCTGCTAGTAAACCCACTCTAACCCCCTGTACTTCTATGGCATCTCAAGTATGAGCATATAATAAAATGCATCTCTAGAACGAATTCCTAAATTTAACCCTTTAAAACCACTACAATATATATATATATATATATATATATATATATATATATATATGTTGTATGTTCACAATTCAAATAATATATTTTAGTTCTGAATAGAACTGTTTTATAAAATATCTAAGAACATAAACGATAAAAACAAAAATAAACAAGAATCAGTAGGGCAACAAAATGACAAGATGTCGAATGACAAACGCTTGGATTTGCAAGAAAAATTGGTGGCAACACCGTACAAAACTACCAACTTTTAGTGTCTTAAATGACAATATTCTTTAAGCGTAGTTCTAGGTATTCATTTGCATACAGTTACCAACATTTTATTACTACATTTTAATATTAATAATGACTTCTTTATTGAGAACTTGTACATTTATACATGTGTGCATAAAATAGAAAAATAATAAACAAATTTCAAAGTTCACAAATGGTGAATTTATCGCCAGTTGGCGATTTCTTCCAATTTACCATTGGCGAAACCTCAAGTTAATACACAATAGAAAATATTATCTTAGTAATCGGATTTGTATACCTATTATTAAATAAAAATGCACAGCTATTTGTACGTTAAATGAAAAACAATGAGGGGGTTGGAAAGGGCGGAGACGGATGGGAATGGGGAACAATAGGAAGCATATCACATGAAAGTTAGGTTTTGTTGAAGAAATACATTTTGATTTTATGTTTGAAAATACTAATTGAAGTAGATGTTTTAATGTCTATCGGAAGCAAATTCTATTGTCGAATAGCTTTAACAGTAAATGAATCATTGTACAAATTAGTTTCATGAATTGGAATTGTAAAACGAACATTATCAGTCGATCTGTTGAGTACTGTCCTGAAAAAAGGTGAAAATTAGTTTGTAGGTACTGAGGAGTATGTGTTTTTACCACTTTATAAAGTAATACAGCGCAATGCATACTACGTCTGTCGTCCATAGTTAACCAAGCTAGTTCATTCCTGTATGAAGTAATGTGTTTAAATTTAGGTAGTTATAAATACATCTGATACCAACATTCTGTAAACGTTGGTGTTTGTTAGGCAGATACCTAACCATATCTGTAAATACTACATTGTTCTATTTTTGGAACTAAAAGTGCATTGACTAAACGTAAGCGGGCTTGAAATGGAAGAACAATTTTTAATAATGCTAGCTTATGGAAGGTAAAAAAGAAATTTTGGCTAATTTTATTTACATGTGGAATCCAGGATAAAGTGTCATCGATATGGATACCTAAGTTTCTAACTACAGTACTAAAAGGTATTACGGTGTCAATAAATGTTATATTGGAAAGGGTGTTCTTTTGTATAAGTACTTTATTATAAGGCGAGCTGATAATAATACATTGGGTTTTTTAAGATTAATTGCTAGACCATGCCTATTAATTTAATCAGCTATTTTGCTCAAATCTTCATTTATTAGACCAATTGTAGTACTAATATTGTTTGGGCAACAAGTGCAATATTCAATTTAATTTGGTTTTACCATTTCTTTCAAATTAACTGAACGCACGCGCGGTCAAAACAACACAATCCTCGCGTGTGTTATCAGTCAATCGAGTTTGAAAGTACCTGTAGAGACGTCAACTTCGCGAATCTGTCGGGTCGGAAGTGCTCTCGAACCGTCTGATGGTTTGGTGCGAGTTGTTGTTTGTTTCCTTTCCTTTTCTTCCCCAAATATCCTCTTACAGCTTCAAGTGATGCCACTGAACCGCTGCTGCTACCACCATCGGTAAGTCTTTGACTTTGTTTACGTTTTTCTGCTATAAACTGTTCAACCATTTACGTATTAACTGTTGGGATTTTGTTGTAACAATGCACGACTGGTCCCCTAACTTATCGAAGGAAAATTAATAAATTTACTGCCGTGCGCTGTTATACAAAATCCTACATGATCCTTCGGGCACGGATATATAATATAACCACATGTTCCAAAAAGTTGTATTTAAGCGTAAATCCAGAAGAAACCAGTTTTCCAGTGAATAAAATCGAAATGTATAAACTTCGTTAAAATTTTCATTAACATACACGAAGTGTTTTCCTAACTCCTTATCGTATATTAGGTCGGAATTGCAGGTTTTGATAAATCTAACCTTTAATAGTGTAACAATTTTATTTTAGCAGTAAAAGAATCTATTCATTAAACGTACAATGAATATTGAAATACCTTTATTAACTAAAATAAAGATTCGAGTAACAATCAAATTTTTATAGTATTACTATATCTAGGATTAGTAGTCTATTTGTTTCGGAGTTCGGTGCAATTCCACAGCCACTGGCGCGCGCGTGAGAGGTTCGAGAACCCCACTTATGATCCTCCCACCATGCAAGAACGCAGCGAGCGCACTCGTCGATAGTTAAAGGCTGCGTGAAGATGCATTCAAAAAGAATGGCGAGTGACCTCCGGGTCGCCTTATTTTTGTGAAACACTTCCTGAGTAACGGTTAGTACTTAATCCACATTTTGCATATTCGTTATTATATTAGCTAATTTAAAAATTTATTTAGCGCAACGATATGTCAGAAACCGCAACGATATGTCAGAAACCGCAACAATACGTCAGAAATTGCAACGTTAAATTAGAAACCGCACGACCACTTTGAAGTTACAATTTAGAAACCTTAACTTATGGACTACGCAATGAAAGATTATATTTGTAAATAAAATTAGACAACGGAGGAGTACGCTATGAAGTAATGCTGCCGTGAACCAATGTAAGAAATCCGCTTCGCTCCTACATCTGTATTAAAGCATGGAAAACAAGCATATTTAGCTGCAGGCCCTGCACTGTGAAGTTGCTTCCATTGCAACCAAGGACGACAGCCGGTATTGGGTTCGTAATAGAATTAAGAATTTCCTCAGTACTTCCTTCTGAAAGTACATTATTTCGTTTTGTTTGTTAGATGTACAAAATTGTTATTCAGTTTACCTGTGATAAGGCTGGTTTTCCCCAGTATCAAATTTGATTTCACTTAGTTCCGTAAATATGTGACTACACGTGGCTACAACGTAAATTAACAGCTGCTATTACGTCACCTGTTTGTTTGAACAATGCCGTCAACAATTGCACAATGGCTAACAGATGTTTAGCATTACAGTACTGCCACCTTTGATAAAATTAGAGAATATCTTGGTGATTCTTTTGACTTCAGACTAATTTTAATTTTGTTAAATTAATGAGAAAATTTCGTATATTCATTTGTAAGTGACCTACACAGATCTGGTTGGGTTATAAAAACCTTAATATTGTTAGTTACACTGAACTGTAATATATTTGAGTAAGGATCAGTTGATAAACCTTACAACAATTTTGCAAGAATATCAAATATTTATTTTATTTAATTATAATGAAATTTTATTTACTGAAACAAAGAAAATTCTTTCTAGTAAATTAATAATCTACATTTAAAGTTTTTTATTCTGATCTAGTTTGATCAGACCCGATAAACAAAAGACAGCAAGAGTTAAATATTTATGATTCCAGTATGTAGGAAATATTCTCTATGCATTTTAGGTATACTTGAGGGATGCAAATAGTGTTCCATTTTTTTTAGGTGACTTAATTATTATTGTTTCTTACAGGAGCAGTGTCTTATTCTGTTAAGACAAGTTTGTATGTCAGCGAAGGCGATCTTTTTTCTTTGGGTCTCCAAGTCCGCCCTTAGAAATTTGCTATGCCATTAATATAAATCAATCTGGACTTGGTGGCGCCTGCTTGTTTTAGTTTGAGTGTGACCCCCCCACAGATTTCGACTTACCCCCCCATTGCTCATAGCTCTACCCAAGGAATAGACCCCTAGTTACGTCGGAAGATTTAGTTTTGCAGACACCTAACTTGAAGTATGGTGTTAATGAAGTAGTACTGACACCCATAGGTGGGGCTGGCCAGTTAAAAAGGTTTCACTAGCGCCCATGCGTGTGGCGAGTTGAAGCCACTAGTAGTAGTAGTGTCAGCCCAAGCAAAAAAAAATATGTAGCACTAGCGCCCAACGCTTGGGGCGTCGAAATTTGTTTGTTCAACGCTTGGGGCGTCGAAATTTGTTTGTTCATAATTTGATTTAATTCGAAATTTATTTGTTAAAAATTTAATTTGCTTTGAAATTTGTTAGCTCAAAATTTATTTTGCTTTGGAGTCCATTTGTCCAGGATTATTTTGCTCCGAAATTTGTTTGCTTAAAGTTTAGTTGACATTTAGATTTATTTGGTTGCTTTTGATAAAGGATTGGTCGTAACGTTGATCCCAATACAGTCAAGTAATTAACTTGGTCAAATTTACTTTTGACTTTAATTCTGTTTTGACCCCTTAAATTTTTTTTGATATTGTTTTGGCAAAAATAATTTTACCAAAAACATTTTTTTTGATTTTTACCTTTAGTAGTACGAATTTGTTTTGATAACTTTTATAAGGTTCGGATCAGTTAGATTTATCGGTTTGATTCCATTAGGCTGTAGTAATCATGTCGGAAAAATTCCAAATTGTTTGTCTACTTAAAGAAGAGTTGGAGTATGAACTAAGAATTAGAGGAGTGGTGAGTGAGAGACCAGTGTTGGAGAAACGGAAAATTTTAGGTAGATTGTTAGCTAAAGAAATAGATAAGCCTGGTTGTTTGATTGACCTTTCGTGTTATGAAGTAGATTTTGCAACGGAAAGTAAAGAAATTTCAGTTTCAGTCGAGTCAGTCCGTAATGTTGTGTCCGAGTTTGAAGGCGACTCATCAGACTCAATTTTAGAAGAGCTTGTTCAAGGTTAAACCACCTTTCGGGGCGAGTTAAGCGCATGAAAATTCCTTCAATAAATTCCGATGAAGCAATTAAGTTTAGAAATGAGACAGTAGCTACGATATTAACCCTTGAAGCTGAGTTGTACGATAAAATCAATAAAAGTACAGAGTCCACCTATTTGGATAGGTCCGTTGTAGTATCTCCTTCAGTTGCTAGTGCACCTATTCATTCGACTTCGTATGTAACGCCTTCAGTACCTATAGGTTCATGGCCTGTAAAATTCTCAGGTGATCCCAAACAACTATATTCATTTTTGGATAGAGTTAGTGATTTAGCACAATCTCGTAAGGTATCCGAAGCTGATTTATTTGGATCAGCATGTGAACTTTTTGTGGGTGACGCTTTAGTTTGGTTTAGAACAGTGAAAAATTCATTGAGAGACTGGAACTCCTTGTTAGAACGTTTAAGGGAAGATTTCCTACCTGGTTCTTCAGATGATGACATTTGGGAAAAGATCAGAAATCGTCGTCAAGGTAAAGACGAAAGGATTATTTTATTTGTCGCGCATATGCAAACCCTATTTAGTAGACTGACCAACGAGCCAGCAGAAGTTACTAGAGTTAAGATGATAAGAAGAAATTTGGTTCCTGAATATATTTCAGCACTTGCATTGTCGGATATTCAAGATTTGTCGACTCTAGTAAATTTGTGTAAGAGGTTAGAAGAGGCTTCTTTGATGAAACTAAATTTGGTTTCAGCATCTTCTAGTAAACCTAACAAGAATTGCAACCCCTCTAAGCATCCATTTGAGAACAAACATCTCGGGTTGAATGAAAAAGTTTGTGCTGTTAAGAGTAGAGTCTTTCAGAATAAATTAGTTAATCCTCAAGTAACAGTAGCGGATAAGAGCTCTTTGGAGTCCTCAGTTTGTAATTCCTCTAGTCCCGATAAGAGGAATAATTTTGTTTGTTGGAATTGCTCCCGTAGTGGACATTGGTTTAGAGATTGTAGAGCAACTAAAAAAATTTTTTGTTTTGGATGTGGTCGAAAAGGCGTTAAGGCAACGTCATGTCCACAATGTTCAAAAAACCAGTAAGGCGGCAGGTACATAGTGGTCGGTATCCTGTTCCGCGTCATAAGGCTACAGTTATGATTTGTAAACAAGAAAAATATTTTGTAAAGACGAGTGGTCGAGATGGCTTACAGTTGTTAAAAATTTTGTCAGGACTCCCGAAGCCTAAGAATAATACTCTGTTTATTGAGAAGCAGTGTGATAATCGACCTTATATTATGGTGAAATTAATGGATAGAGACATTACCGGTCTTCTAGATTCGGGATGCACTACCTCAGTGGTAGGATCTTTAGCCCTTTCAATTGTTAGAAAATTAGACTTAAAATTTTAGTTCAGCAAAACGGGTATCACTACAGCTGATGGTTCAATAAAGTCTGTTGTAGGCTCAGTAGATTTGCCAATTTGTATAGGTAATGATTGCCGTATCCTTAATGCATTAGTGGTTCCATCCCTACCGCATACATTTATTTTCGGTAGTGACTTTGCAAAATTATTTGGTGTAGTTGCAGACTTTAGAAGTAATAATTGGTTTATCCAAAGTAATGTTGGGAACGACATAGGGTATATAGGTTCGTTTTCCATCCCTTTGAACACTGAAGATTCTTTATGTGGTTTACATGACCTTTCAGATGCTCAATGTGCGCAGGCACAAGAGTTAATAAATTCATTTAGTGAGATTAGCAGCGAAGATAGATTAGGACGAACTCACCTAATCGAATTGGACATAGACACAGGCAATGCCAAACCCTTCCACAAGAAACCATATGTCATGTCACCATATATGGGTAAGATATTGAATGAGGAATTGGACGACATGCTTAGACTTAAAGTTATAGAACCGTGTACTAGTCCGTGGTCCTCTCCAGTGTTGTTGGTTAAGAAGGCAGATGGAGAATATCGCTTCTGTTTTGATGGTAGAACCCTGAACGACTTAACTGTTCATGATTCGTACCCCCTTGCAAACGTAGATAGAATTCTCAATATGTTGAGAGGTGCGAACTACATTTCGTCTCTGGATTTGAGAAAATCGTTTTGGCAAATCCCTCTTAGTGAGTCGTCTAAGGATAAGACTGCCTTCAGTGTTATTTCACGAGGACAATTTAGATTTACATGCATGCCATTTGGGTTGAAGAATGCTGCGCAGACGCAACAACGTTTAGTAGATGTAATTTTGGTCCACGTTTTGAACCCCATGTATTTTGTTATTTGGACGACATAATTTTATGTTCGTCATCTTTTGAAGAACATCTAAAGTTATTGGTAGAGGTGAAGCAACGGTTAAAGGAAGCTAACCTTACTATAAATATAAGTAAATGTGAATTTTTAAAAGACACTTAAATTTTTGGGTTATATAGTAGGTTCTAACTCACTTCGTACAGATCCCGATAAGGTGTCGGCGATGGTTAACTTTCCCGTCCGAAAACCACAACGGAGATTAAAAGGTTTATAGGAATGTGCAGCTGGTACCGGCGCTTTATAAAGAATTTTTCGTCTTTAGTTTCGCCTATTAATGACCTCATTAAGAGTAAGAAAAAAGGTCAAACTGTAAACTGGAGTGCGGAAGCAGAAAATTCATTTGTGCTGATCAAGCAAGCATTAGTTTCTGCACCTCTTCTTTCGCAGCCAGACTACTCGGCACCCTTTATTGTTGAGTGTGACGCAAGCAACACCGGGTTAGGAGCTGTGTTGATTCAGAATGTAAACGGAGAAGAGCGTGTAATTTCGTACGCAAGTAAAACCCTGAGCCGTACAGAACGCAATTATTCCACCACTGAAAGAGAGTGTTTAGCAGTTATTTTCGCAATTGAGAAATTTCGTCCGTGGGTAGAAGGAGTTCGCTTCACAGTTGTCACCGATCATTTTCGTTACTTTGGTTGAGTAATCTTCAGAATCCAACTGGAAAACTCGCCAGATGGTCAGTTCGATTAAGACAACACTCATTTGATTTGGTGCATAGAAAAGGAAAGTTCAATATAGTTCCAGATTGTCTTAGTCGTGGTGTTCCTTTAGAAAATCCAGAAGTTAATTTAGTAGAGATTAAACTTGATACAGTAGACTTGTGGTATGAATCTTTGAGAAAAAAAATTTTGTTGTCACCCAAAAGCTACCCCCAGTGGAAAGTAGAAGATGGGTTTATTTATAAGTTTATACCTTCCCTATTACCGCATTCGGCGAATGTTGTAGAGTGGAAACACTTAGTGCCAAAGTCTCAGCGTTTAGATGTCATTAAATCATGTCATGACCCCCTTCAGCAGGACATTTTGGTTCCTTAAAACTTTGTCTCGTGTTCAAGAATTATATTATTGGCCAAAGATGATCTTTGACGTACGTAAATTTTGTAGGAAATGTTTGATTTGTGGTGCTCAAAAACCACCCAATAAAGGTCCCCTTGGGATGATGGGAAAGGAGAAAGAGGTTGGACTACCATTCCAAACCATTGCATTAGATTTGATGGGTCCGTTTCCTCGTTCCAAACGCGGACATAAATGGCTTTTGGTTGTTGGTGATTGGTTCTCGAAGTATTCAATTTTGCAACCCTTGCGTAGTGCCACGGCACATTTGATCGAGAAATTTTTGGAGGAAAAAGTATTTCTTGTCTACGGAGTACCACAGTTTGTTATTTGTGATAATGGTTCACAATTAATTGGACGTATTTTTAAAGCTTTGTGTGCAAGGTACGAAATTCAAAAGATTTGGTATAATGCTGTTTATGCTCCCCAATGCAATTTTGTGGAAAGAATCAATAAGACAGTTGGTACAGCAATCCGTTCATACGTAGAAGAACATGATACGTGGGATATGGAGATATCAAAGATCCAATAGGCGATCAACTCAGCAAAACATGAGTCCACCAACTATTCGCCAAATTTTTTTAGTTTTTGGTCGTCAGGTACCTTTAAGTGGAAAAGCTTATAATGATAATTTTATACCTGGTGAGGATGTTGATGTCGTCTCCAGTAGTAGACCTTCTTATGTTTTGGATCGTCAACCTTTGTTTAATATTTTTGGAAATGTCCGTGAAAATTTGCATGTAGCTTATCAACGTTCGTGTAAACGCTACAATCTTAGGAGAAGAGACATTTCATTCCGAGTCGGAGAGCGTGTTTGGAGAGCTAATAAGGTCCTCTCGAGTGCTAGTGATAAATTTTCCGCTAAGTTAGCCCCTAAGTTCGTTATGAGTAAAGTTCGGAAAAAACACTCCAATTTAGTATATGAGTTAGAGAACGAAGATGGAACGAGAGCAGGAAAGTGGCACGTAAAGGACTTGAAACCAGTTGAAGCGTCGTGTCCAAAGGAAAATGATGATCCTGACGATTAATTCCAGTCCGGTCATCTCTTTGATGTTAAGTAATGATGTAGTGGTTCGTTTTGTTTTGTTCTGATTTTGATTTAGTGTCGGTTCACTAATATTGAGTATTTTATTTGAGAAGTGAAGTAAGTGGTTTAAGATTTTGTAAATTTTGTAGGTTTGAGGTGTGCCTTGGTGTGCACGCTGGACATTTTGCTCGCGCGTTGCTCAGAGATGTGTTTGGAGGATGTCGTTGACAGATATCCTTACAATGTAGAAGTAGGTGGGCTATTTGATTGTTGGTCCTGATTTCTACATATCGAGGTAGAGAGAATTTTAGATTATTCTTTCCCTTGTTCCTTTTGACCGTTCGAAGTTCTTTGATTTGATAAGGTCAAAGTTGGCATGGTGAGTCTCACCATTTGGTCCATCACTAATGAGATCAGTTGTTTGTTAGAACTTAGTGATAGGATATTCAGTAGGGTGTAGGATATTACAGCCCTGACTGGCTCAATTTTGTTTTTGAATTTGATAAGTAACCTTATGGTTAGGTTACCTTAGTTTTGATTATCTCTTTGTGATAAAGTGATAATGTTTTGTATTTGCATTTGTTAAGTAACCTTATGGTTGGGTTACCTTAGTTTTGATTATCCCTTTGCGATAAAGTGATAATATTTTGTATTTGGATTAGATAAGTAACCTTATGGTTAGGTTACCTTTGTTTTGATTATCTCTTTGTAATAAAGTGATAATATTTTGTATTTGCATTTGATAAGTAACCTTATGGTTAGGTTACCTTTGTTTTGATCATCTCTTTGCGATGAAGCGATGATATTTTGTATTTGAATTTGATAAGTAACCTTATGGTTAGTTCACTTTTGTTTTGATTATCACTTTGTGATGATGGTGTTTAAATATAGACCTATTAGTAGGGTCTTACTTTTGATTATCACCTTGTAGTGATGATGTTTTGAATAGTTATGCTGTCTTGATGAGGAAGCATTCCTTTTTTTGTAGATAGAGCTAAATGAGCTCCTGGAAGTGAAGTTTTTTTTGAAATTATAAGTAAATCGTAAGTGTTTGGTTATAGGTAAGAAATATTAGCCTTGTTAGAAGTATGAATCTCAAGTCAGGAAATATTGTAAATTTGAATTCTTTTGTCCCGAGGAGTGTTTGACTTTCTAATTTGACCCCCTCCCAATTTTGATTATTACCGATTGTGACTCCCCGATTTTGTCTCCCGATGGACGTCAGGTACGCGTAGTTACCAACACACTCATTTGTAAATATTTGTCCCCCCCATTTGAATAAATTTATAAAATTGCATAGTTAGTTAGGAAGGTAGGAAAGGCTAGTATTGTTATAAAAAATTTTTTTTGTATTTGTTATATTTGAAGTTTTCAAAAAATTTTTTCTTTTAGGAAAGGGTAGTGTAACAATTTTATTTTAGCAGTAAAAGAATCTATTCATTAAACGTAAAATGAATATTGAAATACCTTTATTAACTAAAATAAAGATTCGAGTAACAATCAAATTTTTATAGTATTACTATATCTAGGATTAGTAGTCTATTTGTTTCGGAGTTCGGTGCAATTCCACAGCCACTGGCGCGCGCGTGAGAGGTTCGAGAACCCCACTTATGATCCTCCCACCATGCAAGAACGCAGCGAGCGCACTCGTCGATAGTTAAAGGCTGCGTGAAGATGCATTCAAAAAGAAGGGCGAGTGACCTCCGGGTCGCCTTATTTTTGTGAAACACTTCCTGAGTAACGGTTAGTACTTAATCCACATTTTGCATATTCGTTATTATATTAGCTAATTTAAAAATTTATTTAGCGCAACGATATGTCAGAAATCGCAACGATATGTCAGAAACCGCAACAATACGTCAGAAATTGCAACGTTAAATTAGAAACCGCACGACCACTTTGAAGTTACAATTTAGAAACCTTAACTTATGGACTACGCAATGAAAGATTATATTTGTAAATAAAATTAGACAACGGAGGAGTACGCTATGAAGTAATGCTGCCGTGAACCAATGTAAGAAATCCGCTTCGCTCCTACATCTGTATTAAAGCATGGAAAACAAGCATATTTAGCTGCAGGCCCCGCACTGTGAAGTTGCTTCCATTGCAACCAAGGACGACAGCCGGTATTGGGTTCGTAATAGAATTAAGAATTTCCTCAGTACTTCCTTCTGAAAGTACATTATTTCGTTTTGTTTGTTAGATGTACAAAATTGTTATTCAGTTTACCTGTGATAAGGCTGGTTTTCCCCAGTATCAAATTTGATTTCACTTAGTTCCGTAAATATGTGACTACACGTGGCTACAACGTAAATTAACAGCTGCTATTACGTCACCTGTTTGTTTGAACAATGCCGTCAACAATTGCACAATGGCTAACAGATGTTTAGCATTACAGTACTGCCACCTTTGATAAAATTAGAGAATATCTTGGTGATTCTTTTGACTTCAGACTAATTTTAATTTTGTTAAATTAATGAGAAAATTTCGTATATTCATTTGTAAGTGACCTACACAGATCTGGTTGGGTTATAAAAAACCTTAATATTGTTAGTTACACTGAACTGTAATATATTTGAGTAAGGATCAGTTGATAAACCTTACAACAATTTTGCAAGAATATCAAATATTTATTTTATTTAATTATAATGAAATTTTATTTACTGAAACAAAGAAAATTCTTTCTAGTAAATTAATAATCTACATTTAAAGTTTTTTATTCTGATCTAGTTTGATCAGACCCGATAAACAAAAGACAGCAAGAGTTAAATATTTATGATTCCAGTATGTAGGAAATATTCTCTATGCATTTTAGGTATACTTGAGGGATGCAAATAGTGTTCCATTTTTTTTAGGTGACTTAATTATTATTGTTTCTTACAGGAGCAGTGTCTTATTCTGTTAAGACAAGTTTGTATGTCAGCGAAGGCGATCTTTTTTCTTTGGGTCTCCAAGTCCGCCCTTAGAAATTTGCTATGCCATTAATATAAATCAATCTGGACTTGGTGGCGCCTGCTTGTTTTAGTTTGAGTGTGACCCCCCCACAGATTTCGACTTACCCCCCCATTGCTCATAGCTCTACCCAAGGAATAGACCCCTAGTTACGTCGGAAGATTTAGTTTTGCAGACACCTAACTTGAAGTATGGTGTTAATGAAGTAGTACTGACACCCATAGGTGGGGCTGGCCAGTTAAAAAGGTTTCACTAGCGCCCATGCGTGTGGCGAGTTGAAGCCACTAGTAGTAGTAGTGTCAGCCCAAGCAAAAAAAATATGTAGCAATAGTTAACAAAATTAACACTTGTGTATAGTTCAATATCCGAACAACTGTTTTCTGTTTATGTTTGCTATCACAATTAAAATTTTACTTAATTACATACCTTGCTGTACATTCCTCGCACTTAACATAAATCATTTCATTACGTTACATTTACAATATTCTTTTCTATTTAATTTACGTTACGTTTGTTCCTATAAATACCAAGGGTCACAATATTTACTTTTCAATTTACGGAACTTTGTATTTGTAGAAACAATAGGTGGTACGATCATTGGTCTTAAAACACCTGTGGCGTTTTGTTTCATTCTCTTTAATCAGAGGATAATTTATTGCCATACGGCATTTAATATTTCAATTTTGTTGCTAGAAGTAGTACCAAAATTAATTTACGTATTTCAAAAAAAAAATGTCAATCGCTTATAAGTTTACATATTACGATGGTTCAACAACGAAAGGGATTAGAGTACAAAAGAAACGTATTTGCTCAGCGGATCGCCGAGGTGTACAATCTTTCCATCAAGGCAATCAATGATGGAGCGTCCTTTTTACCCTCATTTATTACACGTTACGAAGACCTACAATCTTCTTTTGATCAGTTCTTTGAGGTCCATAACTAAATAATAGAAACTACAGACGATGAAGGTTTCGATGCTGAGGAACTGATCAAAAAACAAGTTGAAAATTACTATTATTCGGCAAAAACGGTTCATGTTAAACTGTGTCCCGCCATTTCAACTGCACAAACCACTAATCCCGTTTCAGTGAAGGCTGCGGCAAAATTACCATCGTTAAGCATTTCTATTTTTAGGGATAATCAAAAATTATTCCAAACATTTCACGGACTTTTCGATAGTATTATAGTAAAAAACACCAATTTGGCACCTATACAACGTTATCAGTATCTCCTCTCATTTTTAGAGGAAGAACCCTTACAATTACTTGCCGGCATTCCCGTTTCAGGGGATAATTTTCAAATCGCCTACGACAAGCTGATAAAAAGGTATCATAATAAACGACTTCTAGTAGCGGAAGCCGTTAACAATATTATGAAGTCCACTTTAAAAGGCGATAATGCAAAAGATTTACGCGCTCTTATAAACATATTTTCAGAATCCATTGCTGCACTAAAGGTTTTACAATTTGAAACAGACAAATGGGATTTCCTACTGTTACATATTCTTTTACAAAAACTCGACGTTTCTACCCGAACCCATTTCGAAGTCGAATACCTGAGGTAGAAATTCCCACTTTAGACAATTTAGTGTCTTATCTTGAAAATAAATGCAAGGCACTCGAATCTGTGCAACTATCAGGTATTTCTACAAAAAAATTACTTCACCGGTTGCGAAAAGCAGCCCTAACAATTTCTTTAAAAATTACCCAAAAACAACGCCTTTGTTTACCGCCTTGTGTAACAAAGGTGTTACACCCTTACAAAAACGTGGAAACAATCTGATTCTTGCGACTTGTGTAATCAGGGCCACGTTCTTTCAACATGCGCCAAATATTTACAGAAAAGTGAAAACGAAAGATTAACATTTATAAAACAAAAACAATTATATATCAATTGTTTACACCCTTCACATGTGGTACAAAATTGTCCGTCTCTTTTTCGATGCCGTACATGTAAAGCAAAACACCATTCGACTTTACACACCACTTTACCCACAAACGTTTCGACTAACTCACAACCACCTTCAGGCACTTTGTCCAATAACTGTATTTCTAATACAAGCAATATTTCCAAAGACCTATCCAGTACTCTTTGCGGTGTAGCAAACGCCAATCAGAACACGGTACTTCTAGCCACCGCTGTTGTCAACATTTGCGATAGCAATGGCAACTTCTGCCCTATCAAAAAGAATAATTATAGATTCCAGTAGTCAATGTAATTTCATTAGTGAAAGATGCGCCCGTTGCTTAAATTTACAACGACATCAATCTTTAACTACTATTTTCGGTCTCAATGACATGGCTTCAATTTCAACTTGAGGCATGACACATATCACAATCAAACCACAGGACAACTTGGAACCTGCATTTACATTCGATGCCATCATTGTTCCCAGGTTATGTTCTGACATGCCACAAATTCCAATAGAAAAAAAGTGGTCACATTTACAAAGTCTTCAACTTGCTGATAAATCATATCATTTTCCGCCTCCTATCGACTTATTGGTAGGCGCCGAAATATTTCCACACATTTTAACGGAGGGTAAGGTGTTAGGTAGTCCAGAGCAACCTACGGTTATTAACACAGTTTTTGGTTGGGTAGTCGTTGGAAAGATTATGCAACAAATTTCTCCGAGTACTTATTCCCTTTTTACAAGCACTCATATTTCGTTGGAAAATTCAATACCAAAATTTTGAGAAATCGAACAGATTCCTTCTAATGTTAATTACTCCCCGTAAGAAATAAAGTGCGAAGAAATATTTCGTAATACAGTGACCCGAACCGCTTCGGGTCGTTTTCAAGTTTCACTTCCATTTCGTGATGGAGAGCCTGTTTTAAGCGACACATACAGCCAAGCTTACCGGCGATTTATTTTACTAGAAAACAAATTGCTAAAATCACTTGAACTTTACTTATCATATTCAAATATTATGCAAAGGTACATAGAACAGAAACACATGTTCCCAATTTCGGAGCCCTGTGTTGATAATTCCATTTCTTGCTATTTACCACATTTTTGTGTGGTAAAACCAGATAGCATCAGCACTAAGATCAGGGTGGTCATCAGCAAAAAGTTTTAAAGGTCTGAGCCTCAACGTTACGTTGTTATAAGGACCCAAGTCACAAAAAGATATTTTTTCATTACTTCTAATTTTCCGAGTTCATCCAATAGTCTTTGTAGCGGATATTTGTCAGATGTTCTCGCAAATATTAGTTACTCCTAATCATAGGAAATTTCAAAGAACGCTATGGAGATTCTCTCCTAATAATCCAATTTCACATTTCTAGTTAAACCGTGTAACTTTTGGTCTTAACTTTTCGGCTTACTTGGCAATGCGAACTATCTTGGAGCTTGCTGATAGAGAAAATGAAACTCCCTTCCTGGCCAATGTAGTACCTTCGGGTGGAGCATTGGAAAATCACATGTAATGATAGACAAAAAATTGAGCGTTTTCCTCGTGCAAGTGATCTATTAAAAACACAGATGTACGCAGATGACGTCTTAGCTACTTGCACTTTTGTTACGGATGCTCTTAGCTTGCAGGAGGAACTAATAGGCATCTTAAAATCAGGAAAGTTTGAATTGAAAAAATGGGCGAGCAACGCTCCTGAGTTGCTTTCATCAACATCAAATTCTGACTTACAATTACCTATTACTTTCGACAAAGAAGAACCCAGCTTCGTCAAAGTGTTGGGACTTCAATGGAATCCGCAAAACGATTCTTTTTTATATACAGGGGAAACCATAATTCGAACCGTACAAGACGTACTATTCTTTCCAATATAGGACGGATTTTCGACTCGCTTAGTCTATTAAGTCCAGTGTTACTTCATATTATGCAATGTTTGTGGAAATCTAATATAGATTGGGACGATCAACCTCCGCAGGCTATTGTAGATTCTTGGACATGCTTGAAAAACGAATTTTCATCGTTAGCTGATATCAAACTTCCGCGGCACATTAACTTGAATGACAATTTTAGATGTGATCTAGACGGGTTTTATGACGCCTCATTGGTTATTCAGCAGCAATATTTTTACGTGTCGAAAACAGTGACAAAATCACAGTTACTTTACTATGTGCTAAAAGTAAAATCGCTCCTTTCAAAACTTTGAGTCTGGCTCGCTTGGAATTGTTAGGCGCGGTTTTATTAGCCGATTTAGTTTCTGCCGTAAACTATACCCTTTTTGAAAAAGTTTCATTTCAAAATATATTTACTTGGACTGATTCACAAATCGTTCTATCGTGGCTAAACGCCTCACCCAGTAGATGGAAGACGTTTGTCGCTAATCGAGTGAGTCATATACAGGACATAGCTCCCTCCCTCTCCTGGCACTACTTGCCTTCTGCTTTCAATGCCGCAGAATTCGGGTCCCGCGGGGATACCTCATCGGAATTGCCTACTAATCGTTTCTGGTGGAACGGTCCAAAGTTTCTTTCAGTCACCCAAAACTTGTGAAAAAACTTATTTACACTTTCCGCCTGTTATCAGTTTCGAGGCAAATCCTGGTAGAAAGACAGCACGTATGTACTGCAAGTACGGAAATTCATTTTTTAGATTTCTTGCTTGAACGATTTTCGTCTCTAGATAAAATTCTCAGAATTTTATGCTTCTGTTTACGCGAGTTATGTATCCCCCAATTGATATATGTATAAAGAAATAGAATAATTAGGAAATTATTAGAAAATGTAAGAATACGCAAAGTGAAGTGCAACAAAGTAAATCAAGGACAATTTGTAAAGTTTACTAACGTTCATGAGAACGGATGCGCCACTTTGTATCGCAGACGATAGTGACACTGCAGATGTCAGGTCACAGACGGTCACCAACGGTCAGGTACCGAGATTACTTAGAAATTAAGATTACAACAATGTAATTATGAATAGAGTTAAGAATAAGCAGACATGAGATCTGCAAGTTCCCACAGCCATGTGATGGGGTTAGGGATATTATAAAAAACCCGAGAGCCCCAGTCGACGTCAGGTAGTCAAGTGAACAGCTTTTACATTGCAGTTACTTACTACTCAAAATAGCACCTTTATCAATTAATTTCGATTTAAACTAAAGTATACTATTGTACCTACACTAATTAATAATTTACGAAAATGAACGTAACACATCAAAGTAGTTTGCTTCAGGCGGACAGTAAATGACGCCCACAAATAATTTGAACTTCGGAAGCTCAATAAATAAAAACTCAAACAAATGTTCGTTATTTGGATTTGACTGAGCGATAATTTTAGATTCGTATGTATTGCGAGGATAGATAGCAACCCCTCCACCTCTACTAGATAGTCTATCAAACCTAATTATATTGAAGTTATACACGGATATCAACGTATCTGGAATTTATGGTTTTAGCCAGGTTTCAGTAACAAGTATTGCATCAATAGTAGAGTTCTCAAGTAAGAGTTGAAAGTCTACTATATGGACAGGTAAGTTCTGTACATTTATATGGCATAATTGTAGATACTTTGGGAATTGTGCTAACTCAGAAAGAGACTGAGAAGTAACGCGTGGTTTAAATTCATCCACAATAACCAAAGTAGATGTTTCCTCTTCATTATGCTTAGGTGGGATATTTACAGGAGAATTGGATATGGAGGTTGGACAAGGAATCGGGAAAGACCAAAATACGGATGATATTATATGCAGCGCACAATTATATAAGTACAATTAACAGCTAAGGTATAGTAACTAAATTCCGAATAAATACAAAAATAATAAAACTAAATTCAAATTCAGATATCCAACTAGGCAGAGGTTCAGCTACGTCGCTTCCAAACTAAGAAAATTAAAATTTATTAAAAAGGAAAATGAACAATATTGTTACAAGATATTGGGTAAATCATTTCTGACTACAGAATCTTAGACGATGACAATCGGCTCTTTTGAAGGTGCATTTTGCTGATCCGTATAGACTCTATCAATATCTACAGCACTGTTAATGCAAAACTTTTTATTATTAAGGAGTTCCGCGAAATTTTTAACATTGTACGTCCACACACTTCTACTGCCAAATTTAGCTTGGCTGCCTTATAGAGTTCATTTGAACGTTTTGTTAGCGATTCAGTAATTAGCAGTTTTGTCTTTTTGATTACTTTTTAGCATTCCATATTAAGTTTCGGTACGAATAGGTAATAAACTTTACTACGATCGGTCTAGGCGCAGCAGAATTGCAATTTTATTTTACTAATACTATGACAACGGTCCACCATTTTCATGGAAAATTCAGATGGAAGCTTTAAATTATTTTTAATAAATTGAGATACTACATAATTAATATCCTCTTTATTTTCTTCAACAACTCCGTGGAAAACCAAACAATTTCTTCTATTATACGCCTCCAGTGCTTCAACTTTGTCGGATAAGTTATTAATATGAAGCTTTAAATCAAAAAGAAGTTCCATTATTTCAGTTTTAAATAAATAGAAATCGCTGGAAAGTGCCTCAAGTGTGGTTACACTCTTCATGCTATTGCCACTAGCAACTCCTTGCAGAGATTTTTCAAACACCGTCATTCTATTCAGGAACCTCTGTTCCAACGAATTGATAGCAGAATGCATTTAACCCAAATAATAAAAAAGTAAATGCACGACTTAAAATACACTTATTAGCTCAGAATAACGTCGCAATGTGTAGAGAACGCGATAAGTAACCGGAATAGTTTGTTTAAAGTGTCGCCTTTTACAATTACGATCAGGATTGTTAATAAGTTCAATATTGATATATAAAACTAGTATTTATCACGTACCTTTTAAATAATTGGCACTACAAGGTTCACTACCACTATTGTATTTGGTTTAATTAATTAATAATTAATACCGTTCATATGAAATAAAATAGTTTGCAGGAGCGATGTAGTCACGATGTTTAATCCGCCATGGTTCACACTCAAAACATTTGACGTCATCCTAAAGTTATTTTGAATGGACTATATATCTAGTACGTTTACTTTAAATGGACGCCTTAACAACGCAGGCTTTAAAGTAAATTTTGAAAAATGTTCTTTTTGTGTCTCCTCCTCTTTCTCGTTTCTTGGTTTTATTATGAATGGAACCAGACTTCGTGTTGACCCATAGTTGATGTTATTACTAAATTTAAAATACTTAAAAATTTTACAGAAATTAAACGCGTAATTGGTGTGTTCAGTTATTATCGTGTCGCTCTACCCGATTTTCTATTATCTCTACACCACCCCCCCCCCCAGACTTCAAAAAGAATAAGAAAAAAAGGTCAAACCGTTGAATTTAATTCAGAGACACAGTTAGCCTTTTAAAAAATGAAATCAAAAACTTAATTACTTCAGCTCCGATTTTAATTTTACTAAATTTCGATGAGACATTTTATATTCAAACTGATGCTTCACCTACAGGGTTAGGTGTAATGTTATTTCAGGAACATAATAATTTAGAACACCCTATCGCTTATGCAAGTCGAACTTTAACTTCAGCTGAACAAAAATATTCTTAGTTTAGGTCGGACCGGTGCCGACTAACGTGAGTTTACTTCGAACAACGGCGCTAACATAACCTAACCGGAAGTGGAGTCGTCTAACCTAACATAACTTACAGAGATGTCGTCTTACTTCGTTTGGCGTAAATGTTCCATGTTACATTCACCCACTAATTATTCAATTATTCAAGATCAATTACTTATTTCATTCGGGTATCTTAGCAATCTACGCACCCACTCTGTAAGATACAAAAGAGTAAATTTTTCGTATTTAATTTAGTATTTGGCAGGAGCTAGAACGGAAAACCCGAACTCCTCCAAGGTGATTAACGTTCATGAACTTTTTGGAAATAAAGTGAAACCAACAGCGATTTGAATTGTGGTTGTTGGCAGAAAAGTTATGCAATAATGATTTGGTTACCGGTTTTGGTAATATTTGTTATATCAAAGGCGAACAGATTCTGACTGGTGGATTACACATGCCAATTACAGAACCATTTTGTGACAATATAATGTTAGTTAAAATTTGTGACCTTTCTAACGCCGAACAGACATCTGTAAACAAAAGGAGTTTCTATCCTAAAAAAAGAAATTTGTCGTGCATTTAACAGCTATTCATGAGGAAAGTTCGACATATTTGTTTCCGCTAGGTATGATGTTAAAGCTAAACTTTAGTTTTCTCTAGAGAGCACTAACAATACGGGTTACGGAGTAAAAGAAATTATCGGAAAAGAAAGTCTCGAGAAAATAAAATATTCAAAAATCTGATATGTGTTCTGTACAAAGTTGAACCAGCATATGTTAAGTTAAAAACTTTATTGGAAAAACTACCATATATGTAATAGACGGACTCAAAAATGATGATTACTATCTTTTCGATGTGCATTTAACCCAATATTTTGCCGGTATATTTATCAAGACGGAGATATGTAATTATTTAACTGCAAACCATAACTTTTGCTACAAGGGTGAATACGAAAAGAACTGCAATACAGGGAGTTTATAAAAGAACTTCTTGATTTAAAAAAATCTTAATTAAAAAACAAAACCAGTAATAAACTTTCGGGTTTTGAACTTGAGTTCAGTATATTCTCAAGATTGTTTTGCTAATATTCAATCGCAGTGCGTGCCTTTGGAGCGAGCGTGGAGGGGGAAGAGTGTTACTGCTTCCGCCGGCCGGCAGTTGCTACTCACCAGTCATGGCTACGTCACAGCAGAAAGCTCAGTGTGTGATTTGGTTTATTCAATCGAGTTTAGTGATCACACTTTAGCGTAATTATCGAATATGGCGGTAATGCACTTACTAACAACACTATTCTGCAGTGATATAATCACTTTCGAAAAACAGGTAGTGTATTAAAAATTAAGCCACGGGGTAGGACATCAGTCTCTGAACAGAATGTGGAACGGATCCGTATATCTAGTATTCGTTGTCCTAAAACATCATTGGCAAGGCGAATTTTGGAGTTGGAAATACCTATCTCTACCGTGTACAAAGTGATGCGAAAGAGGCTTAAATTGCGTGGGTATAAGATTCAACTTCTGCATGAAATCAAGCCCAATGACAATGTGAAAAGATTCGATTTAGCAGTCTACATTTTGAACAGGATTGAAGAAAGTGAGAACTTTGTAGAAAATGTTATGTTTTCAGATGAGGCGACTTTTCACGTAAGTGGGTTTGTCAACCGACACAACTATAGGATTTGGGGTCTGAGTCACCGCACGAATTCATAGAACATCAGCGAGACTCTCCCAAAGTAAATGTTTGGTGTGGATTGATGCATGATCGTATCGTTGGACCTTTCATCTCCGCAGAGAAGACAATTAATGGGGATATTTATTGTGAAATGCTTGAACTATACGTTTTTCCACAGATAGATGATATCGAACTAGAAAAGGGACCGATTGTCTTCCAACAAGACGGCGCGCGCCGTGTCCGTAATGCGTTGAACTTGCGTTTCCTTGACAGGTGGATTGGTAGATATGGGCCGATTGAATGGCCACCAAACAGCCCAGATCTGACTCCACTAGATTTTTTTTAGGGGCATGTAAAAAACATTCTTTATTTCGAAAAGATCCGTGATATTGCTCATTTGAGGGAGAGGATTGTTGCAGCTGTAGCATCCGTCACGCCTGATATGCTGCTGAATACCTGGAAAGAAACTGATTATCGTTTAAATGTAGCCAGGGCAACAAATGGTGCACATATAGAACTTTGTTAGGTATCATAAAAAACTTGAGAAGATTCGCTTTAATACTATATAGGTTTAATAACTATTATTTTAACTTTACTGTGTACAAATAAAACTTTAACTCAAGGAGTTCTTTTATAAACTCCCTGTATTATAGTTGACAACGATAAAACTGGTTGAATCGATTGTTGAACATGGCTAACAGCTAATGCAAGAATTAAAATATACAACAAATTTGTGTGTCAAATAACAGGTTCTGGTGTTAATAAACAACTTGGGAATCATATACTAGATTTTCAACGTTGTCTAGATGTACGTTTAAGGGAAACATTCGCGTCTACTTTGGTTAAACATGGTATTACGCGATTGGGAGCGACAATCTACAACTGCACAACTGAAAATTTTGTCAATGCAAACTCTTAAACGACTGTTTAGTCTTATTGGGAGAATGTAAGTTATACTTCCTAAAGGCGCCAATATACTCAGTGCCGATTGCCAAAGTGTGGAGTAAGCTGTCGAAAAAACTTCAAATTAACTGCTGTATAATAACCTACTACAGTAGGTATATTGGGGGAACAGCAATACAAAAAAGTTGACTTTGCTTGTAAATTAAGTTGTTCAAAAAACCAGAAGAAAAGGAAAAATTGATAAAGTATGTTCTTTTAACATTAGAAGAAACTAACGCGATGTTTACATGAAAACTACAGTAAATTAAAAGAGGAGTTTTTAAAAGAAACTATGAAATCCGCAGAATGGAAGCTAAATTCTCCCGCGGTTAACTAAAATTGGAAACCAAGTTTTTAGATGAGTCGCTTGAACTGGAAGTGAGATTTTCCGAAAAATTGTAAGAAAACTCCCCTAAAATAGAAAAGATACCGAGAATAGAAGAGCGGATTAACTCCCTAACAGTTCAAGCACCAGAGTCCTGAGTGCTGGTGATACAACAGCACACCACAGATTTTAAGAATGCGTTGAATGCTAACTGACGTCAAGGTTCAGAGTAAAGCCACCCTCAATTGATGGAAAGTGACATTGGCAGACATATTTTAAACAATTCGAGACTGCCGCAAGAGCTAACGGTTGGAACGAATGTGAAAGGGCAACCGCGTGGATTGTCGCGTTACGAGGTGAGATCTAGAATATTCTGCAGACCACATCAGAGCATGACCAAAGAAGCTACGGGGCCTTAACATCAAGGCAGGAAATGAGATACGGCGACTCTCATCTGCACCAAGTGTATCACACTCAAGTGAAGGACCGTTACCAAAAGGTTAACGAAAATTTGCAAATGTTTGAACAATATATTGCTTGCTTGGTGAGACTAACTCACCTAACAGCACCGGATAATTTTCTAGAACAGCTGGCAGTACAGACTTTTTTAACGGGATACATGACGGAAAAATCCAGCAAGCGCTACGGGTGGCTCGACCAAGGATGCTAAATAGTGCACTAGCTCATTTTTTGGAATTTGAACAGCAAAGCAAGCTTCGCATCGTAGTAGTGGCAAAGTATAATAACAGACGGACTGGGCTTAGAAAGCATATAAGAAGTGATTCGACAGGAACTGCGTGAACTTCAACCAAAGAGGAAGGCACCCAGATGCTGCAATTGTGGCAAGTTTAGACATATACAGTCCAAATGTAAACAGCTCAAGAAGGAAGCAGGAAAGGCGAAAAACTAAAAGGCATTGATAGGAGGTAGTTAAAATCGACTTGCACGGATTCTGCTCCAGAGACCATCGACCGCATCGCACGATCCAAGCATGCAGACAGCATTTGCATATATGGACAGCTTAGCGGCAAGACTGAAAGTTTGGGTTGATACCGGATCTACTAAGACAATTGCTAAGCCGGTTGTAGTGCGCGACAGTGGTAGTGTCACCCGTAACGGTGCGTCTTCGAACCGTGACTGGTAAGAAAATGTGTTACTCCACTACCTGGTGATAGTTTATATGGTCGGTAAAACAGTTAACAAAGTATTACACTTTAGATGGTGAAACATTTATATGGTGATAGATAGTTCCTAAAAACCGGTAATACAGTTACCAAAGTTCATAAGATACATCGCGCAAGCGCAATAAGAAAAGCGAGTGACGCTTCTAGCGGAGGAAAGCGCAAACCTTTTACAGATTTGGGCGCGGCCATCCACCATGACGTCACCGATACAAAAGGTATATTACGCAATAATCAGAAATATAAAAATTAAACAGTGAAAGATAGAATCGAATAATTTTAACAAACAAATTACTCACTCCGGAAATCCGACTTTCCCCAGGTACGCCTATCATCCTTCCGGGTCGATAATGAAGGTATTGCTCCGGGCTCCGGTGGTGTTAGCTGAGCATGGACATCAGGGTCATCTCTGGTCGTGGGATGCTCCAGGGTCGTATCAGTCCTAAATGTAGTGGAACGACAGGAATAGGTTAATTAGGGAAAGACAAACAATGATAAGCAAGACAAGGGAATCTACATAGTAAGATAAGATATGATACCCGGCACGACTACTTCACTTGAAGATCAAAGGAAAACAGCCCCGATTTAGAGCGTCACGGAAACACTTCTCCCCACTCTTTGTCTAGTATTGCTCTACCCCTCTAGGGATAAGCACACTGCGCAAATGCACTACTCTGACGTACGGAAGTACCGCCTAGTCCATTTAAAATTCCCGCACACCGCGTATTTGAATTTATGCCGCGAAACTTCCATACATAAAAACTTAACTTAAAAACACTGTTTAAGTGCAATGGCACGTAACAAATGGAAACACACGGGATGCTAGATGCGGAGTAGGGAGTAGATATTTGACCATCAGGTAGTAATAGCGAACATCACTGAAGAAGTTATCTTGGGAATGGATACCTTGAAGAGGTATGGATTCCATGTAGATATTAATGAGGAGTAGGGAACGAGAAAGTGTCATTTTGCGAAGCAGACAACGTGTCTGTGCGAGTTTGTTTCACGTATGACATAATCCTACCGGGAAGTACAGAAAGTGTGGTGATAGGATGCTTGGATGATGCTTTCCGGGAAGGTTCTGTGCGCGCTATTGAACCGATTAGTGACGAATCCCTTGGAAAGTGCGTGCTTGTGGAGATGGCTCTAACCAAAGTGAAGAATGGTCTACCTATTAGGATTTTAAACGCCAATGACTACAATATTGCACAGAAAAAGAATACAACGTCTGTTTCGCGGAGTTATTGGATCAGTTGATGAAACCGTGGCAGCATCTTGAACGACAACAACTGGCACGACTTTTAACTTGATCCGATGGTACTCGAACGTGTTCGCGGTCGACAGTATTCGACTGGGAAAGACCGCAGTAGTCAAGCATAGAATCAATACAGGAGATGCCCGGCCGATAAGACAGCAGCCGAGAATGCTTTTATTGGCCAAACTCGAGGAGCCGAGAAAGTGATTGGAGATATGGCATGGAAAGGTGTGATTAAGCACTCTGATAGCCCTTGGGCATCATCTCTTGTGCTTGTTAAGAAGAAGGATGGGTCAACAAAATCTTGTGTGGACTACAGATGATTGAATGGCGTGACTAAAAAGAATGGCTACTCACTTTCAATGATTGACGACACTCTAGATACACTTTCAGGATCGCGATGGTTCTTAACCTTGGATTTGAAGAGTGGCTACTGGCAAGTTGATATGGAACCCAAAGATCGAGAAAATACTGCTTTCACTAATAGTACTGAGTTATTTCAATTTACAGTCGTGCCATTTGCACTTTGCGACTCTCGTGTCACCTTTGAGCGTTTAATGGATAACATTTTGTATAGACTATCGTAGAAAAGGTGTCTGGTATATTTGGATGGTGTGATCGTGATTGGGAAGTCGTTTGGGGAACACTTGGGAAATCTAGAAGAAGTGGAGCCAATCTGAAGTTGAGTCCAAAGAAGTGTCACCTGCTAGGTGAAATACCTAGAAGACGTTATTTCAGGCAACGGAGTCAGGCTAGACTCCGAAAATATTAAAGCACTGCAAGAGTGGGCGACGCCAAAAGACACACATCAGTTATGCAGCTTTCTATGGGGTTGTGCTCTTATTGTAGGAGCTTTGTTTCCAGGTTTGCTAATATAGCCTAGCCCTTGATCAAGCTGACAGAAGAAGGGTGTGATTACGTTTTGGATGAAGATTGCCAAAATGCATTCCTCCAACTAAGGCATTTATTAACAACAGCTCCGATTTTATGCTATATTCGGTAGGAAGGCAAATTTATCTTGAATATAGGCACAAGCAACGCCGCCCTCGGAAGTATACCATCCCAGATGCAAGATGGACAAGAGAGTCATTGGTTACTTTAGCAAAGGGCTTTCGAAACCGAAACGGAATTATTGCGTTACCAGACGGGAACTGTTGACTATGGTGAAATCCATACAACATTTTATACGTGTCTCTTCGGGAGAAAAATTCATCTGAGAACCGACCACGCCGCCCTGAAGTGGATATCACAGTTTAGGAACCCCGAAGGGCATGCCACCAGATGGCTAGAAAGGCTGCAGGAGTATGAGTTCCACACGGAATACAGTGCTGGCACAAGTCGTCGTAATGCGGATGTGCTTTCGAGGCGACCTTGCTCCGAAGATCGTAGTCACTGCTTACGGTTAGAAACAAAATGTGATCTACTTGGTCGGACTACCGTGATCAATGACGATTGGCAGCCTCTACAGATGCTAACGTAACAGGTGAATGATGAAGACCTATGGGGAGAGGAGCAATGGTTTAAGGATTTCCAGTTTTGATAGGTTAATCACTAATTGCTGTGATTTAAATATTTAAACTTTTCATTCTATTCTACGAAAACTCATCTTAAAGCTTTAGAAAATATTTGCTTATTTAAAGTGAATAGAAAACTTCTTTAAACAATTCTAATTAAGAACTGTTTTAGATGCTTGTACTAAATTCAATACTAAAATTAAGAGTAATTTCTTTTTATAATTTGTGCTATTAATTAAAACATTTAAGAACGTGTATAGCTTTTAATCCTATAAATTTGTGTATCTTCGAGACTCCACTAAGAATTTCTCCACACTGTATTTGATTGTGGTGTTTTTTATTTCTATAAGTAGTAATCCAGGCGTTACATCACTTATGGCTTACATTTGTTTATTTCTGTTTCGGTATCAAGGCTTTACATCTACAACTCGTGCCAAAGTAATTTTAAGATATTTATTACTTTCAGCAGTAGATCTGTAGAACTTTACTACTATTGTGGTTTTAATTTTATTAGGTCCCACCGGTGCTTTAATCTTTTATTCACCTTTACTTAAATGTGTAGTGATGACTTAAGATGCGGTTGGTTACAAAACTCATTACTGTCAACATCAATAACTGATCGTGTCCTGTGTGTTTAGGATTCATTCTTATACTCGCACGCGTTTCCTATTAGTGCTCATACAATTGCCTCGATGCAATCAATTTCCATAAATAAGCATTGCAACATAGTTCAATCAAGAACATAACACTAGGCACTGGAGGTAGCAGTATTGCAATATTTTTTGTTTCACATCATACTAACAAGGAATTAATTTTGAACTAATTTTCAAAAACAGAAGTGTTTATATTGCACACAGTAATATGTCACTTGGTCATCAAAATCAAAGAATTGAGCTTTAAGATGATAATTACATCGAACTCGTAGGGAAAGTGTATACATTAAAACATCTAAACGTACATGTTTTTACTATAAGATACCCGTAAATGTACATGTATTTACTATAAGATACCTGTAATAATTTGAATATGGCAAACCAGTTTTCCTACTACTAATCTAGTTTTAAATTACTCTATCATATGTCACATAAAGACAATTCACTTTTATAACGCCATTACTAAACTGCAAAAACCATTTTCTTTGCTATATGTAGAATTGGATCCAGTTTTCCTTCTATATTTAATTAGCCAGTAATGTAGAGCAAAAAGGAACGGATAATTCTTGAAGTTTTATAGCCAGACATCGAGCATTTCTGACAGCTCAAGACTTGATTCAATGAGATTACTGGTGTCAGAAAGTGAACGTTTTACGATTCTGTTGCCAACTAAATTATCCGGACACTATAAAACAAAGTTGATCTCATCGATCCTTCTTAGCTGACGTACACACAAACCTGGATAGGTACTTTTTATCGCACTTTTGTTACTGAAATAACTATTAATAGGAGTAATATGCTTCTTTCTAAAAACGTAACAATGTTATCATTTACATAGTTCAATATAACTAAAAGCTATGATATTGAGAACAGTCAAACAATCGTCTTAGCCAATTTCTGTTTTAATGTGGCGTAATTCAAATGTATTGCTTCTTTGCGCTTTTTTATACCAGAAAATTGGAAAGGAAGCTACTGTGCAGTTGCGGATATGCAATACGTGCTAGCGACGTCTTTACTATGCAAATCACATTGCTGTTTGGAAATTGAAATGCGCTCAGCATTGAATTTAATTCTCAAAGGATGAAAATACATAAGTAGTTTCACCTTGATATATGTTAATGCAGGCCTCTTCTAATTTTATATGCAATTTTATAACTATTTATAACTCTTTTAAGCCACAATGAATTTTATGTAGTACTCTGTATAATTAAAAAGTTATAAGGTTTTATAAGTTTTTAAGTAGAACTCTCAAAGAATTTTGCATTTTATTTCCGCAAGAATGTTTTTAGGAAGTTTAGTTTCGGAAAACGTAAAAAATTTCTTAAGGAATGAGATAAGCTATGCATTTGTCTCAAATGTGCATTTTTTAATTCTTTTCAGCATAGAAGAACATCGTTCCGTTTGACATCGGTATATAGTCGAAACCATGAAAGAAGTCGTCTGCGTCATCACTTGTATTCATACGAATTAAGTTGAAAATTTTAAGTCAATGTAGCATCTAGTTCATAAATACCCAATAAATATTCCGATTCGGAAGTTTCCGTCAAGCTTTTAAAACTTTAAAAAGTATATTCCATTTACAAAAAAACTAAGAAAGATATATCCTATTTTAAAGAAAAGGCATAGTTTTACCTAAGGTTAGCCTGTTAAGTATAAAGTTCAAAACATACGGCACATACTCTTCTCTGTCGTTTTCCGAGATGAACGTGTTCACGTATATTTAAAACACGTACAAATCGTATTATTATCTTATCATATACATTAGTTAAGCTTTTAAATAATCTTAAACGTATGTTTTGAATTGAGTTAGACACCTATGACGTAAAGGACTTTTTTTTGTGGTTCCTACTATAGTAACTTAACACTATACAATTTTATAGTTTCTTTAAATGTTTTTTCTAAACCATTTTTCAAAATAACATTTGAAAGCGGCACGATTCTAGGAAGTTCTTCCCTGTAGTAAATTACTTGAAGCTCAGTTCTTAACTTGTCTTCGTTTATAAAAGAATTAATATTCGAGTTTGTTTAAAAAACTTTTCAGGGAATACTTGATAGTATTCCTTAAATTTATCCGCAATAAATAGGTCTGCTACTACCAAATGGTTAGTAAAATCAAGTTAGACCTTTATTTGACTTATAGTGCCACCAAGCAAACATAGGACTTGGAAGGCGTGTCCTTGGTGTCACTGCCTGCTAATAAGTACATTCAAAGTAGAAAGCTTTTATTTGTCAAATTGAAATATTTGTAAACCTAGGTTATTAATATTCAACATTAATGACATTATTGTATTTTTTAATCTTTAATAATTTTAGAAGATTTAATTAATAATATCATGACATAACACACACCATGGAATTTTAAATTTGCGCTAAAATGCTTTGTTCCCGCAGTGTTCTTTGAAATAAATCGCTTTTTGAGTGGTTTTATGTGTTGTTAGAAATTAGTTCACATATTTTTCGGGTCCTATGTTTGCTTGGTGGCATTGTATCAGTCTATCACAAATTTCTAAAGCTTCTCTTTTTCTCGCTCCGCTATCGTTGTCTATTCGTTTTCTTTGTGAGAGCTCTTCTCTATTTATATCAATATTATTAGTGTCTTTATTGCTTATCCTGCTGTGTACACTTGTTGAGCGGCTCCGTGGCGTAGTGGTATGTGTGTGACTACTACGCCCAAGGTCCCGGGTTCGAATCCCGACACGGTCCGCTTGAAAAATGTTAGGCGAGCATTTTTCACAAAAATACACCCTCGTTCGGATGAGAGGTAAAATGGAGGTCCCGTGTGTGGGTGTTGTCACGCACGTTAAAGATCCCTACCTTGCTTGGAACAGCAAGGGTTCGGCAAAATTCAAAATTTTCCAGGTAACAAAAACTCGCTTCCTGGCCAGTGTAGTACCTTCGGGTGGAGCATTGGAAAATCAAATGTAATGTGTACACTTGTTATTATATAATCAGTGATAGTAAATCGGCGCTAACGGCTTTAACAAACATGAACACCTCGACAGATCTCCAAGCGGACGTCTGGAGGATAGCGCGTACGGCGCTAGAGTTTCGACGTTTAAAGTTTTGTTGGGTCAGGTCGCACAATGGTAACGTAGGAAACGATAGGGCTGACGAATTAGCTAAAGAGGCCGCGACGGGCGACTTTCGAATATCACATTCGTCGATACCGAGGTCTTTAATCAAAAGAAAGCTGCGCGAAAAATCAATTCGACAATGGGAAGAGAGGTGGAACAACGCTGCCACGGGCAGGTTGACCCACAAATTCATACCGAGCATAGAAGCCAGAGGTAAGATCGAGGTTAAGCTCGATCACAAAATGGTGCAGTTGATAACAGGCACGGCGCCCTGAAGGCGTATTTACAAAGGTTCGGTCTAACCAACAGCGACCGCTGCGAATGCGGTGAGGGCGCGGAAAGCGCAGAGCACGTGCTCTTCGACTGCCCGCTTGAGGCGGGAAATCGAGGGTTGGCTGATAGCAAACTAGCTATCCTAGGTCTGGCATGGCCAAAGAGCCTAGAGGAAGTCGGGGAAGTGGTTAACCAGAAGGCGTTCTGGACAGCCTTAAAAGAATTCGCGGGAAGGGTCGCGAGATTAGACAATCAATGACGACCGCGTGTAAAAATTCGGTGGGGTTGGTGGGAGGATTGAAAAATTTTAGATTGACTTGGCGTGAGTAAGGATACGAGCATAACCAAAACCTGATATTAAATAATTAAAAAAAAAAAAAAAAAAAAGATAAGATAATTATACCAAAATGTCCTATATGCACGAGAAACTCCCACTCCATTAATACAATCACTGCCTATCTTCATAATTATGTGCGGAAAATCGGGAATAAATAATGCCAAATAAACAATAACAAATAAATCAGAAATCCTCATTAAATTAAATCAATAAAGTAAACAAGGATAATAAAACAGAGCGCAACCGCGCATCCCCCCAGGACTTGAAAGTGAAGAAGTGATAGTGATAGTGATTGTGGACCCCCCAAGAACATTTAGTGCATACCCACCAGGACTTTAGCAGTGCACCCCGTCCCACCTTTAGAAGTAAGTTACAGACGACCAGATCTTCGGATACTGGAGAATTTTATTATCGAGGTAAGACTTAAATTGTGGCGGCTGTACTCGCACAAGCATTGATTTACATTAATTAGTAGTTTTTGAAATAATTTAAGAAGCACGTTTGGTGTGTAAAGGCGCTAGCCGACATAATGCTTATGCAAGTGCACCTGATAAATAGGGTGATGCTTTCGCTATTTTGTGCACTGATATATGCTTAACGTTTATTAAACATTTATTTATATATTTACATAATTATATTTATTTATATTTTATATTTACACTTTATATTTATTTATATATAGCATGTATTATGTGGCTTATTTGTTTTGTTTGACGTTCTGTCGCCATTTTGGTTGCAGTATATATTTGGGAAGGACGAGCAGAATTGCGAAGATTGTAATCATAATGTAAATCAGTTAGGGAACGATAGGGAAAGCTAGGGATGGATTTAAATTAGTTAGCTAGATTTGGATAGTTTTAAGACGACCCTTCAGGTCGCACTGGTAAGCAGAACCGGCGTCTGCTATCCGGTATTACGGATCCCTCCCCTCTCATTTTTGCTTGTTGATCGGGTACACTCGAAAGTCAGCGCTAGGGATACCATTATTTACAACCCTGTTTTTAGTTTTTGTTTTGTTTTTGTTCCAGTTTTTGTCAGATTTTTAGGTTTGTTAGATTGTTAGAGTTTGTTAGGTTTGTTAGATTTTTAGGTTTGTTAGATTTTTATTTAGTTTTTATTTAGGGTGAATCAACTATGAAGTAAGAATAAATTAGGAGCACGACTATTTTTCGCGCTTATACCCAATGTAGTACCTCCGGGTGGAGCATTGGGGACGTGGCCGCAAGTATAGCGGCCCTAATTCAAATTATAATGTGTACACTTGTAGGCGTCGCCGTGGATCAATGTACTAAGCGTAAGACTACGGATCCCAAGGTCCCGGGTTCAAATCCCGACACAGTCGACTGCTTGAAAAATGGCAGGTGAGCATTTTTCACAAATATTACGCCCTCGTTCGGATGAGAGGTTAAATGGAGGTTCCGTTTGTGAGTGTTGACACGCACGTTAAAGATCCCTACCTTGCCTGGAACGGCAAGGGTTCGGCAAAATTCTAAATTTCCAGGCAACAAAAAACTCTCCTCCTGGCCAATGTAGTACCTACAGGTGGAGCATTGGAAATGTAAATGAACTGTGTACACTTGTGTAGGCGGCTCCGTGGCGTAGTGGTATGTGTGTGACTACTACGCCCAAGGTCCCGGGTTCGAATCCCGACACGGTCCGCTTGAAAAATGTTAGGCGAGCATTTTTCACAAAAATACACTTTCGTTCGGATGAGAGGTAAAATGGAGGTCCCGTGTGTGAGTGTTGTCACGCACGTTAAAGATCCCTACCTTGCTTGGAACAGCAAGGGTTCGGCAAAATTCCAAATTTTCCAGGTAAAAAAAACTCGCTTCCTGGCCAATGTAGTACCTTTGGGTGGAGCATTGGAAAATCAAATGTAATGTGTACACTTGTGTCCCGATGTAGTACCTTCGGGTGGAGCATTGAGGACGTGCCCGCAAGTATAGCGGCCCTTATTCAAATTATAATGTGTACACTTGTGCCTAGAGGGAGTTGGGGAAGTGGCTAACCGCAGAAGGCCTTCTGGACAGCCTTTAAAGAGTTCGCGGGAGGGGTCCCGAAATTAAACGGCGATAACCGCGCGTAAATCGGAAGGGGGGGGATTGGAAATTTTAGATCTGACCTGGCGATAAATGATATGAGTTTAGCAACCAAAACCTGTATTTAAATAATAATAATAATAATAATAATAGTAAAAGAAAAAACCTATATAAAATAATAAAAAAACCTATATAAAATACTTTAAAAAAAAATTATCATAGTATTTATACAATTCCATATGCACGAAACCCCCGCGCCACTAAAACAATCACTACAATCACTATCTCACCTTATACGGAAACTTATACGGAAATTGGAAATAAATAAAAAACTTAAAACTTAATCCGGGGAAATAAATAAATAAGAACATATAAATCAAAACTCTCATTAAATTAAATCAATGAAATAAACAAAGAAATAAAATAATAAATAAAATAGAGTGAAACCGCGCATCCCTCCAGGACTTAAAAGTGAAGTGATAGTGATTGTGAACACACACACACACACATACACACACACGCACGCACGCACGCACGCACACACACACACACCCAGGACGATTAGTGCATACCCACCAGAACTTTAGCAGTGCATATTTATTTCCCCCTAGCAGTAAGTTTAAATGCATGCAGACGACGAGATCTTCGGATGCTGGAGAAATATATTGACGAGGTAAGAACAAAATTGTGGCGGTTGTGCTCGCATAAGCATTGATTTATGATAATTAGTAGATTTGAAATAATTAACGAGCACGTTTTGTGCGTAATGGCGCTAGCCGGTATAATGCTTATGCGAGTTCACCTGATAATTTGGGTTATGCTTTTTGCAATTTAATGCACTGCTCAACACTTAATGCTTATAGATGCTTATTTATTTATTTACATAAATATTTATATTTATATTTATATTTTTGCTTGCTTTTATTGTTTGTGGCTTGATATTATTTGTTTGACGTTCTGCCGCCATTTTTGGTGGCAGCGTATATGTAGGAAGGAAGATTGTTTGAGAAGATTGTAATTACAATATAGATCAGTTAGGGAATGATAGGGAAAGCTAGGGATTGACTTAGGCTAACAAATTACTTAGACCAGGGAAGACGAATTTGTAAATTTATAGAGCAGGTAAAATAGCTGGATTCACTATTAATATATTTGGCGTATTCTTAAAAAATTTGAATCCATTTTAAAATTATCTAGCTGGATTTGGATAGTTTTAAGTCGACACTTCGGGTCGCACCGGTAAGCAGAGCTGGCAGCTGCTATCCGGCATTACGGATCCCTCCCCATTCATTTTGTTTGTGTCTTGTTGATCGGGCACACTTCAAAGTCGACGCTACGGATACCATCAATCAAACCCTATTTTTAGTTTTTGCTTCAGTTGTTACATTTTTATTTAGGATGTGTTAATTTTGAAGTTAGAATAATTAGGAGCACGTTTATATTTTTCGCGTTTAAACCCAATGTAGTACCTTCGGGTGGAGCATTGGGGGACGTGGCCGCAAGCATAGCAGCCCTTAATTAAACTATAATGCGTACACTTGTGGAATGTTGCCTGGTTGTCATTGATTGTTTGCGAGTTAGAACGTAAGGGTTGCTCGCGAAACTTGTTGTCTTTGGTCAAGAGTTATTTCTCGGGGCGATTGGCACAGGTTGAAATTCTAGGTGAAGTTTTGTCACGCGAGGTGGAAATGGGATGCCCGCAGGGGTCACGCTCTGGTTCCACATTTTGGAAGTTGTTGTATGAGAGCATCTTTAGGGCCAGATTGCCCGCAGGATGCTCAATCGTTGAGTTTGCGGATGATACACTTTTAATTGTCAGATCGCGATTGTTAATGGATATGTGCACAAAACCGAACGAGGCACTTAATAAGTTACACGAATGGTCGTAGCAGATAAAGTTAAAATTTAACACGTCCAAGTCAGAGGCGCTTTATTTCGACACGAAACCAGAGCAGCGACATAGGTTTTGGGACTTTGGGAGCTTCTTTTCTTCCAAAAAACTCTTCTATCAAATTGATTTATACAGAAATTACAAATGATTTCAACAAATGGTTACGTTATGTTCATTAGCGTTTAAAAAGAAAATAAAAAATAATCAAAGTTACTTTTCACTAATTAATTTAATTAAAACTAGGGTGATTAGCTTGAACAACCAACAATGTTAAAGTTGTGAAGCTCGAGACTAGCTGGCCATCTTGAGCTCCTAAGGATATTTATGCTATCCCTGCTCTTACATCACTTTGTGGGAAATGCAGATCTCATGTCTGCTATTTCTTGATACAATACAAAGTATTACATTTTAATAATCTTGATTCTAGCAATTGCTGTCTTATAGTCCACTGTGACCTGCACTTGCAGTGTCATGTTACGTCTGGAATTCAAAGTAACTGTTTCCGTTCTCATGTCTGGCTTGTGAACTTTCATTAACCTTTTATTATGTCCTTCAATTATACAATGTAACAGTAATTCTTAAGACAATAGTTTCATTTAAATATACATATATATATATATATATATATATTGATTTGGGGGATATGTAACTCCTCCTGACGTAGATGAAAATTAAGGGGTTGTACTTAATTTTTAAAACTTATTGTCCCTAAGGGTTTATTTATTATTTCTTTATTTACTTTTGTTTCTTGTTTCTTATGACTAAAATTTTTTTTCTTGTTTTTATATCTAAGATACATTTTGTACAATACATATCATACAGTTAATAAAATTATTACATTAATCAATAAAATTGTCCAAACACTGATATTGTCGTAATGTAATTTTGGCACTTTTTATTCGCTTAAGTGTTCTTTATAACTGTCCATTAACTTTACGGTTTGGTTAATGTCGTCTAGGTCTAGATGTTTTAGTTGCATTGATTTCTTGATGATTTCGTCGTCTTCGGTTTGTGTATTCTTGAACTGTAGTTTGGGTAGATTTGCGAATTTGATATACTCGAATAATTTTGCTTTTTAATTTTAAATGGCAATCTTCTTTTAGGGTGATTACTTCCAATTAGGGCTAGACTGTTTTTGTCTTAGTTGCAGTGGGTGCTTGCTATTATTTTTTGCGGAAATACAGCAATCCATTTGTTGTCCGTGACTTTCTGAATTTTCATATTCGTAATTTGTACTGGTTTTGGCTCACAATTCTTATAGTGATTAGAGAATCTTAATAATTGTACTTCACAAGGGCTATCTGTTTAAATAGTTGTTGTCGTTAATGATTGACATAAGTATTGAGTAGGTGCTACTTCTTTGCATTTTTCATTCGTGAAGACATACCTAAGTTCATTCATGGAAAAGAAACTTGGTTTTAGGGATAATAACTTGATACTGGTTAGTAACTTTCATGAGGAAGGCAAATAAATGATAAAAATTATAAGTGTTAATCTCTACAATGGGGATTTCTATTAAAAACGTAATTTCATGATTCTTTACATAACCTTTTACTATGGCTATTTTTTCAAATATAAGTATGTTAGATTTCGTTACTTCAAATGGTAGTTTACTATTAGTTAACATGATCTAATTCTTAATCATTTATTTAAGAAATCAATTGGCCCTATAATACTAGCATGCAAAGTGTTTAATTTAGCAAATGTTACAGCGTTTTTTAATGTGGCTAAATTTGTTGAATTACAGTAAGGGTTGATATCATTTGATTAAATATCGAGTTGAATCTGATTAAATTTCGCATTCCTAGCATCGTGGTTTGCATCTTACTTTCAAGAGTTATTATTCTATTTGTTATACTGTCTTGGTTCTTTACTAGCTTTCTTAATGTATCATTAAATTTTATTATGGTTGATTGAGTTAAAGATATTTGATTTCTAACAATGGTTTTTATGTCATTCTGGTTTTCAATTAAGTGTTGTATTGCGTTGCCGTATCGTTCAGAATCTTGGTTATCTAAATTACCTGTGATAGGCTTTATAATATTACCTAATCCGTTAAGTCCTCTTTTTCGTCTTGTGATTTGGTCTGTTGGTATTAATCGATTGAATTTGTCGTCTGTGTTATTTAAGGTGTTTACCATTATACTAATGTAGTTAAGCATTTCTATCGCGTATTCTTTTTCTAATTTGGCTGTGTCCATTGTTGTTTTAGTCTGTAGTAATTTTTTCTAATTGTATAAAATTCTTGTTTTAATTCACTTAAATCAAATTTCTGTGCGAACGTCCAATAATTTATTGTGTTTTGCATACTTCCCAATTTTACTGGTAGTATACCGCGGTTATTTTTAATATCTTCCACTATTATGTCGTTGTCGGCCGTTCTACCTGGGTGAAGGTTGACGGCAAGGGTGATGGCTGTCCATCTGAAATTACAGAGTGTCTTAAATTTTTTAAGTGAATGTATTTTACTATTTTTCCGTTATCTATTACGGCTACATTTTTATCTGATTTGTTTTCGATTTTAGACGGACCTAAATTTCTGGGGGCCGTTTTGTGTCACTTACTTTTAAAATTCCTCTCGTACACGGTTTGTCCTACCGAAAATCTATTTTTATCGGCGTTCTTATTGCGGGTTTTTATAATAGGTTCTTTATCGATATCTAATTTATTTTTTACATTGTCATAAGTTATTTTTAATTTTTCTTTGTAGTCTTTAGCATACTGTGCGTATACTTCTTTATTGGAGTGTATATCGTAAGGGTTGCGGGAATCTGAGTGTCCTAATGTTAATTCGAGGGGTGTAAAATTAGTTGATGAGTGAATTGTGTTGTTGTAAGCATTAGTGCGTATGACATTGAATTAGTGATATACTCTTTCTTATAGATTAATCTTAACAGTCTAATTTGTTCTAAGAATGTTAGGTGTAATCTTTCAATTAGTACATTTGATTTCGGGTGATTTTCTGTTATAAAATGAATTTTTATTTTTATGGAGTTCTAGGATATTTTGTATGGTATCGTTCCTAAAATCGCTGCTATTGTCTAAAGTTATTGTTTCGAGTGTTCTGTAAAATGTAAAGTATTGTAAGAATCCTTGGATTACATCGATGCTATTTTTTGAAGTGATGGGTATCGCTTGGCCTACTTTGGTGAATGCGTCTACGATTGTTAAAAAGTTTTGGGCTTCTACTACCAAAGTGTCTGCATGTAATTTTTAGAAAGGTTTGTCGGGTGTTTTGGTTAGCATTAAGGGTACTTTTGGGGGTGATCTGTCGTATTTTGCTTTGTCGCATAATTCACATTGGTTGATAAAATCTGTGGTTAATTCTTTCTTGACTTTAAAGTAATATCTTCTTATGAGTTGTTTTATTGGTTTGTTGTTTCCACAATGGTTGGTTTTACCTTCGTGTTGGTTTAGAATTATGTCATTTATTTCGTCTGGACCATCTAAAGTTATTAATTTTGGTATACATCTGAATATCTCGGGTCCTGAATTATTAAATAATCTAATATATGATCCTGAAAATCGTTTGTATAAATGTTCTGTGGTGAAACAGAAGTAAAAACGTTTTTTCTCTGGGGTATATTTTTTCAAAATTTTAATTATCTGCTCTTTGTTATCGTCTTAAGTTATTTGAATTTGATATATTTTCTTGTTATCTGTTTTTGTATATTTTGCTGGATTCGGGTTGGTTAAAACTTCGGTAACTATTAATTGATTTGGTTTCGTGTCTATTGCTTCGTTTAAAATTTTAATTGCAATTTTCGGTTCGTCGTTTTGCGTTGAGTGTATGGTTTCTATTTTTTCTGGTTCCTCCCTAATCTCTGTTTCGTCTACGTTATCTATAACTGACTCTGTCTCTATTGCGTTGAGTTGTATTCTGCTTAGTGCATCTGCGTTATTGTTATACATTCCTTTTTTATATATAATTTTATAGTCGTATTCTTCTAGTCTAATCCTCCATCTCTGTAATTTTGAATTCGGTTCCTTGGGTTTGCATAACCATACTAATGGTCTATGGTCGGTGTATATGTAGAATTTCCTTCCATAAAGATATAGTCTAAAATATTTTGTTGCCCAAATTATTGCTAATAGTTCTTTCTCCATAGTGCTATATTTTTGTTCCGTTTCATTTAGTGTTCTTGATGCGTAGCTGATGGGTTTATCGCTACCTACTTTTTCTTGGTCGAATATTGCGCCTAATGCAACATTAGATGCGTCGGTTGTTAATATAAATGGTTTTGAAAAATCAGGGTATTCTAATATAGGGTGGTTTGTAAAGATACATTTAATTTTTTCTACTTCCTTAGTTCAGAAATTTTCCCGATATCTTTTAGCAATTCATTTGACTTTTTTTCAAATCCTTCGTGAATATCTTTATCTTTTAGCTTCTCAAAGTCAAAGTGCCTTTTTCCATTCCTCTTTTTCAGATTTTTAAATTTAAGTGCGGTCTTTATAATTACGATGTTATGGTCAGTGTCTATATCTGCTTCCGGGTAGCTTCTACCGTCTTTTACTTGATTTCTAAACCGTTGTCTCACAATAATGTAATCTATTTAATATCTTCCTATATCTCCTGGCATCTTCCTCATGTATCGTCTTCTAGCATGATGTTGAAATAATGTTTTTGTGATGGTTAAGTTGTTCTTGTCGCAAAATCGAAATATCTAAAATATTTATATTAAGGCTGAGCAATAACACCGCTGCTGCTATGGTGTCGAAGTAGATTTTAAAATAACACCTCTGCTGGTGTGACGTTAAAGCAGCACCGCGCTGGTGTATAATTCCAGGCTATAGAGAAGATCCGGAGTAGTGTTGGCTCTTCCAAGCCATTGAAGAACTCCTGAATGAACTGCTGTTTATGCAAATTTGCGTCTCTTTTTATATCTTTCATCCCATTGACAATTAAGGGTGGTAGCCTATGACATTGCAGGGTTTTGTGAATGGGCGAAGAAATATAAAGTTGCCGCACAACGTAAATATGATCTTCGCGCATTTCTGTATTTTGTTTTGTCAGCGGCACTTGTAATTCGATACAACTACGTAGATCGGGTGGAAACAATACCCGTGTGCCATTGCTTTTTGCATCACTGCTGCAATTTCTACAATTACGATTTTTTATTTCGTCGGGAAAAGCATTTTGCCTAGAGCCAGTTATCATGTTTTAGCTAAGTAAACCTTTCATTTTTACTTTAGCTATTTCCCTCTTGCCTAAGTTTATTCTACATTACACTTCAAAAATATGATTTAAAATAAATAAATGTATGTCCTCACAATTAACTTCTATTATATATTTAACAATTGAGTACAATTAAATTTCCATTTTAAATAACATAAATCGCTTATACATTTGTAAATACATTTGGCTTAGATTAGACGAATGTGACCTTAAGTTCATTACCAGTGATGTTACTTATACATAATGTTGTAAATTCTAATTCTGCCAATTCAGTTTATGACTCCAGTTTCATTTATCACCACATTTATCTTTGCTTTCACGTGTCTGTTGACCGGATGGTCGAATTTGTCCATTTCATTTTCTAATTTATAGTAATTCTGCAATATGTTGATTTTTCAAATTTCCTGAACACGAGACCGTGTAAGGTACGTGTTTTAATAAACGTATTTGTTAGCTCTATACAAAATAAGTTTATAGAAATTCTTTATGAAGGCGTTCCTACAAACTGTGCTGCAACAGCTCATTTTTAATGTAAAAGTGGTGAGATGGAAATGGATTTAATTTTTGTTTTTGATTGAACCACACTGCCATTTTATATCTAATGCTGTTATATTTCAGGGTTCTATGGCAGTATGTTTTATTAGGTTCTTCGTTTCTTTCTTTCGAGCACTTGGTTTACTTTTACTTTTAGTCACAGTGCAAGGTGCATTCGAAAATATTTTGTTCTAAGTTTTAATATAACTTTGTACATAAATTTCTTGGAAAAGTACCTTTATTTGGAATATAGCATGTAAGTATATGTTTCTTTACTTTTAATCGCATGCTGAAGTGAGATCCTGTTGGTCATAAGTTTGCTTTCTGAAAGAGCAGCGAATTCTATCAATTTATATTTATTTGGATAGAAGACTTCGTGATTCCACCTTATGAACTCGTTACTTGAGCAATAGAAAAGAAGTAAAAATAAGCAACACTTGTTACTAAATAGTTATCTTATACGTATGTATGATTTATTTCTGTTCTTAACATGCGCACACGTTAAAAGTGAAAATATTTTCTTTGGATATAGTTTCTTAAATTATACAGTTGCTTAAAAATTAATAAGACGCAGCTAATTGAACTACGTTTAGATAACCGTATAAATATTTATAAAATTTTTAATGTCAAGTTCTAACAATGTAAGACAACGATTTCATGAAATTTTTATGTCAAGTATTACCATACAGGTTAATTTGATTCAATAATTTTAGAATGATACAAATATTTAGATTATTGTTGTTTAATGTACATTTAACGTGTTTGATGCATTATATTACAAAGACCTAAATTTGTAGAAGTGATAACTTATGCTTTAATGATTATCGTGCAAAGTTTAATTAATATCAATTGAAACAAACTTACCATGAATATTGAGTCATAATTTTGTTTTATATAAAAATTATTTCTGGTATTTATTTACAATTGCGTTTTGCGTCTTTTGCTTCTCGACGCGACCTATAACAGTTTTAACAGTTTATTTTAGCTATGCCAGAGTGAAATTCAACACTGTCGTGCACATAGCCTTTTCATACCAGCTAAAAAAGGGTAGGCTGCACTTTAAACTTTATAATTATAGCTATTTGTGACAGTTTAGCTTCTTTTTTCCTACTGAAAATGAGCCGTCTCTCCAGAAAATCTGTACAACACAAATTACTCCTAAATATGCGCTGTTTCTTCCAAAAATCTTTATCGCAAATTAATAAACTTGCTCTTATAGAGATACTCATATTCTTTAAAGAAAAATAAGCGACATTAACTTCTGATTGTACATGTTCATTTCTTAGAAATGTATAAAAACAAATTTTATTTTTATACAAGCATATGTAAACTGCTTCGTGTGGCGTTGAGTATGATAACGATTTTGACCAACTACAATGTCTGGATTTTTATTTAATTATTCTTGAACATGTGACACTAGTTTGTTTTAGTTAATAATACATAAAATTTTCGTGATCTAGCTGTTATTCAAAACTACTAATCTTGACATCACAAGTTGGGCACCTTAATAATATTTATTAAATTTAAGTAAACATACACTAAGTACATAATCTAAATAACACTTTTTTAGTTAACTTGGTAGCACCGCATTTCAGAAAATATTAAACTCTAAGTATAAAAAAAAAAGCTAGACAAAGCAGTATATTAAGGTAGTTACAAAGAAGAAAGTTGAACGTGTGCATCCGCTATCTGCTTCAAACAGACGTTAATGGAATGATCTTATTAAAATATGTCAGCAGTGCTAATTAAACGTGGTTTTATTTTCCTATTATCTAAACACACTAGAGGCAATACAACAAACGAGTTGCATAATACCGAATTAAAATTTCTAGTTATGTTTATGAATTTTATTAATTTTTACAAGAGAAGAACGTTGATCATAATTATACGCTACCTACTGTTTGTGTATTGTAACGCAAACAAACAAACGCATATTTGCAATAACAACAGTACGTTATTTTTAAACTGTTACACAAGCCTTTTCAACAGCGACTCGTACCATAAAATTTCTAAAAGTCCACAGCGATTTAGTTTCAGAGCTTTAAACTAACAGTACAAATATAATCTTCTAAGCATTAAGATTTTATTTTCTTAATTAACTTAATCTCGAAGCACTACAATTAATTTATATACGAAGCACTAATCACTATGATTAATTTATACCAATTTTATATCAACAGTAGAATAATTTACGTTACATTTTTTAAAGCACTAAGTTATCTAAATAAAATTAAATAAAAACCCTTAACCACAAAAAATATTTAAATTACTAAATACGTATTTCGACCACTATGTGGTCATCATCAGAAAATAAAAATAAATTAGCTGTTGTTCTGGAACACTTCAGAGGATATTCTCCTCACCACTTAGGCTGAGTGAACCTTCCCAACCTATAATTTACTATATTGTTGCTTTAAACACTATCGAGGATATTCACACGATTTCACGCAGCTGGTTGTTCTCAACAACAGGAATTGTCACAATTGTCACAATTCACTTGTTTGTTGTTGAGAACACCAGCCTGCGGGTGAGGAGAATATCCTCGATAGTGTTTAAAGCAACAATATAGTAAATTATAGGTTGGGAAGGTTCACTTCAGCCTAAGTGGTGAGGAGAATATCCTCTGAAGTGTTCCAGAACAACAGCTAATTTATTATTTTTTTTTTTCTACTGATGATGACCACATAGTGGTCGAAATACGTATTTAGTAATTTAAATATTTTTTGTGGTTAAGGGTTTTTATTTAATTTTATTTAAATCGTGCCACAGTGTTCCTATAGATTATTAACTAAGTTATCTCTCTACATTAGCATCAAGTACTACTAACATGTGGTTTATTATAAACGAACCTGCAATTGAAATTCATATCAAAGTTTCGATTAGAACTTACTTTCCATATTCATGGCAGCAATTTATATATATTTTAATTGTACCGGTAAAGTCCAGAACATTCTAGTAATTATGTAAATTATTATCTGGAGATTTCTTACACTTCTAGAAAATGCTTTATTGTAATATTAATTGAAAGGCCTGGTACTTGTTATTCAACATATCCCAAAGGTGTAAGGCACCGGGGAGTCGCCAGTCATTCTTTGTGTGCATTCTAACATAATTACGCTATATAGACCGGGCAGCGTCTCAGTATTTATGAAGTTGTTATGCGCAATGTATATATCTTCTCTTGCCGAGTGTATATTTAATAATTTTGATTTTGTGTTTTTATTTTAATACACAATACTCATTATTTGTTGGACTCGATTAATTCCGGATGTGCTCGGATCATGTCCACTATCACAATATGCCACTATTTGTTGCTATAAATAAAAAACTATAAATTAAAATTTTTTTAGGTTTACTTCCAGATATCATTTTTTATGTCATACGACGGTTAATATTAATAGCTCCCGTTTATACTGTTCTTGCGCATACATATATTACAATAATTGATTACTTTTAAATTTTTATACTTACTGTTGTTTACTTTTCCAATTTACAGCAGGGAGAATCATTGCGAAATCGAAAGGCGGAGACGGAACAAGATGACAGCTTATATCACTGAACTATCTGATATGGTACCCACGTGTAGCGCACTTGCCAGAAAGCCCGACAAACTCACAATTCTTAGGATGGCAGTAGCACATATGAAAGCACTTAGGGGTAAGTCAAATTATGTTTTGATTTCTTTTAAATTATTTCACCTATATTGTGTGTGTGTGTGTTTACGTGTGTGCTTGGAAATGCGAGTGGATGCATTCGTGCGTGCGTCTATGCTTGTGTGTATGTGTACGAGTGTGTATGCGTGTGCGTGCGTGTGTATGTGAAGTTTTGGGTTTATGTGTGCGAGTGCGCATGCTTGTGAGTACATGCCTGAGTCTGTGTATGTTTGTTTGCACGCGCATGTGTGTAATTATATTTTATTATAAATAAACAGATTCAAAAGTGCGTTGGTCAGATAATACAAATTGACAAAGGGCTACCCAGCTCAATAAGATGTAAGAAGGTTTTTTTTTTAAAGTGTAAGTGCGAGTAAAATGTTTGTTTTAAGAATAGTATTTACTTGGCAATGCTTGTCTACGTTATGTACGATTCCGCCGAATTGAAAACGTCTTGAAAACCACGTGTAGGTAAAGCTTCATAAGGAGGGGTAGAACTAACTAGAAGTCAAAATAATCTACTAGGGGTTTAATTTTCTATCGTTTAGGGCTCATACTTGTTCCTTCAATAGGCTCAGTATTTGATTAGAAAAGGAAAGCATATTTACATTTACTAACCCTGAAGAGCAGCTGGTAGTCTTGACTATACATAATACTCTAAATAGAAGGCCTTAAGTTTTATAAGAAGGCAATTACTTTTCTGTTCTATGCACCGGTAACCTTATCAAGTCCATCAGGTGGTGCGAGGTTTCATATGACGCCCCAATCTATGCAATCGCTTATTACTGAGTAAGCATAGAGACTGAAGATAACATATATTTTTTAGATTTTTAGATATTAATAACTAAAACGTCCCAACGATAAGTATATAGTGCTCGCAATTTCTAAATAGACCTTGTAATCCGTGACGTCACACAAGTACTAACTATTTATGTAGATGTTTGTCAACTTAATACCGTACAATATTTATGTTATAGTTTTGGTTTGAATAATAGCAATTTACGACGTTGCCAATAATTTTAAAGTCAAATATTAAATATTGACCTTTAAATTTTAGGTTATATGCCATTCCTTGTTTACTTGGTGTCAACGACCTCATGAATTTTTCCGTTTTTATATATTGATATTTGGTTGGTTTTTACTGCAAACAGTGCTATTCAGAACTCATATTAGTATTAAACTGAACTCTAATAACCAAAGACGATGAACGAGAATTTGATTTTGGATATATTATCCAGAATCCAAAATAAAAGAAGAGAATCTGTAGCATTTTGTGTTTTTAGACGAAACATGGCTTTTTCAGAATGGTGCCGTAAGCCGTACCTGGTAAAGGAACATAGTATTACATGCCCAAAATGTTATTGAATTACTAAATGGGGCTGAAATTGATTTTTCTCTTTTTCCACAAAAAAACCTAAATTACTGCAGAGAAGTGAATGAGCAAAATTTGAAAATTAATTATTAAAGAATTTGGAAAAATCATTTGCAATAATTTTAGACAACATGTCGTATTATTATACTTGTTAATAAAACATCTAACAGTTTCTAGAAAAAAAGTAACATTATGGAGCGACTTACAAAATAAACAGTTTCTTACGGAACTAATGATTTTAAGCAAAGTTTATTTAACTTGCCACGATGTAAGTCAAAGTTATGTGCTCTATAACATATCAGTATTTATTAAAAATTTTAGACATAAATCGCCAAAGATTTTTAAAGCGGATTTGCTGGCTGAACAGACATAGGGTGTTAAGATTGCCACCGTATCACTGCATATTCAATGCAATTGAAAATGTATGGGGTGTTAGTAAGAGCTACTACAACCGACATGCTGGAAGAGATGGGAGGTCTGTTGAAAACTGTTTACAGATGTGGAAAGAAGCATTAGAAAAAATAACACCAAAGATTTCGACACATTCGATAGAACATGCAGAAAAAATTATCAAAGATTGGTGGAACGTGAGATCAAATTTGATCAAGAAGATAAGGCACCTCTAATTATTAACATTGGTGATGGTGATGACAGTTATTCAGATTTTCAATCAAATTGAACTAGTCAACCAATCGCATGGCTACTTAGAATTAAAAAACTTTTTACACGATGTACTTCTAATTTACTTATAACTATCTTAAACTTTATGTATAATAAACAAGTACAACCATATATATTTTATTGTTAAATTACAAGCTTTTAATACTCGTTAAATTCTTGAGTGACTTGTTTTTAAAATATGGGTTGCAAATTCATCTTCAGGATATTGGATTTTTGGCACCCTAACAGCTTCTACAGCTTTCAATTTTAATGGATGTAAGAAACACACTGGTGACGAACTAGTCAATACTACACTAGCTTAAACTTTGGAGGTGCTAAATACAAATAAGGTCAAAGTCTTTATATTACACCAATCTACAAAAAATGGTAAATTGTATATTGAATTATTTGTTTCAAACTACTCAATTACCTGCAACAATTATATGGTCTCGAACAGTAATAAAGCAAATGCCTATTTTTTGGAAGATTTTTGCCCCTTCATGCTTTTGTATATTTAACAAACTGCTGTTTATATCTTTAAGAATTCCATCGAAATGATTAGTCGTTGAACCTTTTGGTTATAAAGTTTTCATTTTTAGTTTACGACACTGACTGGAGATAACTTGCAATTTTGGATTTTTACTGGGAACAGTAATAATCCTGTAACAGTTATTCTTTTCTTGAATAATGGCATACTTCAACAACAGAATTCTAAGTTGGTTCATTTAAAGTCTTTATCCGTATGCATTGTTTTAGTTGTTGGAAATGCTTTCAAAACATGCCGTATTCAATCCAGTTGCATACTAATAAACAGAAGTAAAATGATCACCACAAATTTTAGGGATGATTTGAAAGTATTAAATCCGTCGTTTGCATTGTACATAACATAACTTTAGTCTTTGTAGATGGTTTCAGGGAAATCTAAAAGATTATTTTAAAGTGACATATCTTAATTATTGAAAGTTAATGAGAATTTTACTTACAAATGGAATTGTAATTTGTTCCTTTTCTTTTTCGATTTCTGTAATCAAAACGTTTAAATTATAATTCCAATGGCATAACCTCTTGAATAACTGTAGTTATTATTGCGTCTCTGGTATAATATACTAATGGCCATAAAATTAGAAGCATTAGAAATACGCAACTATATTTAAAATATGCACAGTGGTAAAAATATAGAAGTAAATAAAATATATTGTTAATTAATGACTTTAATCTGTAATATTGTCGATACAAATTTATCCTAAAAAATACTTTTTTTAAAAACTAACAAATCACATTCATCATCTGCTATTAAATATTTTCAATCTCTGTATTCTACCGATGGCGCTATTATAGTCATGTGGCAATAGGATTTTAGTAGCGGCATCGTCGCTACAATTTGACGTCACAAATGGTAATGACGCAGGTCTATTTAGAAATTGCAAAGACTATAGTAGTAGTATGCATGAGAAACAATAACAGCAAATATGAACAATATTTGTTATAAAGGTTTATTTAAACTCACTACTCACATCACATCAAATTTACATAGTAAATTAATTTAAAACTGAAACAAAAATTAACTACAAAGACTGGATTGCCACCTTCTTCGTTTTTGCGTTTGCAAATTTTTTTAATAAGTCAAAGTAATTCACGTTCTGAGCAGTATCATTTTCAATAGACAAAATTGCAAGGTATGAGAGTCTACCCTGACACATGGTTGATCGAAAATACGTTTTAATGAGTTTCAGTTTACTGAAGCTTCGTTCTCCTTTAGCTGTAGTTACAAGTACGGTTAGAAAAATTCGAAGCGTTGTCTGCACGTTTGGGAATATATCCTGACGACCTGCACCGATATTTCAATTTAGAATTTTTGGGAATTGTTTGGATGTTATGTAAAAAGGACCATTAAGTTTGGATACTTGTGTAAATCTAATGAACAGTGAATTCTCAATTGTTATCGATTATAGAGTAAAAAACGTTTATTTTAAACAATTCTTCAGAATCTATTGCTGTCCCATCTATGGCTTCATATTCAAATAATCTCTTCTTTTTTTGGGATCAGACTGGCTTATTGTTATAAGTAGGATCTATCCCTACCTGCGAAAATTTTCCTAACTGTCATCAAAGGAGACGAGTAACCGTAGTACTCTATCACAAATTCCGAGCAGTTCTTCGGAATTGTGAGTTGTTTGATAAACCCATAGCTTCCGGCTGTATAACCTTACAATGGCGTCGTTCGTTTCTTTTGAATATTCAAAAGGGCGTCATGAAACTCTACTCTCCCAACTAGTTGCGCAAACTTTTTTCAAGGATAGCCCTTCTACCCATTATGAAAGGACCTGCACTTTGAAGAAGTTCTAAAATACTAGAACGAGTATAATGGCTTGCATGTTTCAGTGAGCTAAAGAGCCGAACTATAGGTTTAACCAAATTAATGGGATCTTTAGTGAGGAACCAAACTAAAACAGGTCTCTGAAATATGGCAGCAGCTTTTTCGATACTTAGAGTGGCAGAGACCATAGGGGTCGGTATAACATTCCAGGACACACTACTGCGATGTGAAAAGCAACGGGAAACCACCACATTACCTCCCAACTACACAGCGTACATAAATTGTTATTAATGATGATGGCATCCTCTGGGGTAAAATATTCTGGAGTTAAGATGGTCCCCCATTAAGATCTCCGGGAGGGGACTACTTCGGAAGATATAATCGTCAAATATAAAAAAAGAGTCGTAAACATTCTGCGAGTCGGGGCGTATATCAAGTGTGAAGTGTAAAGTATGAAGCAAATAGGTAAGCTGAGAACTTGGTTTAGACAGGGGAAATAGACTGGTAGAATTTTGCGGCAAGAACAATTTAACCATCACAAACACATTATTTTAACATCATGCTAGAAGACGATACACGTGGAAGATGCCAGGAGATATAGGAAGATATTCTTGTTAGACAACGGTTTAGGAATCAAGTAAAAGACTGTAGAAGCTATCCAGAAGCAGATATAGACACTGACCACAACATCGTAATTATGAAGATTGCTCTTAAATTTAAAAATTTAAAAAAGAGGAACAGAAAAAGGCACTTTGACTTGGAGAAACTAAAAGATAAAAATATCCACAAAAAATTTGAAAGAAAGTCCAATGAATTGCTAAAAGATATCGGGAAAATTTCTTATACTAAGGAAGTAGAAGCAGAATGGAATAACATTAAACCCAGCTTAGACATGGCAGCCAAAGATATTCTGGGGTATTTACAAAAGGAAAATAAAAAACCATGGATAATAAAGGATACCATGAATCTAATAGAAGAAAGAAAGAACGAAAGCTAAAGAACAATGGATTGATGATAAATGCAAAGAGGTACAAACTAAGATGGAAATAGGAAAGACAGGCGAAGCATACAAACTAATTAGAATGAATGTTAGGGATCTAAAACCGTATAGCAAAAATATAAGGGACGTGAGAGGAAACGTCATTATAGAAAATGTAGAGAAAGTGGATAAATGACAAGAATGTATAAGAAATTTATATGCAGGAGAGGAACTAACAACATTAGAACAAGAATCAGACATTGAAAATGATGACTTGGGATATCCTATACTTAGAGATGAGTTTGAATTAGCATTAAAGAGTCTGAAAAATGGTAAGGCGTCGGGTACAGATAAGGTGCAAGCAGAAACTCTAAAAGCCGCTGGACTAGCAGTAACAGAACGTCTTTTCCAACTTGTAAGCTATATGTACGAGACAGACGAGATATCCAAAGATTTCAAACGTAACATCATAGTCACTATACCAAAAAAGAGAGGCTCGGATAGCTTTTTAAGCAATAAGATTGATAGCACATGTGTCAAAAATATTAATTAGAATTGGACAAAGACGAATGAAAAAACAAGCTGAAGAAGTACTAGGAGAAGATCAATTTGGGCTTAGGCGGAACAGGGGAATACAAGAGACTATTTTAGCTCCGAGGGTGATAATAAAGAAAACAATATAAAAGGGGGAGCGTGTATGTAGGGTTTGTGGATCTGGAAAAAGCATTCGACAATGTAGAATGGAAAAAATTTTTCGAAATACTCAAAAAGATTAGAATAAGTTTTAGGGATAGACGGATAGTTCATTGCTTATACAAAGAGCAAACAGCGGTAATGGAGGTTGAGCAAGAAAGTAGAGAGGGAACTATTAGGAAAGGGGTTAGACAGGGATGTGCCTTATCCCCATTAATTTTTAACTTGTACATTGAAGAGGTAATAAACACTGTCAAATGCAGGAAGACATTTGGAATTACTATGCAGGGACAAAAGATTGATATGCTGAGATTTGCAGATGATATAGCAGTATTAGCATCTAGCAAGGAAGAGTTAGAAGCTGCGCTTAATGAAATGGAGATAGTTCTAACAGAGAGATGCGGTATGAAAATTAACAAAATAAAACTAAAGTTCTAGTATGCAAAAGAGGGGAAAATAAATTAAAAACTAGAATACAAATAGGTAATGAGAACTTACAAAAGGTTAGGATTTCTGCTACCTAGGAAGTAAATAACACAAGATGGGAAGATCGCATTAAATTTAAAGCGAAGATTGGCACAAGGTCATGCTACATTTAACAAGAAAGGAAATTACTGTGTTCAAAAACAACAAACATACAAACAAGGAAAAGATTGCTTAAATATATGTGTGGAGCACAGCACTGTACGGCTGTGAAGCCAGGACAGTAAGAGAAGCGGACAGGAAGCTAGCTAAGTATAGAAATAAGACCTTGATCAGACTATTGCACACAGATAGTGAAAGATACAGACTGTGTAAATTTCAAGGAAATGTGTAGGTTAGCACATAGTAGGAAACAATGAGGGTACACGTCTAATCAGTTCCAGGACTGAATACCAAATGATGATGAGTCCTTCTACGTTCTTGGTATATCACTTCCCAGTGCTTTGCTGATTCAGAGTATAGAACAAACAGTCTTTGAAGAAAGCCCCACAAAGAAACCGATCTAGCTGTTCTTTTGATGTCATCCGCTATTACTAAATTTAAGCTATGGCAGCCATATGGTGTAAAAATGCTATTGATTCAGAATTCTCCTTTGAACACCTTTGTCTATTCCGATCATGTTGGATCTATTATCATATCCTTGGCCTCCACAATTATTTATATCTAAATTAACCTCTTTCACAATATTATCAGGAAAGAGGCCAGTGGATTTTGCTTCCGAAGAGTCACTTACTGGTCTGTAAGCAATGAAATACTCACGCACTTGGATTTCATCTTCATTAGTGTTAACAAAACCTAATGTTAAAGATAATTGTTCAATGTTCCTGACACTAAGAGTGCAATCCGGTATGTATGAGAAGTATTTAGATGACGTTACCATAGTCAAAATTTTATTTCGGACTTCAGTTTTTAGTAAACCGATAAATTCGTTTTGGATACGTTTGCTAAAATAATGGACCTTAGTTTCCTTATTAACAATACGGCGGAGGTGCTCCATCATAGATTCAAATTTTCCTAACAGTTGCACTAATCCCAGGACTTATTTGGGGTATATAGTGTTTCATATCTAGAGCTTCCTCTGAACGACAAATTATTGCTTGCTAAAAATAATACTATGAGCATCAATCGTTCAACGATAGCAACCACTTTGATCTTTCGTCTTCAATCGGCTTTCGCAAATGTTTGTTTATTCTACTGACTTTTTTAATTGAATCGACGCTTCTATCCAACTTTTTATGACGCCCTAGTGCTTTGATAAGGTTCGTGAGATTGAGACGCACTGATAAGTGCCTCCAGTCCTCAAATCCTTTTTTTCTCAAATTAGAATGTGAACTTGTGTTCAATAAGCTGCGGCAAAAAGAATATGCTTTATCGGAAGATTTTTTTTTATAAGTTTTTCCATTTGGTATTACTCTTTGAAAATGTGTATTTGAAAAAACAACCTGCCCTTCCATTTAAAAAGAAGTTGGGGGTTGCTGCAACTCGCAGATAATTAAATAATAAACAAAGCTCTTTGTAATATGATCCATTGAAAATAAAAGGTGACGTTTCAGGAATTTTGCGACAAACCTTTATTTATTAAGTAAAAAAAATTGTTCCAGTTAAAGTTTCCACTCTGTATTATAAAGTCGCTTTATTGTAGTCTAGTAATAGGAGTAACGTCACATTATCATGGTCTGTCGCATGCGGTTGTATAACTGTATCCTGGTCTAAAGTCAGACTGAACTTTTGGGAGAATTTTATAGCTTTTAATAAATTTACGAATTTGGTAATCCATTATTTTTCTATTATACTTTAGATAACATTAGCAAGATACTAATTGAGCGTATTTGGATTTGTGATTTTTGGAAATGGCAAAATCATGGCACTTGTCCAATACTCTGGAAAACTTCATTGTGCTAGACAAGTATTGATTGTGTGCCGTAGATATGGTGCAATAATTTATTTGCATTTTATTTGTTTGTTTGAATGTAAATCGACTAACCCATGTAAAACTAAAACTTTCCAATATACTGTTTGTTCCATTAAAAAAATATTATAGGTGTACGAACGTGAGATCAAATTTGTTGAAATATTTGTCAAAGATAGAAGAACACTAAACAAGGACTTCGGAAACTATTCGGATTGATGAAAGGTAGGAAACTTTGTTGTGAGAACATTATTTCGTTAAATAATGTTTTGTTTTAAGTTGGTATGACTTTTCCTATCTAAGTTTTAGGGTTTTTTTATTGTGTTTACTCTAATAGAGGAATAACTCATTTTTTATCAAAATGACCTGAAATCTATATTACACAATAATACATTTATGAGCATGAACGACGGAAATACGTCTAATATATGTTAATTGGAGCATCTTTTGCATGCGTCCTTTTTGATGCAACAAGGAGACAACCTCAGATTAATATTTTTTGTCCCAATTAGTTTAATTGAACCGTCGTGGTTCTTAGGCGTGATTTAGAATATGTTTAGTTTTGGTTTAATCGTTTTGCGCCAAATACAGATAACGAGAGAAGGGAAGTGGCGTCAAGCGCACTTTTTGCGTGCGAGCGTTTTATAAAAACAACGTTTTTAATTTAAGGTACTTGAGAAATGTGCCAAATGCGAATTTTATCAAGCATTGGAGTGTACAAATTTGAAAAAACTGGTAACACAATGCCGAATAAATCGATAGGGCGTAAAAAGACATCAAGAACAATCATAAATGTCGAGCGCATTCGTCAGTCTGTTATGCACGAGCCACGACAGCGACTAACTTTGAACAAACCCACGATGCATCGCATTATTGGCAAAGATTTACACATCCCTTCAAAAATTCTGCAAGAGATGAAACCCGACGATCATGCTAAACAAATCGAATTCTGCAGGGCAATCAAAAGTAGTTTTAGGATTTTAAATACCATATGGTTCTTTGAAAACCAATTTTCACATCAACGTTTATGTGAATAAACAAAATTGTAGATATCGGGTTTCCGTAAATCTACTGAAACTGCATCAGAAGCCGTTACACTCGCTTAAGGTTGTCGTTTGGATTGCCATATCAACTCAAGAATTAACGATCCATATGATTTTGAGGATAACCTTGGTCGCGCCCAGATCGTTAATTCTGATCCATGTTTCCATGTGATCCTGACGTTTTTGGCTCCAGAACTACAAAGCCTGAGTGACTTTGTAACACATTTTTCCAGCACGATTCAGCTACTTCCCGCGTCACAAATAATTCGTTAGCTGCTCTTCACAATTTATTTCTCGAAGGAGTAGTTATTCGCCGAGGAGGCATCAACTGGCCACCGAAAAGCCTAGACGTCTGTTGATTTTTTCGTATGAGGTTACTTAAAAGTAAGTTTTTCAACTCAATACCACCCAACTTAAATGTTTTAAATCAAAGAATCGCAAACGAAATCAACGCTATACCAAGAAGGATGTTCCAGCGAGTAATTGAAAATTTCAGCTCCAAGCTAGCTGAGTGTGAAGAAGCGGATGATGCACATTTACAAATGGTTGTTTGTCATAAATGAAAAAGCTAACCTGCTCTTTAACTTAACTAAACTAATTCTGCCCTTCAGTTTTCAAATATCAAAAATGAAAAACATTCTGAGACGCCATTTATAATAAGGCATCGTGTGTCTAAAAGGAATTTTATAAGATGGTGTATCTTGTGTGTTAGTCGGATGAAATAAATCAACTACCTGCCAGTTTTTGTTAATTGTAAGTATTTACAAATTGTTTATGATAATGTTATTAGTAGAAAGAGTTTGTAAACGTCATGAGCGATTTAAGAGAGGTTAATGATTCGTGTAGTTCCGAATCCATAAGATTACCATGAACCTATCAGAAACGAGATGGGTACGAATCAGATGGCGAGGGTAGTGATTCTTAAAATAAAAATCAGTCAGTTATAAATAACGGAAAACAAGAAATGAACATAACTGGACCACAGCTGTTATCTGATATTATTCATTTTACTAACCAAATAAATTTAAAACTGTCAGAACTGTAGTCGATGTACCCATCCCATGATAACCCACAGTTATATTAAAATGTAATGCTTTTTCCAATAAAATTGCACAAGTTTGTTGTCTACTGAAAAAATATTAAGTCACATATCAGATCTTGTAGGTTAAAAAAATAATACAAGAAAACTTGTACAGCTGCGTTTATGTATAGAATTCATGTTGGAAAAACATACAAGAATATTTGTAAAAAAACTTTCCGGATGATTCACACTATATCCAAAAAGTGTGTTAAGTTTCTATCAAAACAAAGCAGTTTAGGGAGTTCCTGTAGAGCGTTAGACCAAAATATTTTCACCTGTCAAATGCAGTACTGTAAGAAGTAATTCCACAGGTGAATTTACATATTAACGGTGTTCCAAAAAGAAGTTTCCATTATAGTAATAAAAGTCACGACATATACCGACTAGCCTTAGACTTTAATATGAAACGTATTTACGTTTTCGAACAATTTCAATTCGAAATTAAGATAATTACGTATAACCGGAAAAAAGCAGTACTGCATCCGTCATATAAATTTTAATTCCTAACTACTTGGTTTTACTTCTTTTTAATAAGCGCCTTCTAGAGATTTTAATCTAAACGACTTTACCCTTTTACTGCTATTTCAAATCATACGAACTGTCACTTAACAAGTTCAATTCAAATGAATACTTATTTAAATGTCCTATAAATATTTGCTTAAGTTTTTAGTTCTGCGGTAAAAACGTGGTATTTATTCCATAAGATTTTGCTTATCGTTCAACTGCTTTTAATAGGTTCGTTGCAAGGCTAGAAAGTTTATGTAATAAATTGGTTGAAATACGTTCTAAACCACCTGCTTATCGTTAAATAACTTCGCTTTATAAATTCTTTGAAACAACCTGCATTGTAGAATATAAACGCTTCTAATAGTACTGAGAAATCCTATTTCGTTATCAAGCAAGTGTTGAACTCGCTCAAGTTTACGAGCAATAAACCGTCCCCTCAATTAATTAATTCTCGGGATTGTAATTCGATGTAATATCTCGTTATCGTTTCTATAACAGTTAGGCAACCTGTTATCCATTTTACTTCATAAAGCCGTAAGGAGGGTTACAAACTTATTCTAACAATTTTAAACATACCTCGTTTTCCATGCGGACAATTTCATAGAAATCATAGTATATCAAGGCGTTTTTTTTAGTTAATTGGTTTTTGTTCTAGAAATATTTGGCAGCTGCTGTGTAGAAAATATAGTTTTATAGGTACGGTTCGCAAAATACTTCACATATTATGGTTGGGAATTGTTTTTAAAACGCAAACACATTGTTGTCGATCCTTATAAATACAGACTGAACTTTGAAAGGAATCGTTCTATACAACGCCATTTTATTGAAACGAACGCTGTAAGTTGCGCTGCTAAGCTGTTTTGTTGTACTTAGTGTTATAGTCTAGTTAAATTGTTTCATCCAGTATCCAGTCCGCCGGCGAGTGTAGTACGCATTTCCAAATCCCTTACGATGGTACCAGATGCAGACAGCCTGTTTTAAAGTACGTTTATTGTTTTTTTTATGCTGCCGTGGAAAATAGACACTTCCTTGGCTGGCTATAGTTTTTCTTACTCGTGGTTGCACCATAAATTACAGACTGCACATTACCAATTTACTTTCACAGTGTACAAGTGATTCTGTAATTATTCTTCAAAGTCACAATTAGTATAACTCGATGCTCGCGTTAAAGCACTTTTTACTGTTTCTTTTTGTTTGTAAATTAATGCCGACTTCAACAGCTTGTTTACCAAATTATAAGTTATACTAATTTAACACATGGATTGTCTCAGTTAGCGTTGCGTTATTTCTTGTAAGAAGCGCATTTCACAGACCAGGTTTAATTAAAATCACTGTCTACTTTTTATCTTGTATATATATTTAGGGTTGGAAATATTATGTAAGTATGTATATGTTATTTGGATTTTAGGGTTTTACCATGTGGTGTTATATGCAAATTGACACTTTTCTGCTTTCTTGTCTGCGCGGAATACCGTAACAATTAAACATTTTAAAATTTCTAATAAGAGAGATAAAATAGAAACTGTATGTAATGTCAGTAATAATATACGTTTTGTAAGAGAGGCTGCGTTAGAAGTAATAGTAATAACGATACTGCAGGTAAATCAATCATGCACAATACTTTATAATTTTCATCAATTTATTTTGAAAGTCTTCTTATGCCTGGTTTTGACAAATCAAATAGCATCAACTTCAAGCAAAATTTAAACAGGAAAATCAGAGAACGTTACAAAATCTACAATAGTTTTGTCGTTTATATTAATCCGCCAATTTATTTCAATGCACTTTTCAATTCTTCTACGCACGTTGATTGATACCTTTCGTATTCGATCTGCAGTAATTTCTGCGCAGGCTTGTATTATCTTAGCCCGTAGTTCTCAGCAGTTTGTGACCTTGATTTTTACACTTTTTGTTTAAGGAAACCCCAATCAAGGCACTGTTTCTCCCTATCCAATGGTTTTTAAAATGTTCATTTTCTTACCAAAACAGCGTCATGAGTAGAACAACCATCTAACTTGAATTTTAAATTAAGGCGATTCTGTAATAGTAAATCATCTAATGCATTCCAATATAGGTTTTCAAGAAAATATAAAAACCAATTGGCATTTAAATTATTCTCAAAAAGGAAAGGGCCAATTAATCTGTCACTTAGTATTCTGCATCAAACTTTAACTTTTGCAAATATTGTCTTTTTGCCTTTATGACGAATTCCGGATATCATTGAAAAAATTAGGATTATTTAGATATTCCCCCTGAAGCCAATAGCAAAACTCTTATCGTCTTTCCTCATCTCCCAGTTCCAATGTATGCAAAAATTTGGGCTTAAGAGGCCTTATTTTGTTTTTTGCAGGCATCTTCTTATACTCTCTATGGGGATGTCAATGTGTAAACTAACCGTTCTAAAACTAGTCCGAAGGTTGTTGTTAAAGTATTCCAAAATTTGGTCATAATTCCCAAAACTTCACGGCGCCCATTATGCCTGGTTCTAAGCAAATTTCTTGAAACACACCCTGTCTCATTGAACACTTTGTTAATGTGCTGTACAGTACTCCGACTTACTCGTTTATCAGGATGCCTATTATCGAATTCTATCATAGCTTCTCTTACAGAACGCATATTATCACCGACAAGGCGTACAATTTCCATTTTGTCTCTTGTAGTTAAATTTTTCATTATTATGTACTTTAGAGGAACTGTGATAACTTTCCTAAATAATGTCATTTTTAACAATTAGCTGTTTCGATGTTTATGTAGTTTATGCACGGATAACTAGATTTTTCACAATAAATTGATAAAAATGTTATAGGATTGTTTATGGTTGATTAAACTACAAAATCGTTATTACTCAACAGATTTTGATAAAATCTGGTAGAAACCCGTTTTGAGGAGTGCTCAATTAGGTGACATACACATATTTGTTTTTTAAATCGCTAATATGATATTTTTCAGTTTTGCTCCTGAAAACCGACGTAGTAGGTTTTCAATTTTGCAGAAATGTGACTCTTTTCGCTCAGAAAATACAGATCATCAAAATCTACAATTTAAAAAAAATTGATTAAAATCACAGAATAAATGATGATTTTACAGGGTGACTCAAAAACGAATGGGTCACACTGTATATGGAAAATATTTTTAGTGTGGATATGGACACTTTATACAGGGTTATTCTAAATGATGAACCTATTTTTAAAAATCGTATTTATTAAAGTACAAATTCAAAATGAACAATCGTTATACTAATGAAAAAAGGAAGTTTTAAAGTTTTTTTTAGTACATTATAAATGTTCAATGTGTTCACCGTTTGCTGCACGGTAGGTAAACTCATCCCGCACACGAGAAAGCGTATCTGCTGTTACTGAGTGCACAGCAGCAGTGATACGGTTTTGCAGATCGTTCAGAGTCGTTGGTAGAGGCTGGACGTAAACAGCATCTTTAACATAACCCCATAAGAAGTAGTCACATGGGGTGAGATCAAGAGATATCGGTGGCCAGAAGTGTAGAGCCAGGTCTTCATTTCCCCTGCGACCTATCCAGCACTGAAGAAGGAATTCATTCAAAGTGCTCGTATATCGAAGTGCCAATGGGACAGAGCTCCATCTTGTTGTAAAATAAAGTTATGTGTATCTTCTATAACTTGAGGGAACAGCCATTGTTCCAACATGTCAAGGTACATTATTCCAGTTACAGTTCTTTCCACAAAGAAGAAAGGTCCATAGACCTTTGTACTGGATAAGGCACAGAACACGTTTGTCTTCGGTGAGTCTCTTTCGTATTGCAATGTTGAATGTGGATTTTGCAAATCCCATATGCGAATGTTGTGTTTGTTGACTTTTACACTAAGGTGGAAAGTCACTTCATCGCTAAAAAATTATACGCCGTACAAACGCTTCATTCTCCATCATTTGTAGCACATAACCACAAAATTTGAGACGCTTCTCTTTGTCATTAGGCTTGAGAGCCTGCAGAAGATGTAATCGGTAGGGCTTGTACAGCAAACGCCATCTCAGAACTTTTAATACAGTTGGGTGGGGTATTCCAACTTCTCTACTAGCTCTATTGGTAGACTTACGTGGCCTGCGAACAAAACTTTTTTCAATCCGTCTGATATCATTCTCTGACACACGCGGTCGGCTTGTGCTTTTTCCGTTACACATACTTCCAGTCTGTCGAAATTGCTTAAACCATCGGCTAATGCTTCTTCTAGTTGGTGGTTCAATACCGAATTTGATACGAAATGCCCGTTCATTTACATTTCCAATGCTCCACCTGTAGGTACTACATTGGCCAGGAGGCGAGTTTTTTGTTGCCTGGAAATTTAGAATTTTGCCGAACCCTTGCCGTTCTAGGCAAGGTAGGGATCTTTAACGTGCGTGACAACACTCACACACGGGACCTCCATTTAACCTCTCATCCGAACGAGGGCGTAATTTTTGTGAAAAATGCTCACCTGCCATTTTTCAAGCAGTCGGCAGTGTCAGGATTTGAACCCGGGACCTTGGGATCCGTAGTCTTACGCTTGCTACATTGATCCACGGCGACGCCTCGATACGAAATGCCCGCTACACTACAATATGCGACCTACTTTTTGCAAACTCAAGAACGCAGAAATCTTGTACTCCACAATTACCATCTCATTCACAACTGACAGTGAAACGAAATGACGGCCTATTGCCGTTCGAACTCTGCCGGCCGCTTCTGGAACCATAACCGCCCGCCTTCCCCTTTTCATTGGTATGTGGAACAGTATCACTGCTGCCGTGCACTCACTCAGTAACAGCAGATACGCTTTTTCATGTGTGGGAAGAGTTTACCTACCGCGTACATGTTTGCCATGCAGCAAGTGGTGGATACATTGAACATTTATAATGTATTAAAAAATAGTTTGAAACTTCCTCTTTTCATTGGTATAACGATTGTTCATTTTGGATATGTACTTTAATAAATACGAATTTAAAAAAAAGGGTACATCATTTAGAATAACCCTGTATTTGCTTTTTGAACATTGTAATACGCTAAAGGAAAACAGCAAGTCTTTGTTCACGTTAGTATAATCGAGTTGATTCTAGAAAAATTGTTTATAGATTTCCTGAACCGAAATACCTTGTCACATTTGCGTCAGCATGCATAAAAAGTTTCTTAAAAATTTAAAGAGTTTATTTTTTTAACAAAATATATGGAATATGTTATTTGGGTTAAGCAAATTTGAATCAAAGAATTTTTCGAATTGTTACAAACTTTGTTTTAAACGAATAACAATAAATAAAAGTACAGAAAGATTTTGAATAAGACTTTACAGAATTTTCGTTTATATTAATGAACATGCTGATATTCATTGCAGTGCTTTCGCTTATTTTGGAAATGTGTCCTTCAAAAATTTAAAATCTGATCAAATTGTGCATTTAGCTAGTAATATGTGTGTGCTACAAAATGATATATGGTACTATTAAAATCTCCGCTCGCGCTCAGAGATATGTAGTAACGACTAGGACTGGGTCGGTGTATAGAAATATCGATACGTTTCGGTACGATTTTTGTATCGACTTCCCCGATACAGTAAAACATATATCGATACGCCGATAAGTATCGATATAAAATGCGTATCGATATTCGATACATAAAATCTCGCGTCGCCCACCTCTAGTAACGAAACAGAATCTTCAAATAGCGATGCTATTGAATTAGTAGAGTTTTGTCGTGTGGCCGGGAATATGCGTATTATCTTACAATCATTGACATGTACAAATTAGCATTGAAAAATCGTAACTGAGGAAGTGAATAAACTTACCAAATCAGGTGGTGTGCACTACACAAAGCGGAGTTAGAAACTCGAAAACGACCGTATGCTTTGAAGTCTGTCAAAACACTGTCCACTCTTATCACTTATGTTCTTTATATTTTCGATGCGCGATCATTACGGCACTAGATGGCGCGAACATAACCGCCCACCTAAAATGGAATATTTTAAGGAAGGAGGAAGAGGTGGTTTGGCATTTTCTCCAAACCGGGACTACAGATTACCCGCTGGTGTACGGGAGTGAAAGGAGTATGCGGGATAAGAGGGGCGTGATTTTATTTAAATTATTTAAATTAAATTGAATTGTATTGAAAAATGAACTTAAACAAAAATGAGAAAAATGCAAAAATAATTGATTTGCATGGTGGGTTTAATCAACCATGGGGAGGGAAACAAGTTTATTAACTGGACGTACAAAATAGTGCCGGAAGTTCGAACGGAAGCAACACGTACTACATCGTCCGGTTCTGGAAAGACCTGTTGTACCCGAGCGATAGGCCAAGAAAGAGGAGAAGTCGACTACCCGAATAAAAGTACTACTCGTCCTGGTTGCACGTTGGGTATGGAAGTGTTCCGTTTTGGTCGCGGAAATTGGGAGCTTAAATATTTGTTGGACCATCGTTTGCAAAATGACGACAAAATTTGTCGAAGTAGTTGCCAACGATTACGAAGTGACATATTTTCAGGAATTGGCATTTCTGGGAAACCCAAAATTGGAGCACCTATTAAAAAATGCCCTAGCGAGAGATAGTCTGTACCATCATTAGGATCCGAAGATAGAAAACGCAATGGACGACTGTTAAGAACGGCTTCAATTCTAATAAAAACTGTGCGCAATTCTTCAAAAGTGAGGGTTCGATTTCCGACAAGGCGATGCAACAAACTTTTGGAGGATTTGACACAGGACTCCCAAATGCCGCCAAAATTCTGGCTTTGAGGGGGATTGAATTTCCAAGCAACTTGCAGCGAGGCGAGATTTGTGTAAAGTTGGTCTTTAATTCGCGAGATGCACCAACAAAGTTTGTACTACAGTCAGAAAATAAAGTAGACTGAGTGCTTCTATGAGAAACAAATCTGGCAAAACAAGTCATAAATGCGTCAGTAGTTAGCTCCGAAACAATTTCCAAATGTACAGCTTTCGTGCACATGTATACAAAAACACATAAGTAAGTTTTTGTGACGGGTGCATTTCTTCTTTTAGGGGTCTTTAAAAGAAAGGGGCCTGCGAAATCAGTGCCGACCTCAGTAAATGCGCGAGTTATGCAAACTCGAGCGGGGGGCAAATCGGACATTAAAGGGGGCGATAGTTTGCATTTTGACCGGTAGCATTTGAAACATTTAAAAATATGTTTCCGTAAAACAGACCGTAAAGAATTAATCCAATACTGACGTTGGATGAGTGCTTGAGTATAGTTAAAACACCAGGGTGCAGAGATGCTTTGTGATAATAATCACAAATAAGAGTGGCCAAGAATGCATTCTTGGGTAATAATAGAGGGTGCTTAGATTCATAGGGTAATAAAGAGTAGTTCAGTCTACCTCCCACCCTCAGGATATTATTTTAATCTAGGAAAGGGGTCAATTTGCGGAGATATCCGACAAGTGGTTTTTCTTAGTGTAAAAGGGAGATTTCTCGGGCAAACTATGCGATTTGAGTGATTCTGACGCAGACAGACAAAGAAACGTTGAGCTCAGAAACTGAAAGCGAACCAACATGCCGAGGCTGGTGGCGACAATTGCTGACAAAACACAGACTATATGCGATGGTGCGATGAAGTAGTGTTAATGTAGAAAACCGAGAAAAAATATGATCAGAATTAGAAACGTCTGTAGTAGCTAAAACCACGTAGTTTTTTAGTTCAGGCAATTCCACACCAGAGAGTGCTTGAAAAGGCGCGCGTGGAAATTGGGTATTCACAGAGAGCCGAAATTGTGTGGGACCACACCACCATAATTCATTATGAATTATTTCAGTGGGTAACAGACGACAAGAAGCGGCATCTGCCGGCTTGAGCTCAGTGGATATATGCCGCCATTGCGCAGGAGAACTCAATTCCAGAACTTGATTTACACGATTAGCAACAAATACTTTGAGCAAGTGAGGGGGAGTGACCAACCAGCCGAGAACAATGCGAAAATCCGTGAACAGGAGTGTTTCGAAAAAATCGAAAGGGAGGTTATTCCTGACGATAGAATTTACCAGTTTTGTGAGCAGTAAGACACCGGAAAGCTCTAATTTGGGAATGGTTGGCGTCTTGAGAGGGGCAACCTTACTTTTAGCTTGTATCAAATGACACGAAACTGATTTGGCGCTGGTAATATGCAAATATACGGCAGCGCCGAAGCCATTCATGCTTCCGTCATACAAACTAATAAGCGACACGTGGCATTCATAGTGAACAACTTTCGCGGAATTCGGATCTGTAATAGATAGCACAATTGAGAGGACAGAGAATGCCATCGTTGGCGAGAGTAGCAGGAAGAGTTTTATCCCAATCTAACTGAGCAAGCCATAATTGTTGCAAAAAATATTTTGCGAGTAACGTTACTGGCGTTAATCAACCTAACGGATCAAATATGCGAGCTATGTACGATAAAACAGATCGTTTAGTAGCCGGGGGTTGAAAAGCACTCGTGTGATAAGTGAATGCGTCTTCAGGGGGGCTGCAAACTAATCCGAGAATTTTTATTCCAGAAACTTCATCGGAAAATTGCACAAAGGGTTCCAAATCAGAAGTAGTAAAGGGTGCGAGTAATTCTTGAGAATTACTAGACCATTTCTGTATAAGAAATCCTGCGCGACTCAATAATTTGCTCAATTCAAGCTGTAGTGTTATAGCTTCCTCGTAGCAGCTTGCGCCTGAAACGACGTCATCGATATACGTATGATGCATCAGCGCTTTGGAAGCTAGAGTATACTGTGAACCTTCATCAAACACGAGTTGATGCAAAACTCGCTGCGCTAAATAAGCAGAAGAAGCGAGACAATACGTTAATGTTTTCAACTCGCATTTGTTGACGGGTTGAGACGGAGACGGACGCCAAAATGTGTGCTGAAATTGGTGATCCGCGGGGTTTAACAGAATCATCCTATACATCATTTTTAAATCACCGCAAAGAGCGATTTCATGACTCCGGAAAGAGAAAATAATTTTAGGAAGTCCACTTTGTAATTTAGGACCAACTAACAATTGTTGGTTGAGAGTGTTTCCGTTTTTGTAGGAAGCAGAACCGTTGAAAATAATTCTTAATCTAGTTGTACTGCTAGCGGTTTTGTAGACAGGATGAGGTAAAATGTAATTTGAGGTAGTCCGAACAACTTGTATATGATCCAGCTGCTCGTATTCTGTTAACAATGCATTATATGAATCGTAATTATTTGAAGAACGAAGCAGGCGCTTTTCTAAATTTAAATAAGTTTTAAGCACTGTGTTACGGTTATCAGATAATATTACAGCTTGAGATTTAAATGGCAACGAAACTACATAACGACCGTTAACACGGTGATGTGTTTCTTTAAAAAGCGTTTCGCAATAAATATCGTCGCGGTTGTCTATAACGAGATTGGCTATTTCTTCTAATTCCCAAAATTGTTTAAGTTGGAAATCCAGTGAATCGGATGTAATAAACAAAAAATACGTTTATCGACACTTGGAGGAATGTTATCAATAACCACAAAACCAAAAAGTGGGTTTATGCATAGAGGCTGGCCGGGAATCATATAAAGAGGTTCGCCAGTCATTATTTCCGAAAATGCACCAACACCCAGTAATAAATCCACTTTAGCAGGACTATAAAATTCGTTGTCAGCTAAATTTAAATGCTGAAACTTCTGAACTATATCAGCCGGAATATTCCTTGCAGGAATTTCACTAGAAATAGCCGAGAGCACGGATGCTTCGCAATTCAATTTATGATGCCAAGTGTACTTTGAACGCAGAATGCAATTTACTCGAGCTTTAGAAGTGATGAGTGAATTTGCTATTTCAGAAATTTGCCGTGTACCAGGGAGTAATTTTAAACCCAAGCGCTGAACACAAGCGAAAGAAATAGCTTTGATTTGACTGCCCGTGTCCAAAACGGCTCTAATAGGTTGCAAACTACCGCTAAAATTCATGATTAATGCCTGAATGGTGCCGAGCAATACCGTATTCGCCGTGGATTTATTAGAAAAATTACACTGAGAATTCGAAATCGAGGGGGTAGCTGTTAGGAGGCAGCTAGTGCATTACGATCTTATATGAATTGAGAGGGTAAGTCATGCAAAAGAGTGTGGTGTTGACTCGACTTGCAAAATTTGCAAATACCAGTGGATTTACAGCTGATATTTAAGTGAGATCCTAAACATTTAGTACAACGTTGCAATTTTTGAATTAAAACGTGACGTTCTTCAGGTCCTGTTTTAGCGAAGATTTTACAAGCATATATCTTGTGAGACTGCTGACAAATTGGATAGCTAATGGTTGATCGTACAGATTTACTAGCTAATATTGTATTATTCAACAATATTGTTTCGGATGTACAATTCTTACTGCGAGATTGAGAAAAATTGTGAGGTTGATTAAATTCCGAAGAACTATCAGAATTCATTTCAGCGGTTTTGGCTTGTGCAGGTACAAATTCAAACAGGGCTGCACAAGTGGGAACGTTACCCGTGCTTTGTTTGAGATCAAAGGCAGTTTTGCTTTTGCGGTCTAAATTTCTATAAGAAATGTAGAAGAGTAAATAATCAGATAAATCGTCTAGCTTCATAGCTTTTAATCCGTTTACAGAATTTACATGCGTTTGTAAATACTGCGAGAGATTGTGATGAGATGCATTGTTTATAGGTTTGAAATGGAGTAATTGCTGCATATAATAATGCGATTTTCTCTGAATACAGGTATATCTTTCTATTAGTAGCTCATAAGCGACAATATATTGACCTTCCTGTACCTGAATATTACTGATCAAGCTTAAAGCTTCAACTTTTAAACAACTGCGCATATACTGAAATTTCAGTAGCTCAGGGAGCTTCGTATCGTGTACCAAGTCGAAAATGAGCTGTAGAAATGGTCCCATTGAGAAATTGATCCATCAAAATGCGGAAGATTTAGTGGCGACAGAGAGGGAAATTGAGTATCGTTGCTTTCAGACTTTATGTGTGCTACTTTAAGTTCGTTATGTTTAGTGAAAATAGCGTCAAAAATCCTATCAAACGAGTCGAAATTAAGTTTTACATGATCTCGCTTTTTCGGAAATTTGGAGTTAAAGCTAATTACATCATCACAGAGGATAGCGAATTATGTAATTCTTTAGCTCTCGTTACGCGGGCTTCAACAGTTGCTAATTTAGATTTGTCACAATTCTTAACGAAATCAAAAATTGTAGTTAATCTAGAAAACGAAACTTCCAGTTTTGACTGCAGAGTTTTGTTATCAGCCATAGCATTAGTACTTAATTGCGATGCACGTAAATAAATACAATGTTTAAAGATAACATGAAATGTACAGAACTGGAATGTGGACAATACAACGTAATCGCTAGTTTATCGTTTAATTGTATGAATGAATGAAATTTATCCGTTATCTGTGCTCTAAGGACCATATGTTTTGGCGTGTGGCCGGGAATATGCGTATTATCTTACAAACATTGACATGTACAAATTAGCATTGAAAAATCATAACTGAGGAAGTGAATAAACTTCCCAAATCAGGGAGTGTGCACTACACAAAGCGGAGTTCGAAACTCGGAAATGACCGTATGCTTCGAAGTTTGTCAAAACACTGTCCACTCTTATCACTTATGTTCTATATTTTCGATTCGCGATCATTATGGCACTAGATGGCGCGAACAAGTAGAAACTCGCTCTATTAATAACCATTTTTTAACTACAGAATTAATTTTTTTTTTGCTTTTTTTGTTAAAGAATCTTTATAGTATTTTGTTCAATTTGTAATGTAAGAATAAATTGTCTGGCAATGTTTTTAATTTTATTGTTTGCCAAATCAAGCACTAAAAACCTGAATTTTTGTTACTGATTTTAAGAATATTAAATTAACCTTTTTTTAGATAAGTGCTATTTAAACGTCAGTTATTAATGTCAAGTCTTGATATCACAATTGTACAAAAAAATTGGAAATTTGAAATTAGAAACTGAAAATGTTTCTTTTTAGTTTATTTAAATTTTTATTTTTTACAGCAAGGTATACAATTGTATTATACTCATTTGCTAAAATTTAAAGGCAAAATTTTATAGCATCTTTTAAAACTATGCTGTTGTTCAGGGACTTAGAGCAACAATACTAGACGCCATCCCAATTTTTGTACAAACGTTTGTTTATTAAAATAAGTTCTTGTAATTTTGTGCAGTTGCAAACGACTCCCTACCGTAATAAAAGCGCCCAGTATTAAAATTGTCGTAAAATGGCAACATAATCCGCAAATAAGCACAAATGAGGCGGTAACGGGTGGACTGCATTTAAACTTCCTATTTAGAATGGTTTGTAAATCCTAAAAATCGTGGTGTCGCACATCAACTTCTGCTTTTTTTTTATTTTGAATTATTAAAATCTGCTGATGACTTCATAGCCACAACAGTGAAGACCACAACTGATATAAATTCTCTAAATTATTTCATTTTCAGTCAAGAGTTTTATATTTATTGCACGGTATCCACTGTGGGATCCATTCTGTTTAGTCACGACTGCATTCAATTTTATTTTGTTGATACTATGCATCCACGCCTAAGTTGTCATATTGTCATCCCTATATACTACTCGTAATTCAAAAACTTGTGTCTTTCAGTATTAAATTTTTATTGTTTTATTTCTGTATTTATTTTATAGCTGTTCGTAACGGTGGTCTTTCTGTTTATAGTAACCTTCAGTAGCTTCGCTTGTACTTGGAAAGGCAGTTTGATGTTATCTTGTTAGTTATGGGCCCCAAGATACTAACTCGGGGAGCATAGGATTAATGCAGTATTTACATAAAACAAAAGAAAATCAAGAGCAACGTATACCGATATTATACACAAACGAACTAGGTTCTCATAACGTAAATTTACTGACAAATTGCGATGTTTTGTTTGCAAGAAGAGTAATATATTGTTATAGAACGAACTTCATACAAAAGATACGATTGATTCTATTTATATATGAAAACAAAGCGCCCCTATTGGAGTTCTTCATTAGCTTCCTTTATTTAAATGCAATACTAGTGGAGATTATTAATAAAAATAGTTTTCTTTTTACTGCTTTAATTATTGCCTCTAGCAAGCATGTTATCCGCCAATAACATTATTTATTGTGGTAAAATATTAATAAATTTATAGTAGACTGCTGAGAATGCGCTAATTATGGTTTTTGTTACATGGTAATCAACTGGTAAAGGTGTTGTTGAACTCAGTAATTGTTCAAAATGTTACTGCTTGAAACAGTCCCTCGCCGGTTATTTAAGAAGTGTTCAGGAATATTTTATTGTATTGCTTTTCTACAACACATTATACCGTATTTAATTTATACAAAATTATGTGCGTCGTGTGACCGTTCATTGTCCCAAATTTAGAATAAGCTGATTTTAGACAGACTTCTCTCAAACATGCTTATTATTATACTACTATCGGCGCGATTGCCGATTGGGACTACAGAAAATATGACCAGAGATAATTAATATTCGGTATATAATTCACGTCATTCAAAAATATTCTTTCTGTCGAAGTTTATTTATGTATTATACCGAAATTTTTACGGCGGCTTCGTGGATTTAGATTAGTTAGATTTGCGTGTAAGTACTAATCCCAAGGATCTGGATTCGATTTCTGACATGTATTGTTTCAAAAATATTAGGCGAGCACTTTTGCAAGACTACATCCTCGTACGGATCAGAAGTTAATTGGTGCGCGCGCGCGTGTGTGTGCGTGCGTGTGTTTGGATGTATGTGTGTGTGTGGATGTGGGTATGCGTGTGGGTGTGAGCGTGGATGTGCGTGCGTACGTGTGTGTGTGTGTGTGTTGCCACACACGTTAGGGATTCCAACTTTGCTTGGTATGGCAAGGATTCTGTTAAAACGTTAAAAACTCGTCCCTTGGCTAATGTAATGGCTTTATGAGGCGCAGTAGAGAACTCAAATTTACGAACTTGAGAATGTATTTTTCAACGGATCGGAACATATTTTCGCTATGTGGAATACCATGAATCATTATCCCATATATAACGAATGCTAGTTTTGAAATGGTGGCCTTGAAGGTTTAACAAAATTTAAATCTTGTTTCTATTGAAATAATATTTACACACGATATAATAAGGATGTGTTAATTTCATTTGTATTTAAACTTCTTTAACAAATAGAAAAAGAATTATATTTACGTTGATGTCGAAATAAAATTTTAATAGCTAGCATTAGATAATTTAGCATTATTTATATTCAATTTATTGAATCACACATAGTTTTATCTCAATTTATTTTTTAAAAAATTACTGGTCAGCTAACTTAGACCACACCTGTCAACGATGTGTGATAACGGTGTGTGTTCTACTTAGTTTTACATATTTTCTGTTCTTTTTATTATAAAATCAAAAAGCTATTGTTACGGTAATCCGTGCGGACAAGAAAGAAATAATAAAGTAAGCAACGAAAACAACCCGCACCGAGTACCGCAACAAAAAGAAAAGGGAATCGAAAGAAGTAATCCCGTGCTAGCTATAACTAAAACGTTGAAGAGTGGGGTGGGTTACACAGAAAGAAAAAGGAAACCTTAAGAGAGAAAATTTATTTACAAATCTTTAGGAAATCAACATATTATAAAAGTAAAACTAATTCGCATAAAAAACAACGGTAAATTAAGTATTTGAGAAGAAATCTCTCTCTACGATTCGAAATGCATTTCCTCACAGCTGAAAGAAAAAAATTAGAAAAACTTCATACTTTAACCTAGTGTTCTCTAGATTCTATTTAGTTAAGAAATTATATTTTATGCTTAATACCCAAACAAGAAAAGCTGTCAAACTATCTTCATTAGTATATTCCGCCAGTTTGAGTGAAGTAAGTTTAATTTAAACACCGTAATACCTCTCATTTGTGCAATGAGCAATCAGAAAGACAACGAAAAACACAAATCCAACTCTTCCTGATGTAGGTCATAAAGCGACATAGAAAAGAAATAGGAATTCCTACAGCTTGGCCGGACGTTCCGTTGTGGCCCAACAACTGGTTATAATCGACCTCTGCTGAATCACAGAGCACATCATATCAAATTCTTTTCCTGGAAATTCAAGTGAATCAAATTCAGAAGAAGTAAAGGTGAACAGAGTAACTTTTTACTTTCCTTGACCAATAGCTAATAGTAAATCGTCATCTGACCCAGAATATATGTCTATACATGTTACGTAGTGATGGGTTGAGTCAGTTGAAAGTAAGCTAGTTGGTGGAAAAACTCCATATCTCAATGGAACAACTTGTACAAACTAATTTCGAAATCCCATGCTAGAAATTTATCAGTGAATTTTCATAGGAATATCTGGTATTTCGAACAGCTACAACTCAATAGATAGATCTAAAATAAAAGTTCAACAACGAATAATCTAATGTCTCACATTAGAAAACTCAAGCCAACAACCATTGGTAACGAGAAACCTATTTGATAATTTGTATTCCATTGTAATGTACGCTATTTTTCAAGAAACATTCATATATAGATAACAAAATCAGCAAATTCGAATTGAATCGCACTCGCTAATCACATATGTAGAAAAATCTATTTTATATAAAACTTGTGATGATGCTTTTAAATAACGGGAGCATATAATTTCAGAAAGCAAAGGTTGCTGATAATAGAATACCTTTCGATGCTATATCAAACAATAGAGATAAATTGAAGTACTTTAATTTATACTAAATATATTAATAAAATTCCACAGGGTGATGAATAAGTAATCATTTAAATTGAAAGGGAGTTGCACTTAAACATGCAAAATAACTGAGGAAACAATACTGAATATGAAATTTTAAATTAAGTATGGTCCAAATTATTTAGTTACAGGGACGAAACGTAACACCATGTTGAGAAAGAATAAATAAAATAGTTATATTGATTTTTCGTTGTTTGTCAACTATTGCGGACAAATTGCTTAAATTTTTTTGTAAATGAAGAATTAGATCTGTGAACGATGTAATAGCAGTAGAATCTTGATATAACTTAAAACCATGGGCCGTTAAGCCAAGACGCTTTAAAACTATTTGAACAAGTATAAAATTACACTGCTGTACAAGCGGAGTAACTTAAGGGACTTGCTAATTATCGAGTGGTCGGAATTCAATTTTGGGAATCTATTATTTTTTTCCCAAACAGCGTGTTACGGTATTCCGTGCGAACAAGAAAAGTAAAGTAAGAAAAGAAAATAGATCACACCGAATACCCCAACAAAAAAGAAATCCAAAGAATGCCGTGCTATCTAGAGAGTCGTAGAGTGGGATGGGTCACCAATGAAAAATAGAAAAAGAAACCCTCAAAAGAGAAAATTTATTTACAACACCTTCTATAAAAACATGTTACAAAAGGAAAACCAACCCGCAAAGAAAACAATATTTATCCAAAACATATTCCGAAGCATTTACACCATACAAAAATCTATGCAAAAATAGTTAATACACTCCTTACTTACCTTAAATTAATTTTTAATCTCAGTTCTAATATTTACATAGAAAATAAAAACAAATACATGTTATGGATTATTTCCAGCCACTGGTATCATACAATTTTAAGCATTAATAAAACATAATACACATACTTACATAATGTCCACAAGCGCTAAATAAATGCCAAAAAAAGGTAATAGTAGACAGCTTATATTATACATTTTTTAATAAGAAGCATCTATATACTTATATAGTGTCCTCAAGCACTAAATAAATACCAAAACATTATATAATAGTGGACAACAGTAGAGAAAAATCTACCAGCTGAAATGCATTTCGCTGCAGCGATAAAAAAATTAGGTAATAATATCACCTCTAAACGATAGTGTAACCCTCAAACTTCATATAGAAAATCGTATGGACAGCCAATACTATGCACCTTGCTCTTTTCTCGATGTTATAAAAAGAGTAAGCGCACGACGAAGTATAAGAAATACTTCGGCACAGCTTGCATCGACCTTTATGGTTTCGGAGGCTGCGTGAGACTTGAAATCATTAGGGTAAGGGGAATGTTTAGAGAATATCTGAATGTTAAAATTTAAATATCAAGACACCTGTTTACACAACTGTAAAATAACTTAGAGAAACAAAAGTTAAAACACGACAAGAGAAATTCGACTAAATATATATATTAATACTCAAGTTATTACAATTCCAAAGGCATGTATAAGATATACGCTTGTGTCATTAACATAGTAGACATTGCTATATATTTTAACAAGATATAATTCACATATTTAATAAAACGTACACGAGAAAATTTCTATAGAGAAATCAAAATAAATAATCTCTGTTTAGAAACTCAAGATTTTACTTAATGCAGTAGTAAATCAAAAAGTGATCCTAATTGTAATAATGTCATGTAACAAAATGCACATGAAATGAAAGTTCAAGTAATAAACCTTTTCGCCATAAGAAACTTCATGAAGTTCGAATGTTTACATATTTTTAGGTTATGTATTAGAGAATTTTATTTGAAATCGTTTAAGATAAGATTATATATTAGAGAATTCTATTTGAAAGGTAAGTAAAAGGTAATTAATGATCAATACAAAATATTTGTAGTGACAAAGACAAATTTAAATAGAGGTTAGGCCTCTTTATTTTAACAGAAAAACGGTAAGGTAAAAGTTTTAATTTCATACTACCTGTAGTATCAGTAATTGAACTAATACTAAGTTACTTAAATTTCAGGAATCCTTCAATATCCAGGAAACTGAGACTTCCTGCGTTGGAGGAACTCCTAGTGTAGGTACAAAACAAACATGTGGTCAACTTCGAATGTTGTCCTTAACAGACTTCTGTTCCATAAAATTAAATTTGTAGATATTTTTCAATAAGATAATAACTGAGCAGTAATATGTAAGGTAGAAGGAAACAAAATATAAAATTCTTGTGATGAGTATTTATTTTACATCATCTGGTTGTGCGACAAGCAACTTTTCCATGTGGAAAATCCGAAGGAGAGAAAACACGTCGCCGTGAGGCATATTTGACCGGAGGATACTTGACCGAAGGACCCTAGAAAATTTAGTTGTGTTACAAAAGTGGCAATCTAGCACGAGGTGCAAAGGAAAATTAAATCCGTTAATATCTTACCATCAGTATACATATTTGATGGGCTTAACGAAGAAACAACTTCTTCATCCATTAGATAACACATCTAGAAATATATTTAAATGTTAATTTAGGATTTATAATTAGAAAATTTACATACCAGGTAACACATGAGGCAAGGCAGAAATTCAAATCAGAAATGCAGTGCCAGATAAGCAACCAAATATTCGAGAAATGAAAATTTGACACTTCAAATAAATTATTTTCGGCCATCTTCGGGATGGACGATCTTTAGCGATTATTCTCAATAATACAAAATTAGAACCACACCAGTTGTGCTTTTAGAATAAACACTTCAGAAATAACCAATAGGAAAATTTCATATAGATATATTTATTTGTACTATGTAAACAAATTAGCAACTTGTGGATTAAAACTAATAATCCAGAATTGTGCAAGATAAATTCTTATAGAAAATATATTACATAATAAAGAGAGTAATTTTATATTTAAATGTAGATATTAGCATTTATATGCTAATAGTGCCAAACACAAATGTAACATGCTAAAGTATAAGCAAAAAGGCATGTTACAACTAATCTTATCTTATAATTACTATCCTCATGATAAGAGCTCTTGACATTAGTATTTTCATAATAATAAACCCAAGTCATCGAAATTTAGCAGATTGTTATTACACAAATGTTGTTGATCCCAATGTGACTTGAAAACCATACGTGACCATGTTTAGTATACGCCAAACTATATTTTATAATTAATTATAACCTGCATCTGCAAACTTTATCATGAAGTGACCAAATGAAAAAAAGCACATAGTGAAAAATTAATTTTCTTTATACCAAACTAAATTAAATGTTTGTCAGAAAACCAAAGTATCACTACATACAAGAAAAGTTAATATACATACAGTACTAGGGTTGGTGCGTTCAAAAGGTGCATCTTCAGACGACTCCATCTTCAAAGGATGTTAGCAAGACAACATCGCCGCTTTTTCAATATGGACGTTCAGATCCTATCATATGATATACCAGACTCTAGCATATACTTCGAACGTATGGTCGATGGTATGTACTAGGATAGACAGAAATTCAAAACTATTCGAAAGGAAACAGCAAAATGTTTCTCAGAACCAGTCGCAGCGCTTCAAAACAACACGAAAGTTTATCAAACTTATGGAGATATTAAGTACCCGTAGGATGTGTTGCCTATCTTTTCGCATAAAATTACAGAAATTCAACATAAACAAATGCATAATTTATCTTCAATACGGTGTAAAGATAACTAAGCAGAAATATTTAATGTTTCGAAATTTGTGTTTGCCAACAACCTTGTAGAAAACACGTACGTATCTCATGTAATATTTCCGAAAACAAATATTATTGATGACTGAATACCACATTTAAACGCTATGGCAAAAGAAAGTAGATTGAAGTATTTTAAAATTACAATTAAATATTTTAATAAAATCCTACAAGGTGATAAATAAGCAATCTTTTAAATTGAAAAAGCGGTTTGAAATCGTTAATAAAAATTCAAATGCAGTAATTGCACGTAATAAGCGGTAGTAATTAGATGCAAATTTTTAGTATTTTTCAACGATTATATTATTTGCCAAAATCTAATTAGCTACAGTTAGATTATAGCTAAAATGGAAAAAATTAATCAACGAGATGAGTTTAGTAGAAAACAACGTGTAATAAAGCACTTTAATAAGAAGAAAGGTTATCAAATCTTTTTCTATTAAGATCCTCTCTTTTAAATTGTTGTTAAAGGACTGATCGTTGAATATTTTGTACGAAAGTGTTTAGGGAAACCTGATTCTATTCCAACTTTGATACCTTTTAAAGGAGTTTTTGAATTGAGTTGATCCCAGTGTTTCCGAAAAAAAGCATACGTTTTAATTTCTCACCATAATTAAATTGTAATCGAGTGCGAGATAATTCAAAACCAAACCAGCGGATTATATACAAAATTGTAAGAAATGAAACAAAATTAAGATAACAAATCAGAAAACATCAAATTTTAAACTTAAAGTAATAGGAGCTGTAAAAGTGAAAAGGCACGGCACTATCGGCACACCAGGTTTGACAATCTACTTTGCGGCGTACAACCTACTTCACCTATATATCCATTATGTGTACTTTTTTAACCAGAAATCACGTTTGGGAGTTCATAGTGGTCATCATCATCATTATGAGTTCATAGTAGTTATCATCATCATTAGGTTTTCAGTCCTGGAACTGGTTAGACGTGTACCCTCATTGTTTCCTATTCCAAACTAACCTACACATTTTCTTGAAATTTGCACAGTCTGCATCTATCACTATGTGCGTGCAAAAGTCTGATCTCGGTCTACCTCTACTTCTTTTTTCCCATCTCTGCTTGTAATATATCCCGTACTATTCACCAAAAATGCCTTAGAACGTATCCTACCCTTTTTTTGTTTTCCACAGATATTTTTCTTTCTCTACTATTTCTATAACCTATTTGTTATACATCTGAAGCACAACATTCCACAAGGCTTCTATCTCTTTCTGTCTGCTTTTCCTACTGCCCCTAATTCATAGACGTACTGTGCTGTGCTCCATACATATGCTTTGAATAATTTTCTTCTTGTCTCTATGATTGTTGTCTTTGAGCATATCCGCTGTTCTTTCTTGTTAGATGCAGTTTGGTCACCTTCTATTGTTTTACAGTTATATACTCTATTTCCTCGATAATAAGTGGTATGTGAAGGGGTGTAAGCAGCATGTGACTGTCAAGCCCCCTAGCACATGAACATTTGTCGAATTAATAGCTTTCCAATATATCATTTGACACAATCAACATTAGTTGAAAATATTTCACGACTCACACCTGTAGTTGTTTATAATAATCATCAGATTTAAGTGCACTTATTTTTTCGTTATTAGATTTTCCGTCATGAAACTAGTTGGATGTGTATCTTCAATTATTTATGTTCTGAGCTAGTCTACACAGTTCCTTGAAATTCCCACAACAGCCTTTATACAGCTCAGTTCCCTTTCTATTTGTTTTCTAATTATATGCAATATTTCACCGAGATTCAGTGGTATGTGAAGGGAGGCGCCTCCGTGGCGTAGTGGTATGTGTGTGACTACTACGCCCAAGGTCCCAGGTTCGAATCCCGACACGGTCCGCTTGAAAAATGTTAAGCGAGCATTTTTCACAAAAATACACCCTCGTTCGGATGATAGGTAAAATGGAGGTCTTCCGTGTGTGAGTGTTGTCACGCACGTTAAACATCCCTACCTTGCTTGGAACAGCAAGGGTTCGGCAAAATTCCAAATTTTTCAGGTAAAAAGAAACTTGCTTCCTGGCCAATGTAATACCTTTGGGGTGGAGCATTGGAAAACCACATGTAAGGTAGGGTTCTCGGGGGCGGCTCCGTGGCATAGTTGGTATGTGTGTGACTACTACGCCCAAGGTTCCGGGTTCGAATCCCGACACGGTCCGCTTGAAAAATGTTAGGCGAGCATTTTTCACAAAAATGCACCCTCGTTCGGATGAGAGGTAAAATGGAGGTCCCCCCTGTGTGTGTTCTCACGCACGTTAAACATCCCTACCTTGCTTAAAACAGCAAGGATTCGGCAAAAATCCAAATTTTCCAGGTAAAAAAAACTCGCTTCCTGGCCAATGTAATACCTTTGGGTGAAGCATTGGAAAATCACATGTAAGGTATGTGAAGGGAGTCAAGCAGCCTGTGGCTATCAAGGATCCCCACAACACTTAGACATTTGCCGAATTAATAGTTTTGTAGTAAATACTTTTGTACAATTAACATTAGTTGAGAATATTGCAAGACCAATACCTGTATTTGTTTATAATAATCATCATGTTTAAGTACATTAATTTTTTTCGTCATTAGTTTTCCATCTTGGGATTAGTTGAATGCGTACTTCCATCGATTCCTATTCTGAGCTAACCTACACATTTCCCTGAAATTCCCACATCCTACATCTTTCACTTTCTGTATGCAATAGTCTGACCTAGGTCTAACGCTACTTCTTTTTTTTTTCTATCTCTGCTTCTAATATATTCCGTACTATTCTCTCATGTCTTAGTATGTGACCTATTATCCTATCTCTCCTATTTTTTACTGTTTTTCACATACTTCTTTCTTTCTTTACAATTTCTAGTACCTCTCTGTTCTTAACTTTGTCTGTCCATGATATCTTTATCATACGTCTGTAGCACCACATTTCAAAGGCTTCAACTTTTTTCTTGTCCGTTTCTCCAGGCTTCACAGTCGTACTGCCACGGCTAGCCCTTTTTAATTTACACAGAGTGCACAACGTTACGATGATCAATTTTCATTTACCCTTTTATGATTACCTGTTTGAATTGATAAAACGAAGTCAATCAACATTCATATAATGAAAGGAAATAATATTTACCCTTCACAATTTTTGTAATTTTTTAAATACACTCTTCAATCAATTAATATTATATGAATTATTTATCCCAAAATTTATATTCTTTTTAACTTAATTTAAAGTCACCAAAAACGACACCCTTACAAAAAAATCTGGAACGCTCAAGACCTTTTACGTAAGTTTCAACGTATTCAATGTTCTTGTTGATTCCTTACAAACTTGTGAGAAATTAATATTCAGTGTTAAAATTTAAATTTGAAAAAATTCCTTAAAACTAGGTAGGTCTGACTTGTGATCTCCTGACAAGTTCTTTCGTGTTGTGGATCAATACCCCCTTATTATCTTTAATCGAAAACCAATGCTCTGCTTTGTACTGCTTATGTTTGAACCAATAATTCAGTACGGTTACCTCTTGTTTTCAAAATTCACCTCATGCTTTATTCTATATTTCTCTGGATACCCTTTGGACCTTTTCCCTTAAATACCGTTTGGAATGAATTTCTGAATACTAGACTTAGTATTATGAATTAGTCTTGTCTTAGAAGTGAGTCAGAACTGTATCAGACGCGGATTAGAATTCCAGACTTCGGATCATAAATTAGCAGCGTATTGGAAGTGTATTAGAATTGTTTTACACGCGGATTAGAAGTGGACCAGAAGCCCTATATCATTATAAATATTTAATTTAAATCAATTAACCAATTTCTACTCATGTTTTCTGCAAAACGGCAAAAACTTTTTCACATATTCTTCGCGCAATTCTTACACAGCACTGTTTTGCACTATAATATAAAATTTAGTTATTTGACGCGTAAATATTTGATTACGACTATTGTGGATTCGACGTGCTTCAAATTGACACTGACTGTTTCTTATCACTTCTGGGCGTTATATATCTTTTGCCCATTACATTTAAATTGGTTTTCAAACAGCCTTACAGATTGTTGCGATCAACCATATTTGTCATGGACAATCCTAGTATATTTTCAAGCTGATTTCTGATGAAACTATTTTGGAGTTTGGTATCATGCTGTTATTTACTATTGTTATCGTTGCCAGACTTTTAACTTATGTCTGTTGTCGTATATAGATAAAGCTTTTGGAGAATTGTACAAAAATAAATGATGTAACACGAATGTTGTTTTCGTTTATGTATTTATTTAAACTCATATTTGAAAGTGCGTTTTCTTATCAAAGCGCTTATTGTTTCAGCGTAATTGCATGAAGATTTACTAGGTTCTATCTTATCTTTTGCGTTTTTATTTTATAACTTGTTGAACACTCCTCAGCATAGTTTAATTACATGTATGATTATTTCTCTGCTGAATATGAGTTCTATTATTGGAAAATATGTTTACTGGCATTGATTAAAGTTAATTACAGTACATATACAGGGTGTTAAATGCTTGCTATTTACATAATGTGCGAATTATTTATTTTCCTGCTAAATAAATGCAGTTTTCTGACTCCCATTGCTATTTACAGTTACTACGCGACCCTTACTACTCAATACACCCCTAAACAACCCCTTATTACAGCAATATATATATATATATATATATATATATATACAACATTCAGTGCGATAGGGAAAACAACGGTGTTTGAAATTCCTAGGCACGGTTTTACTATTTTAATTTAAGCAATAAATCAGGCGCTGACTCATTAAACTTAAATATGCGTAATTGTCGAATTTGTTATGATAAGATAATTAAAAAAGTTTTCGATATTATGAGTAGAAGACGTTGACGATAGCGATAGGGACTGTGATCGAAATATAAAATAAACGTCTAACTTCCTTTTATATCGTGCTTTGCTTTACATTAATCTGGTTTTGTCAAAAATTACAATTATTTAACTTCCTTATTGTAAAACCTGTACAAGCAAATTAAATGATTAAAGAAAAGTAAAATACTCCCTCATTCGGATCTCCGGGAGGGGGTACTTGGGGCTCGTCATCGTAAGAATATAAAACAACAGTTCGATTTAGTGATAGGGACTTGGAATGTAAGGTCATTACTTAGAGGAGATAAGTTAACGAATTTATTAGTCGAAATGAGAAAGGAAAAGCTGGACATTTTAGGTATTAGTGAGGTGAGATGGCCAGATAGTAATGACTTTTGGAAAGATAATTATAGAATAATTACAACTTCTTCAACTAATGGACAGGCAGGCGTAGGAATAGTGTTAGGTAAAAGATTAGGGCATAAAGTTAAAGAGTACTTACAATTTAGTGATAGAATAATTATGGTTAGATTGAGTACAAAACCCACAGACACTGTTTTAGTTCAGGTTTACATGCCAACAACTCAGTACGAGGATGAGGAAGTAGAAAAGGTATACGAGGATATAAATAGTATAGTGAGAAAAGCAAAAGGAGATGAGAATTTAATAGTTATGGTCGATTTTAATGCGTCAGTGGGAGAAGGTAGTGAGGGAAAATGGTAGAAAAATTTGGGTATGGTAGACGAAATGATAGAGGAGAAAGATTAGTTGAGTTTTGCCAGGAACATAGATTAGTAACTGTAAACACCCTATTCGAAGAACATGTTAGAAGAAGATATACCTGGAAAGCGCCAGGTGATAGGGCTAGATACCAAATAGATTATATTTTAGTTAAACAAAGATTTAGAAACCAAGTTAAAAACTGTCGTAGTTATCCAGGGGCTGACATAGATAGCGATCATAACTTAGTTAAAATGAAGTGTAATCTAAAATTCAAAAAATTGAGAAAGGCTAAAAGAGAGAGATGGGATCTAGGTAAGCTTAATGATAGTAGGGTAAAGAGGAATATAAACAAGTATTAGATAATAAGAGCAAAGAGATAGCTGTAGGAGGGAACGTAGAAAATAGATGGAAAGAAATAAAACTGACTGTACATGATACAGCAACACAGACTATAGGTAAGAAAAAAATAGAAGCGAGAAAACCCTGGGTAACAAAGGAGATATTAGATTTAATAGAGAATAGAAGAAAGCTTAAACCTTTCAGAGAAGCGGATAGTGAAAGTAAGCAAAAATATAATACAGTTAGAAATAAGATAGTACATGAGTGTAGAAAAGCTAGAAATAAATGGATGGAGGAGAATTGTAAGGGAATACAAGATGATTTGAGAGTAGGTAAGACAGACAGAGCTTACATGGCAGTTAAAAAGTTTTTTGGGGAAGATAGGAAAAAATGTAATGGTATTAGAGACGAGAATAATGAGCTTCTAATAAATAAAGTTGAGGTAGCAGATAGATGGAAAAGATATTTAGAAGATTTATATAAGGGAGACGATATGGATGAGTAAGAGAACGACCAAGAAGAGGATGTAGAAATAGGGTTCTCAATATTAAGATAGGAATTTGATACAGCTGTTCGGAATCTTAAACTAAATAAAGCGCCACGGATAGACGATATTCCCGCAGAATTAATAAAATATGCAAGTCAGAAAACTGTAGACAGATTATATGAACTAGTAAAAGTAGTATATGACACAGGTGAGGTTCCAATAGATTTCGAAAAAGATATTATTATCCCAATCCCAAAAAAGTCAGGAGCTGATAGGTGTGAGAATTTTAGAACGGTTAGTTTAACTTCTCATGCTTTCAAAATACTAACAATAATAATTAAAAATAGAGTAGAAGTTTTGACTGATAATTATTTAGGTGAAGACCAATATGGTTTTCGTAAAGACAGAGGGACTAGAGAACCGATACTAATGATTAGGGTAATTATCGAAAAAGGTTACCAAAAATAAAAACTCACCAATTTAGGTTTAAGGGTTTTGGATTGTTTGGTTAGGGTTTTGCAAAATGGCCTTAATAAATTATTTAATTTAATAAACCAAACCTGAATTAATTTAAAATTAGGGAAGCGGTTGGAAATGGTTGGTTAGCGGGTTGTTCTGTTCCTTATAAATATTAAATTTAAATTAAAGAAGAATAATAATTAGGTACGGGCGGCATGTTTACGTTTCGTTGTTAAGCCTTACCAATTAAAAAATTAATTTTAAAATTTTAATGAATAACTCAAATTAGGTAGGGTTCTCAGTTGGTAAGCAGTGTTGCTTAAGCCTTTCCAAACCAAAATTTAAAAAAGGTAAACCATTGAATAATAACAATTTAGGTAGGGTTTCGGATGGGTAGCGTTTGTTGCTTAAAAGCCTTACCTAAAAAATTTAAAAAGAAACCTTACAATAACTAAAATTAGGTTTAGGGTTTCTTAAATGTTGGTAGGACGTTCTTAACCTTACCATAACTAAATTTAAAAAGTAATAAAAAAATTAGGAAGCTTTTGAAACTTGGTTGGTTAAGGGAATTGTTCAAGTTAATTAACAATAATTTAAAAACGAATAATTTAATAAAATTAGGTGGGTCCTTGGATGTTGGAACATTTCGGGGTTAAGGGCCACCATTAAACATATAATTTAATAAAGTCCCAAGAATAACTACCAAATTAGGTAGGGGCCTGGCAAAGTTTTAGCTTTTGGTTTAAGGTTTAAATATTAATTTTAAACTACCAGAATAAAAAAATTTAGGTAGCGGTCTGGCATGTTGGTAGCGTTTCGTTGCTTAAGCCTTACCATAACATATAATTTAATAAACGTCACCATGACATAACTCACAATTAGGTAGCGGTCTGGCATGTTGGTAGCGTTTCGTTGCTTAAGCCTTACCATAACATATAATTTAATAAACGTCACCATGACATAACTCACAATTAGGTAGCGGTCTGGCATGTTGGTAGCGTTTCGTTGCTTAAGCCTTACCATAACATATAATTTAATAAACGTCACCATGACATAACTCACAATTAGGTAGCGGTCTGGCATGTTGGTAGCGTTTCGTTGCTTAAGCCTTACCATAACATATAATTTAATAAACGTCACCATGACATAACTCACAATTAGGTAGCGGTCTGGCATGTTGGTAGCGTTTCGTTGCTTAAGCCTTACCATAACATATAATTTAATAAACGTCACCATGACATAACTCACAATTAGGTAGCGGTCTGGCATGTTGGTAGCGTTTCGTTGCTTAAGCCTTACCATAACATATAATTTAATAAACGTCACCATGACATAACTCACAATTAGGTAGCGGTCTGGCATGTTGGTAGCGTTTCGTTGCTAAGCCTTACCATAACATATAATTTAATAAACGTCACCATGACATAACTCACAATTAGGTAGCGGTCTGGCATGTTGGTAGCGTTTCGTTGCTTAAGCCTTACCATAACATATAATTTAATAAACGTCACCATGACATAACTCACAATTAGGTAGCGGTCTGGCATGTTGGTAGCGTTTCGTTGCTTAAGCCTTACCATAACATATAATTTAATAAACGTCACCATGACATAACTCACAATTAGGTAGCGGTCTGGCATGTTGGTAGCGTTTCGTTGCTTAAGCCTTACCATAACATATAATTTAATAAACGTCACCATGACATAACTCACAATTAGGTAGCGGTCTGGCATGTTGGTAGCGTTTCGTTGCTTAAGCCTTACCATAACATATAATTTAATAAACGTCACCATGACATAACTCACAATTAGGTAGCGGTCTGGCATGTTGGTAGCGTTTCGTTGCTTAAGCCTTACCATAACATATAATTTAATAAACGTCACCATGACATAACTCACAATTAGGTAGCGGTCTGGCATGTTGGTAGCGTTTCGTTGCTTAAGCCTTACCATAACATATAATTTAATAAACGTCACCATGACATAACTCACAATTAGGTAGCGGTCTGGCATGTTGGTAGCGTTTCGTTGCTTAAGCCTTACCATAACATATAATTTAATAAACGTCACCATGACATAACTCACAATTAGGTAGCGGTCTGGCATGTTGGTAGCGTTTCGTTGCTTAAGCCTTACCATAACATATAATTTAATAAACGTCACCATGACATAACTCACAATTAGGTAGCGGTCTGGCATGTTGGTAGCGTTTCGTTGCTTAAGCCTTACCATAACATATAATTTAATAAACGTCACCATGACATAACTCACAATTAGGTAGCGGTCTGGCATGTTGGTAGCGTTTCGTTGCTTAAGCCTTACCATAACATATAATTTAATAAACGTCACCATGACATAACTCACAATTAGGTAGCGGTCTGGCATGTTGGTAGCGTTTCGTTGCTTAAGCCTTACCATAACATATAATTTAATAAACGTCACCATGACATAACTCACAATTAGGTAGCGGTCTGGCATGTTGGTAGCGTTTCGTTGCTTAAGCCTTACCATAACATATAATTTAATAAACGTCACCATGACATAACTCACAATTAGGTAGCGGTCTGGCATGTTGGTAGCGTTTCGTTGCTTAAGCCTTACCATAACATATAATTTAATAAACGTCACCATGACATAACTCACAATTAGGTAGCGGTCTGGCATGTTGGTAGCGTTTCGTTGCTAAGCCTTACCATAACATATAATTTAATAAACGTCACCATGACATAACTCACAATTAGGTAGCGGTCTGGCATGTTGGTAGCGTTTCGTTGCTTAAGCCTTACCATAACATATAATTTAATAAACGTCACCATGACATAACTCACAATTAGGTAGCGGTCTGGCATGTTGGTAGCGTTTCGTTGCGTAAGCCTTACCATAACATATAATTTAATAAACGTCACCATGACATAACTCACAATTAGGTAGCGGTCTGGCATGTTGGTAGCGTTTCGTTGCTTAAGCCTTACCATAACATATAATTTAATAAACGTCACCATGACATAACTCACAATTAGGTAGCGGTCTGGCATGTTGGTAGCGTTTCGTTGCTTAAGCCTTACCATAACATATAATTTAATAAACGTCACCATGACATAACTCACAATTAGGTAGCGGTCTGGCATGTTGGTAGCGTTTCGTTGCTTAAGCCTTACCATAACATATAATTTAATAAACGTCACCATGACATAACTCACAATTAGGTAGCGGTCTGGCATGTTGGTAGCGTTTCGTTGCTTAAGCCTTACCATAACATATAATTTAATAAACGTCACCATGACATAACTCACAATTAGGTAGCGGTCTGGCATGTTGGTAGCGTTTCGTTGCTTAAGCCTTACCATAACATATAATTTAATAAACGTCACCATGACATAACTCACAATTATGTAGCGGTCTGGCATGTTGGTAGCGTTTCGTTGCGTAAGCCTTATCATAACATATAATTTAATAAACGTCACCATGACATAACTCACAATTAGGTAGTGGTCTGGCATGTTGGTAGCGATTCGTTGCTTAAGCCTTACCATAACATATAATTTAATAAACGTCACCATGACATAACTCACAATTAGGTAGCGGTCTGGCATGTTGGTAGCGTTTCGTTGCTTAAGCCTTACCATAACATATAATTTAATAAACGTCACCATGACATAACTCACAATTAGGTAGCGGTCTGGCATGTTGGTAGCGTTTCGTTGCTTAAGCCTTACCATAACATATAATTTAATAAACGTCACCATGACATAACTCACAATTAGGTAGCGGTCTGGCATGTTGGTAGCGTTTCGTTGCTTAAGCCTTACCATAACATATAATTTAATAAACGTCACCATGACATAACTCACAATTAGGTAGCGGTCTGGCATGTTGGTAGCGTTTCGTTGCGTAAGCCTTACCATAACATATAATTTAATAAACGTCACCATGACATAACTCACAATTAGGTAGCGGTCTGGCATGTTGGTAGCGTTTCGTTGCTTAAGCCTTACCATAACATATAATTTAATAAACGTCACCATGACATAACTCACAATTAGGTAGCGGTCTGGCATGTTGGTAGCGTTTCGTTGCGTAAGCCTTACCATAACATATAATTTAATAAACGTCACCATGACATAACTCACAATTAGGTAGCGGTCTGGCATGTTGGTAGCGTTTCGTTGCTTAAGCCTTACCATAACATATAATTTAATAAACGTCACCATGACATAACTCACAATTAGGTAGCGGTCTGGCATGTTGGTAGCGTTTCGTTGCTTAAGCCTTACCATAACATATAATTTAATAAACGTCACCATGACATAACTCACAATTAGGTAGCGGTCTGGCATGTTGGTAGCGTTTCGTTGCGTAAGCCTTACCATAACATATAATTTAATAAACGTCACCATGACATAACTCACAATTAGGTAGTGGTCTGGCATGTTGGTAGCGTTTCGTTGCTTAAGCCTTACCATAACATATAATTTAATAAACGTCACCATGACATAACTCACAATTAGGTAGCGGTCTGGCATGTTGGTAGCGTTTCGTTGCTTAAGCCTTACCATAACATATAATTTAATAAACGTCACCATGACATAACTCACAATTAGGTAGCGGTCTGGCATGTTGGTAGCGTTTCGTTGCGTAAGCCTTACCATAACATATAATTTAATAAACGTCACCATGACATAACTCACAATTAGGTAGCGGTCTGGCATGTTGGTAGCGTTTCGTTGCTTAAGCCTTACCATAACATATAATTTAATAAACGTCACCATGACATAACTCACAATTAGGTAGCGGTCTGGCATGTTGGTAGCGTTTCGTTGCTTAAGCCTTACCATAACATATAATTTAATAAACGTCACCATGACATAACTCACAATTAGGTAGCGGTCTGGCATGTTGGTAGCGTTTCGTTGCGTAAGCCTTATCCATAACATATAATTTAATAAACGTCACCATGACATAACTCACAATTAGGTAGTGGTCTGGCATGTGGGTAGCGTTTCGTTGCTTAAGCCTTACCATAACATATAATTTAATAAACGTCACCATGACATAACTCACAATTAGGTAGCGGTCTGGCATGTTGGTAGCGTTTCGTTGCTTAAGCCTTACCATAACATATAATTTAATAAACGTCACCATGACATAACTCACAATTAGGTAACGGTCTGGCATGTTGGTAGCGTTTCGTTGCTTAAGCCTTACCATAACATATAATTTAATAAACGTCACCATGACATAACTCACAATTAGGTAGCGGTCTGGCATGTTGGTAGCATTTCGTTGCGTAAGCCTTATCATAACATATAATTTAATAAACGTCACCATGACATAACTCACAATTAGGTAGTGGTCTGGCATGTTGGTAGCGATTCGTTGCTTAAGCCTTACCATAACATATAATTTAATAAACGTCACCATGACATAACTCACAATTAGGTAGCGGTCTGGCATGTTGGTAGCGTTTCGTTGTGTAAGCGTTACCATAACATATAATTTAATAAACGTCACCATGACATAACTCACAATTAGGTAGCGGTCTGGCATGTTGGTAGCGTTTCGTTGCTTAAGCCTTACCATAACATATAATTTAATAAACGTCACCATGACATAACTCACAATTAGGTAGCGGTCTGGCATGTTGGTAGCGTTTCGTTGCTTAAGCCTTACCATAACATATAATTTAATAAACGTCACCATGACATAACTCACAATTAGGTAGCGGTCTGGCATGTTGGTAGCGTTTCGTTGCGTAAGCCTTATCATAACATATAATTTAATAAACGTCACCATGACATAACTCACAATTAGGTAGTGGTCTGGCATGTTGGTAGCGATTCGTTGCTTAAGCCTTACCATAACATATAATTTAATAAACGTCACCATGACATAACTCACAATTAGGTAGCGGTCTGGCATGTTGGCAGCGATTCGTTGCTTAAGCCTTACCATAACATATAATTTAACACTTTTCCTTTTTGAAGCGGATAACCAGGTTATATTTCATTTCCTTATAAATGGTAATCATGTAAACATGTTAGAGTTCTTTAACAACCATCAGGCTGCTAATATCTATGTAGAGCCAGGTGGATAGGAAAAAGATAGAAGGATATAGGAAGACCTCGACCAAACTATATTAGTCAAATTATTAGAAATTTAGGTTGTGAAGGGTTTGTAGAGCTTTTTAGATTAGCACAGAATAGAAAAGAAGTTAGAGCTGCGTCAAACCGACCTTAAGTAAGGTCAAAAACAAAATGATGATGAAAGAAAAGAAAAGGTTTCAACTGTAGGAAGTAAAGGAACATGTAAGTTTCGCGTGGTGAATCCAACTGTATGCCTATCAGATCTTTTGGCGCCGTTTTGGAACCGAACGCCTCTGGGCAATTGCCCACTTTGTCCTTAGGGTTAAAACGGCAGTGATTCCACAAATATCTTTAGTTAAAATGACTACAATTTTATATTAGTACAACAAAATGATTGTTCAAAACTTGAGTACTTTTTGTAACCTTCTACTTACTATTTTTTCACTAATTTTGTTGAATATTTTAAGATCCCTCTTTTAATTAGTAGATATTATTTACGAAACGCGGTTTTTATAAAACAGTTTTTAATTAAATGTATGCTGCATTTATCGTAACTAAAAAATTTTAAATAATTTCTGTCGTCGCTAGTAAAGCAAAATTCGGAAGACTGCAATCGACAGTGTTTAAGAGGCTGTTAGAGAATACTATACAATAAAGACGCTTTTGTTGGTGAGTAAATTCTATTAGAAATAAACAAATATCAGAGCAACTGTGCACTAAAATAAAAAATATTTATATTATTAAATAGTAACCTAATTGTAGTACTTAATAAGCTTATTATATTATAATGTATCAAATGTGAAACAAGTAGCTGTGCTATTATTGGTGTAGGGTAGTTAGTATATTACGAGGGTAGACTGAAAAGTGATGCACACATGCTTGAAGAACACGAACAAAAACAAATGGCAAGATGGAATAAAAATTAAATCAAGTACAATTCTTAAAGTTCAAAATCATACATTTATTTTTCAACATAGTCACCGTTAAACCTAACACATTTCTCCCAACGTGTAACAAGTGTTTCATCCCGTCACTGAAGAATTATTCCAACTTCTCTCGAATTCAGGACGCGATAACTGCCTTCACCTGATTGTCCTGGTTGTAATGATTACCCTTGAGGTCTCTTGAGTAGAGGAAAAAATAAAAATCGCAAGGCGCGAGATCGGGGGAGTAAGGAGGGTATGGAATCGGTTCAAACTTCAGGTTTCGCAGTGTCTCTTCGGTTGTGCGAGAGGTGTGAGGACGAGCGCTGTCATGTTGCAAGATTATTGGTGCCAGGTTGCCTCTAACCCGACAAACTCAACGTCGGAGATGTTTTGAAGTCACTATGTACTTTGAAGAATTGCCTCTCGTTCCAGATAATCGGTCACATAAACTCGGTGAGCATTCTAAAACATAGTCAAAAGAAATTTGTTTGTGGATGGTTGTGTTTTGAACTTTTTTATCCGACGAGATTCCGGATGTCGATATTCAGTGCTCTGTCCTTTCTCTTCCGGGTCGTAATGACGGATCCATAGTTCGTCCTCCGTTACAATATTCAATAGAAAGTCGTCTCCTTCGTTACGGTGGCGCAGCAAAAGTTGCTCGCAGTATTCCCATCGAAGCGCTTTGATTTCGTCTATGAGACGGCGTGGTACCCAGCGTGCACAGATTTTACGGTATTCCAATTGTTCCATAATGAAGCCGACACGTTCTTTGGATATTCCAATACGATTGGCGTTACGCTTTTGAATGATTCGTCGGTAATTTTGAATGAAATCGTTGACGAGTTGGTGATTTATTCTTTGTGGTAGTGATCAGAAGTCCGCTGCGTGTTTCATCAACAATTATGGCTTTTCCAGGCTCACAATCACGAAATTTTTATTCCCATCGATTTACAGCAGATCTATCAACAATTTCGCCAGCATAAATAAGCTTTAAACGGCAATCAATCTCAGTAGGAGTCACATTTTTGCGACGACAGCGCATTGTTTAACTCACGTTGACATAGCACTATAACACATCTTCAAACTTTCGCTACTCAAAACAAACGAACTGGTGATCGCAGCGCGTTCCAAATGAACATGTGTATAGAAGGGGATTGTGACTTGCGAATACCACCATGTGTGCTTCTGTAAATTATGTTGTTCGTGTTTTACAAGCATGTGTGCATCACTTTTAAGCATACTCTCCAATCAATAGAAAAATTCAGTACATATGAGAAGTAAATGAAAGATTTATAATACAGTGTTAAATATGACTCAATAATTGTGAATATTACATATATAATTTCTAGCTTAAATTATGACAACTGCAATACCTTCAAACAACTGTGTTCCATTTTTTATTTAAATGAAATATGTTGCTTCTTATAACCTTTTAAAGTGTACCTTAAACAAATTTAAATCTTTTCATATACATTCCTACAATATTTAAAAAGAATAGAATGTAAAGAAAAAACATGCAAAAGTACTCGAAACAGAATAATTAAGAATATAATTACCTAGCTTATTCTTTACAAACGTATTATGAAACTATAGATGGATTTATGTAGAGGTAACTTGAATATCGATTTAAATATTTCTGAAAATTGTGTAAAACGTCATTATTAAAAGAAATACATAACTATTGTTTACTATGCAAGCACATTTTGCGGCGCTACATTTATAATTTCTTTAATGTATAGGTATTTGCTAAAAAGAATATTAGAAAACAGAATTAGAAGAATATATCATATATACATCTTTAAAGCTCTTGTAAAAACATTTATCTTTTATATGTATTTAATTATTTCTATTACCTACCATATATATGATTTGTTATTTTATAAACGAAAAAATATAAAAATATTATAATGTAAACATTTCCTTAAATGAGTTTAACATAGGTGTGAATACTTTTGAGTTTTTGTAATCACAGTTTAGTATTTAAGCTCTAATCGTGTTGTTGCTGTAATCAAACCGTTTAATTTTTTAACACATTATATTAGCTATGATATTTCTCCGATTATCTTATTATTGCTAGTCACAGTTTTTTGTTTGTGGTATATATTGTTTCCTTTCTTAGTTTAAAGTTAGACAAAAGCTTTACTGTTCTACGCTATTTCCTGAAAGTACGTCGTTATTGCATGTAGTGTCCGTGGAGTTCCTTTTTAATATCGTTTTTATTTTATCAGTATATTTTTGACGTTTTTGTAGTCCCTAACTAGTTTTACAAGAGGACAATGCTTAGCAGTAAATGTGCCGTAATTACAATTCATTTTGGGGGCCGTCTCTTTGAAAAAATGCATCCGAGGTTTTTTATTTTCCCCGATGAGCGAAGGAACGCTTATTCTTTCAGCATTGCCTAACGTAAGGATCGTGTGTTGAAAAGTGGGGGTGTATTACCCTCGTCTATTATTTTACTTTCAGGAGGAATACAGTGGAATTGCTCGTTTTAATAGCTACCATCTTGAAAAAGTGTCACAGAAATTTATAATTTCTCTACTAAATAAAATATGTTACTAGTTCCTTATACTACAATCGAATTTTTTACCTGCAGCTTGTATTTGTGTTGTGTTTTCAAGCAGGATAAAGAAATTGAGAAAAACAGTTCTATGAAGAATGAAGTTTGCCAAATGTATGAAAAATGTGTATCCATGGCACCGTAAGGATTAGGGTACTAGGAAACACATATTAAATTTCTACTTATGGGATATATTAAGTAAAATGTTACATATATCAAAATTTTGCAGGCTTTGTAGCTTGAAAACCGAAGTCTGTTTTATAAATTACGTAAGGAATCGTAATTTAATTACTGTAATTTATAAAGTTTATCGTTTTGACCAAAAACGATCAACATCATAGGTTTGTTCAAGGCAGAATCACTATTTTTTTGTATTCCATTGTTCAACATTAATGTATTCACAATTGGTTACTTTGCCAAATGTTTGCGTATGAATGGGCAAGTCCTTTTTAACATTCAAGAAATGTTTTAGATGTTATTTTAAAACGGATGTGTTGAATTGTTTATAATAATTTATATTCAATGTACGTTTCTTCTCAGTAATCTAAATGACTCTATTACATGTGCTGTAACTACAATCTTATATTCTACAAAAATAAGAAAAATCAAATTTAGATTGTTTGTATCAGTATTTTTCTAGGGACGTTTGACCTTAGAAACAAACATGTAAGGCATATATCAAGTACAAAAATAAAACATGTTTGTATAGATTTAATTTACTTTCACATTTTTATTTATGAATAATCGATAATGCTTCTAACCTCTGTTTCTTCTCATTTTCTGATCCTTTGATCTATAGTTGTTCTGTGTTATCAATACAAAACTGTATTTTCTGAAACCAGTATTGTAGGTGGAAGTACTATTAATGTAATTTTTTTAATCTTAAGCTATGGCGCCTTCCTGGTTTGTTTAAATATTTGAAAGTTCGTGCCTCAAAAATTCTGGGTTGCCACATTCTGGATAACGTGATAGTCAGTAATTTTCTGGATAGAATTGATAAAGGACTGCCAAAGTAAGCGGATAATTAGTCAAGGACTGTATTATAAAATTAGCTAATTTGCAGTAAAGCAATCCTTATATATATATATATATATATATATATATATAAATTGCCGTGGAACTCCCAAAAATTCGTGCCCCACGAATTTGGCCGATATAAAATTTTCTGAAAAAATATAATAAAAATATAAAAAAAAATTCTTACAACCTTTTTGAACGCCTCCTTATTTCTGCTCACCCTGGCTAGCTCAGCAATCGGCTTCTTCTTTAATACCTACTATCCTAAGCACCTTCCTTTCGCACAAACACAGTCAAATGAAATTTCCACTCAAATAATGCAACAACACATACAACCTTTTATTTACACATATTAACAAGTTTCCATTATTAATAAAATATTTACACCTTGGTACAGACAGTTTGCTAAAACTGTTACCACCTCAATCATTAAATACTTTAAAGTACTTGCTTTTAATATATTTCAACAAATTTCTATTTAATACGAGTAGATGGGCCCCTCATGCAACCCTAAATTGATTTTATTCTGGTCTATTTTGAGCTCATTATAACCCAGTTCTTGTAAATGCTTTTACACCTCGCATTTTTATTAAAAACAAATATAAAGACCCGTTTACTCCTTACAACAACATTTTATATTATGAATAAACATTTATATATCATCAATAAACCTTTTTAAAATAATTAAGATTAATAGTCCTGCACATATACTCTTTTAAACGAGTTTTATGGTAATAAATACATCCCCAATAAGTCAAAACCACTCAAGCACAAAAATATCAACACAAATGTTTATAAAAAAAAACAGAAAATTAAGTTTCTTTACCTGGAGAAGTCTTCGTTTCTCGTCACCTCTGAAGATGGGTACCAGAAACCCTTGTCGTAGTGTCCATATACTTCGATTCTGCCTGGATCCGACTGATCTCCCACTATCCAAACCTTTGCCACCACCTCTAATCTTCTACCCAGATATTTGTTTATTTAAACTTAACATTCCATACCAAATACACTTCATGCATACTAGTTAAGCTTTAGGATTCGCTTACCCAAGTACCATTCCTTCATTCAATAGAGTCGTAGTAACGGCACCTTTTATCTAGACCTTAGCACCCACTCGTGCAATATAACTTTTATTACTTTTGCGGTACGTTGCTACAGCTTTACATAATTTCACACAGGATGTTGTGTGCTACTTTACCGAATACACACTAATTAATACACAATAATTAATATCCGTAAGAGCATATACTATTATTACGTTGCAGATCTAAGCGCGATCTCAGATCTAAAAGGAAAGGGAGAGCTTCAATATCTGTGTCTGTGTATTTATACTCTTTTATTAACCCCCTATGGAACCTAGTTCCATTGAAAAGCTTATATTTTAAAAACAATTCCACAAATTTTGAACGTAACGTCTGAAAAATTTCAGAATTATTTTAATGTTACACTGAAATTTATTTAATACCTTAACGGACGCGCACTTCTCACAACTGCTTCGCCTTGAACCAATGACATAGTTTTTCCTCGCCACAATGTTCCACCTATCAGCTATCTTTCTCCGTTCTACTCATATTTATTGTCTTATTTATAACCCCTCTCAAGCTAGAGAAAATCGATATTGTAGTTAGCTTTCACATTTACCCGTGTATTTAGACGTGACTTGTAACCAACGCTTTCTTTATACGCTCCTCTGTCTGTTCTACATTATCGATCTTTTATTTCATTCAGTCTTCAAGGCACTTGTTATTGTTAGCAGCTTATACATCGACCGTTACAATCAAATTTCTATAGAATTTTGTGCTAACGTTCGTTTAAGTTTCCATGAACTCGACATTTAACCACAGGTGTTTCTTCAAAGCAACTTGTTATTTAAAATAACGATTCCGAGTTTCTCTCCTTCTTAGTATTTGTAAACGAACCGTTTGCTTTTATGTAAATGGAAACGTCTGCGTTTAAATTATTGATTTTCTATACATGCAACCTCCGTTTCTTATCCCATGCGCTTGATTTAAAATTATTACAATTTAATTCTGCGTATCCTTGAGCTTTTATGTACTCTAAAGCTTTCTTCCCTTATGCAATTTTAACATTCCAATTTAAAAATAGAAAAATATCTTAATAACCGTCCGTTTTCTATATAAACTGATTATATATATATATATATATATATATATATATATATATATATTACTCATATTTAGACCAGGGTAGAAAATTAAATAATCACATCAAATAATTTTAATCACCGTGTATAAGGAATTTCATTAAATAATACGCTTTATTAAAACCTTGAAGTATAAATAAACTCGGTCGTTTCAGTAAAAATAAGAAATTTAAATCATGTACAAGACGCTTTATATCAAAAGAAACAGTATTAAAAAGCTCTGCGTGTAATGTAATTATTCCTAAACAAATGGAAATTACGTGCAAAATTTATATTAATTAACCCTATTTTAAGTAACAAGTAGTAGACAAAGCGTACAGATAATAATTAATATTTAGTTAGGATTCACTAAAAATTAAAGGCTATTATTTTTAATTGAAGTTAATTGAATCGTTAGTAACAGATAATATCTATAGAAACTTGTAAAACCCAAGATTATAATACCAGAAAATAAAACTCTGAGAATTAATATTATTTTGAACACCTGCGTAGTTTAAATGTCAAATACGGCGAAAAGTTTGTAGATAATTAATAGTTTCAAAGAATCTTGGAGAAACCGGGGCTTAATATTCACGAGAATGTGCGATACGGGGTTATTAAACCCAGATAACAGTCCACATGGACTAAAATATAATCGATAATAAAGAATATCAATTTGCACCAATACGAGCAGGTTAGAAAAGGAAAGAGAAAATGCGTCAAGCAAAGACACATATAGTAAAAGGCGGGATTTAAGCAACGTCACGAGGGTCACAATTGGTTGAAAATAGGATGCAAATATCAGAGGTAGAAACAACAATTTCTGTACAAAATTAATTAGTTTTTCTCGGACATGCTTGCGTGCCGTGTGTTGAAATTTCTGAGATTTAAATGGGGCGAGTGAAAATTCGTAAAAAACGACGTGCGAGCGACAGACTGGGAATGAGGAATTCTTTAGAATTACCCGTTTTGGGGAACAGACCGACAGACAGGCTTTTTGCTATATATACCGAGATGAATATAAACAAGCTCTCTTAGACTTTTGACGATTCGATGCGTTAAAAGCTCGTACATACGCGACTTGATTGAAGATGTTAAACCGTGCATTTTAGTTTGATTAAATAATTTAAAGTTTGCTCGTATATTTTAGTGATTCAAAATAGCTTGTTATTTACGTGCTAACATGAATGTACTTCAGTGCACTTAGATACAAGGTAATAAAATTTAGTTTCACTGTACCAATTAGCAAAATTTACAACGACGAATGTATACACAAAAGTAGGCAGTTTTGGCGTATATTGGTGACAGACGCATGAATTTCTTTGCTATTTTTCGGGGGTGTTAATAATTAAATGGTTCAAATACGTGTCTGGATCCATGAAACAAGGGTCAGATAAACACAGATGAGTTCCGGAAAGGCCCAGAAACGACTTTGAATGGATGGTGATGGAGAAAATTTTAAAAGCGTAGAGAATCAGAAGCCGTAAATATAATCCTGTTGAATGGTGTGATTAACTAAAGAAACGATACTTTGAAGCTACGAGGACAGTAACCTTCAGGTAAATTATGCTATTTTGTTTGACATTTTGTGTGTATTGAACGACTTTATAATTGATTTACTTTAAATGGACATTAGGAAATTGTACTAACCATAAAAGTTTAATTTTAAGATGAAATTTGCTTGTTTAAGTAAAAGGGGTATTTTGTTTTGATGTTCGGGAATATGATGAAAATTTGGGTATGTCTTTGAGCTCAATTAGACGAACCTGGTTAATTAACGTAAAGGGTGGTAGATGCTCCTTTATACTCAGACTCCGGTCTGCTTATATTGTTATATTAATTACTAGGCATCCGACAAGGACTTTAATTCTGGATGCACATTAAAATGATAATAAAATTAATCTTGAAATTTTTTTTGAAAACTGAATTTTATGCTGAAATTTAATTTGAAAATTTAATGTATTCTGAATATTGATGTAAATAGAGTTAACGTTGATGTTTGTGGTAGGAATGTGTTGTTTAATTTTATGAATGAGGAATTTTATAAAATTAGGTGAGCAGCCGAGGCGAAAACAGGATCACAGCAGTTTATGACGTCCAATCGGTGGGACTAGAATTTTTTTTGTTGAAAGGACCCAGTTCCCGCATAACAGGAGAATATCACAGCAATATATATATATATATTGCCGTGGAACTCCGGTAAAATCTTCACCAACAAAAATATTTTCGAAAATTTTATAAAAATTTTCAAAACTCGAAAATTCAAAATTAAATAATACAAAAAAAAATTTTCTTACCCGTTTTCTTCTCTTCCTCGGTTGAATGGCCTTCTTCAACTGCTTCCGGCTAGCTCAGTTGGACCTCCTTTTGGATATCTATATTCACTCTCATATTCTATCATTCACGCACACTCCCAATAAAACCACAAAATACAACAAACATACAATCTTTATTTATTACTATTTACAAAAGAAATTCAATATTGTCCATATTTCATTGTTCACGTTACACTTCAGTAAATTTTATTTTGTAATGTCCTGTATTTTATTTTAAAATCATCAAACACAAAATGTACCTGGAGTAAATGGGCCTTGAATAATACCTTCTCTAAAATTCCTTTATAATTTATTTATTTATTTTTTTAATCTAAGTATATTCTGGGGTAGGGTGAGCTCATGATAACCCAGCTAATTATGCATAATGTATGCCTTTCTACTTTGCATTAAAACAAACAAAGCCATGTACTCTTCACAAAAATTTCACGTTCTGATGGAACGTTTAAAAGCTTTATAGACACCTTCAAATTTCTAGTTGAATACCATAATAAAGTTATTTACACGTATTATGTTCAATACGTAAATAATCCACACTACCTTGAAAAACACTCTCATACGTCACCCAATATTTACAGTTTATAGGAATCAAAATTTCAAATTGTTACCTGGAAATTTCTAGAAGATCTCCGCTCTGTAGATGATGGTAGTTATTTCTTCTATCTGGTGTGCAGGCCGTTTCTAGCTGTTACTAGACGAACTCCATCTAAGTTGAACTGCTAACGCTGCCTTCACGGTGCAACCAAATTCCAAATTCCATTTCAATTATACATCGTTCACAAATATTTATTGTAATCTACGTTACTTAATGTCCCGACACGAGTTGGTTAAAAATTATAGGTGATACCTCAATTAAAATTATAATCAGGGCACACTAACCGCGTATTAATCAAGAGGCTAGCACTATGCAATATAATTTAAATGATTTTATAATACTTACAACTCGTGTTAACTTTCATACGTTGTTTGGGACGATCGAAATAATAAGGGCTTTCATAATGTTCTCGTAAACTATTTCTATCTGTAGGCTGCCACCTCCTGGCCACGTTTATTCGAAATCTCCTGCTCACAACAACACATTCCCACAATTTTGCACTCACCCCGATTTTCAAATCTGCGAATTTCAGTACGTCGTTACAATATTTTAAGAAAATTACGCTACACTATCCTCGTGTTTATATCAAGTCAAACTAACATATCGTCTAATCGTAGACCCACTGACGTTTCTCAACTCCCTCCTATACTACCGTTGTCTCATGCTTATGCGTTTTCTACGTCTCCTTCTAACCTTGCTTGAGTGGTAGAAAATCAATATTCTTGTTTGTGCGCTGTCTACCACACGTGGACTTACTAC